>OW796113.1:9396854-9996854 GCA_941860345.1 Chrysodeixis includens | reverse complement strand
GTAAGGAGAATTGTACATAGACGTGGCCGATCAAGAAAGTTAAAAAATATAGATATAAATAGGTTTAAAAAAAGATCTTAGATCTTAGGAGGGTCTTGTAATGTTAAGGCAGACCCTCAGTAGGCTATAAGTACGTACGCAAGTACACATCTGTCAAATCTCTTCAAAAAAGTAGTTGTAAATAGTTTTCTCTCTAATTTTGATGTATTTTGGAATGTTTTGTGTCTTGTCACTTGTTTCGTCTGTCTGTTTCAACATTCTGCATCCTAAACAGCTGAATTAATTGATGGAAGCTTAAGTCCAGACCAAAACATACTGGTCCTTCCTCATATAAAATGTCTTTCCAATAATACAAAACAACATCTTAGTAAAATGAAATGATTTTCCATTAAGATCTATTCAATCAGCCTCACTACTCTAGGGTGGCAATGGGGTGCTGTCTATTATCATTTTGACGTTCAAAAAGTGGTACATTGAAGCCTAGAACCAATGCCAAAAATAACAATTCATAAATAGAGACTTAAAATTGAATTAAAATACTCAATAACTAAGACGAAAAGAATGGGACATTTTCAAAATCTATTCGTAATTAATATTGTGAACTTGTGTGATTGTGTGGACGCATGTTTGTTACATATTATATTTATATATTGTCTTACTTATAAAACAGATGTTAAAACACATATTGTTAATTCAGATTCAAATGTAAAATCTTTATAAATATCAAGCGGAAATATCAATAACGTACAAATTGATTCAGCTCTCTTCCTCAGACAGATGAACCGTACAGATATTACATTCCAAAATATATTTAGATAGTACAAGGGCAAGGAAAATACATGATAGATTAATAGATTATAAGTTATATAATATCAAGGATAAGTTGTACATATAAACCAAATCAAGGACTACACGAAGCCACAAAAAACTAGTAGTTTAACTTATGATAAATTATGAATAACTTATAATATATATAAGTAATATATAAATTAATATTTATATTTTAGCATTATCCCGGGATACAAAATCACTACATTCCTAATAACGCCGAGACAAGTTCAATAGTTTACCCCTAAAAACGGTAGATAGCTGTAAAATATTACCATCTATGGCTATTGTTAAAACAGCTTATTTCTAAAACTAATAGATCGACACTAAGAGGGGCTACCCGGAAAATCTGCGTGAAAACCTCTTAGGACCCCAAGACGATTAAGGTTGTTTTACTCAAACGTATTCCATCAATTCAAAAGTTTACCAAGCATTCGTCTGCTAAAAGTCGTTTGATTTTTGCTGTGTAGATATTGCACTGGATTACGCAGTTTGGTTTGAAAGATCTAAAAACCGTTTTCAAACGTCAAATAATTTCAACACCACGTACAGTTTCAAAACAACTTGATTGGTTGTCTTGGTAGCCCTTAGGACGAGTATAAAGTCGTCAGTTCGAAAAGCTTGTTTGCACTCCTGTCTCTTATTACATCTAGGTAAAATTACTGAAAAAAGGACAAGAATTACTTATTACGCTAGGAGGGAATACTTTGAACTTGTTTCAATATATAATTCCCGTGGATCTAGTATAGGTACATAGGCATGTAAGATGTAAATATAATGGAAGCTCGCGCCACAATTCTACTACTTTTTAGAAAAAAAATGGAAAAATCCGTTTAGAGATCTTTAGGTTAATGGCCCATGGCACATGTCTTATGGTAGGTTAAACTTTGATTAGATTAGGTTATTTTACTATAGGTGACAGAAGTACCGGCGCCCACAAATCTTCACTTATGTTGTTTTCGAAAGTTCCACTTAATACTAAAAAGCTAAAGGTGTTTTTTACAGATTTCACTGGCATTTTAGGCAAGATACGCAAGGAAAATTAGGATAAATTAAGTGAAAAACTATAACAAGTTGTAATTTCAAAACCAAATTCAAACACTATTTATTTTTTGAATTTACGAACATCAAGCCATTTAATAAAGTTAATAGATTTAGGTACTTAACTAACAATAAAAATATACGATCACTGTGTCAAGCATTACCTAAAACATAACGCCGAAGATATTCAGTATTAACTAAACAAACTGCAAAGACAAGTAAGTAAGGGCACTTTTGGAAATAACCAGTATTTGTAACTTGAACTACCTCCGATTACTGTTAGTTAGTAAGTTATTTATTGGAAACATAATCTGCCTCAATATATCCGATTGTACCCCCAAAAAATCTATATGTGATACTAAAACTTGCCACTTGTAATGACCTATTCGAGTTAGTATTTGGTAAACTCAGCTAGGTCTTGGCACCATCAATAGGCCTCAATTAGGGATAAGTACTTCTAATCCCTAAATAAACTTCTACACATGGCATGATAGAGTTATTTTACCGAAGCTCTTGCACGAACACCAGTAAGTCTTGCACAAAGATACAAAACATACGTAATTCTTCTGTAAGCGTGGAAGTCTAGGTCTACAAATGTATTTTTTGGGAGGATAAATATAACTATAACTACATTAAGAATCAAAGAACGACATAATTTTCTGATATCGCTGAAGTCACCGTGCTTCGGAGGGCACGTTAAGCCGTCGGTCCCGGCTGTCAAACAAACATCTTTGACAGTCGTCACGGGCAGTCATATGCCCGACACTAGATGGGAAACCAATGTCCATCGATTTAGATGAAAGAACGTTGAGTTTCCTGCCGTGCTTCGGAGGGCACGTAAAGCCGTCGGTCCCGGCTGTCATACAAACATCTCTGACAGTCGTCACGGGCAGTCATATGCCCGACACTAGATGGGAAACCAATGTCCATCGATTTAGATGAAAGAACGTTGAGTTTCCTGCCGTGCTTCGGAGGGCACGTAAAGCCGTCGGTCCCGGCTGTCATACAAACATCTTTGACAGTCGTCACGGGCAGTCAGTTGCTCGCAACATCTGAAATCGGTCTATCTTCGCTTCATTTGCTATCAATTTATTATTAGTATAAAAGCTGTGATTCGGAGATACGATCGTTACGGCCTAGCGAGGAATCCTAGATAATCGTTTTGTGTCTATCTGTGGTGGAAACGTAGGCTACGACGCTATACACGAGATTATTGCAATTAATCTAAAAAATAACCCTTAATTGAATAGTACTACGTGTGTAGACGTATTGGGGTAGTAAATAGTCAAAATGTTTTTTAATTTCCAATTAATTGAACTAGTATCACTAGCTCAGTCGTAATTTGGAAAGTCTCCTAAGCCGTCAGACTCGGCTGTCGCGAAAACGTTGACAGTGTCCCAAGCACTCGAATGTTTCACGAAATTTGTAGGTAAATCAACTTTTGTTGAATTACCCCGTGCTTCGGAGGGCACGTAAAGCCGTCGGTCCCGGCTGTCATACAAACATCTTTGACAGTCGTCACGGGCAGTCATATGCCCGACACTAGATGGGAAACCAATGTCCATCGATTTAGATGAAAGAACCTTGAGTTTCCTGCCGTGCTTCGGAGGGCACGTAAAGCCGTCGGTCCCGGCTGTCATACAAACATCTTTGACAGTCGTCACGGGCAGTCATATGCCCGACACTAGATGGGAAACCAATGTCCATCGATTTAGATGAAAGAACCTTGAGTTTCCTGCCGTGCTTCGGAGGGCACGTAAAGCCGTCGGTCCCGGCTGTCATACAAACTTCTTTGACAGTCGTCACGGGCAGTCAGTTGCTCGCAACATCTGAAATCGGTCTATCTTCGCTTCATTTGCTATCAATTTATTATAAGTATAAAAGCTGTGATTCGGAAATACGATCGTTACGGCCTAGCGAGGAATCCTAGATAATCGTTTTGTGTCTATCTGTGGTGGAAACGTAGGCTACGACGCTATACACGAGATTATTGCAATTAATCTAAAAAATAACCCTTAATTGAATAGTACTACGTGTGTAGACGTATTGGGGTAGTAAATAGTCAAAAGGTTTTTTAATTTCCAATTAATTGAACTAGTATCACTAGCTCAGTCGTAATTTGGAAAGTCTCCTAAGCCGTCAGACTCGGCTGTCGCGAAAACGTTGACAGTGTCCCAAGCACTCGCATGTTGCACGAAAATTTTGGTAAATCAACTTTTGTTGAATTACCCCGTGCTTCGGAGGGCACGTTAAGCCGTCGGTCCCGGCTGTCATACAAACATCTCTGACAGTCGTCACGGGCAGTCATATGCCCGACACTAGATGGGAAACCAATGTCCATCGATTTAGATGAAAGAACGTTGAGTTTCCTGCCGTGCTTCGGAGGGCACGTTAAGCCGTCGGTCCCGGCTGTCATACAAACATCTTTGACAGACGTCACGGGCAGTCATATGCCCGACACTAGATGGGAAACCAATGTCCATCGATTTAAATGAAAGAACGTTGAGTTTCCTGCCGTGCTTCGGAGGGCACGTAAAGCCGTCGGTCGCGGCTGTCATACAAACATCTCTGACAGTCGTCACGGGCAGTCATATGCCCGACACTAGATGGGAAACCAATGTCCATCGATTTAGATGAAAGAACGTTGAGTTTCCTGCCGTGCTTCGGAGGGCACGTAAAGCCGTCGGTCCCGGCTTTCATACAAACATCTCTGACAGTCGTCACGGGCAGTCATATGCCCGACACTAGATGGGAAACCAATGTCCATCGATTTAGATGAAAGAACGTTGAGTTTCCTGCCGTGCTTCGGAGGGCACGTAAAGCCGTCGGTCCCGGCTGTCATACAAACATCTTTGACAGTCGTCACGAGCAGTCATTTGCTCGCAGCATCCAAATTGGTCTATCTTCGCTTCATTTGCTATCAATTTATTGTTAGTATAAAAACTGTAATTCGGAGATGCGATCGTTACGGCCTAGCGTGGAATTCTAGATAATCATATTGTGTCTATCTGTGGTGGAAACGTAGGCTACGACGCTATACACGAGATTATTGCAATTAATAAAAAAAAACCATTAATTGAATAGTACTACGTGTATAGACGTATGTGGGGTGGTAAAAAAGAGGTTTTTTATTTTCCAATCAATTGAGCTAGTATTACTAGCTCAGTCGTAATTTGGAAAGTCTTCTAAGTCATCAGACTTGGCTGTCGCGCAAACGTCTTTGACAGTGTCCCAAGCACTCGAAATTTCTAGGAAAACCAACTTTTGTTGAATTATCCCCATGCTTTGGAGGGCACGTTAATCCGTCAGTCCCAGTTGCTATAAAAAAAAAAAAAAACATAATTATTCCCGGCTGTCACACAAACATCTCTGACAGTCGTCACGGGCAGTCATATGCCCGACACTAGATGGGAAACCAATGTCCATCAATTTAGATGAAAGAACGTTGAGTTTCCTGCCGTGCTTCGGAGGGCACGTAAAGCCGTCGGTCCCGGCTGTCATACAAACAACTTTGACAGTCGTCACGGGCAGTCATATGCCCGACACTAGATGGGAAACCAATGTCCATCGATTTAGATGAAAGAACGTTGAGTTTCCTGCCGTGCTTCGGAGGGCACGTAAAGCCGTCGGTCCCGGCTGTCATACAAACATCTTTGACAGTCGTCACGGGCAGTCATATGCCCGACACTAGATGGGAAACCAATGTCCATCGATTTAGATGAAAGAACGTTGAGTTTCCTGCCGTGCTTCGGAGGGCAAGTAAAGCCGTCGGTCTCGGCTGTCATACAAACATCTTTGACGGTCGTCACGGGTAGTCATATGCCCGACACTAGATGGGAAACCAATGTCCATCGATTTAGATGAAAGAACGTTGAGTTTCCTGCCGTGCTTCGGAGGGCAAGTAAAGCCGTCGGTCTCGGCTGTCATACAAACATCTTTGACGGTCGTCACGGGCAGTCATATGCCCGACACTAGATGGGAAACTAATGTCCATCGATTTAGATGAAAGAACGTTGAGTTTCCTGCCGTGCTTCGGAGGGCACGTTAAGACGTTGGTCGCGACTGTCATACAAAAACCTCTGCTTGTCCTCACAGACTTAAAGCTGATAAGAAATTTGAAAATTGAAGACCTAATGTCCATCGTGTAAGATGGTGGTACATTACCTTCAATCCCTGCTTTGGACGAGCACGTTAAATTTTCAGTCCCGGTTGTCATACAAACATCTTTGATTGTCGTTACAGGCTGCAACCATATATCTAAAAAGGCCTCGGTAATCAGCATGATCAGATAGGGTATTCGATTATTTTATTTTAGTATTTATTTTAGGTTAGGTTTGGTTTTATGATGTGCGAAATTGTGATTATCGGAAGATGATTGATGAATATAAATTACAAAATCCAATCATCTATACCTACCAGGAAAATTTTTTGTCATTTAAGAAAATAGAATGTTCAAATTCAGAGTTCCAAACGACTTATAACATCTTCAAATTCTCATATTATCGATTGTCTATTAACTACACACATAACCTACACACTCATTATTATTTTATATCTATTCAAAATCATCCCGGTAAAGATAGATTTAAAATTTGTGAATGCAGCTAGCATTGCCAAAATATCCTAGTATCACGTCCGATTGTAAAAATTTGTTTGAACGTAAGTTTTGAGTGAATGTCAAACATTTTTACCCTAACCTACCACCTTCCGTAGAGCCACTAACATTGACTATTATTGGCTCTACGTGATCGTGACTCCCAGTCCCACAGGCCAAGTAACGGACTGGACAGAGCACTCGTGCTTAAGAATATTGGAAATAAATAAACATTCGTCAAACATAGCAAAAATACCGGTTTATAAATAGACACTTTCAATAAAATCAAATAAAACATTGCAATTTTTGACATACACCTTTTAGGAATTATCGTCTTTTAAATAATCACTTAGTAAATTATCTTGGAAAAAAATAGACATTGAGTATTGTAACGTACAACTTTTAGGGAATACTGGATTAAAAATAAACACAATACATAAAATAAAATAAAAAATCGGAAAAGCAATAGACATCGTCATTTTTGACATACAACTTTAGGAAATTTTTGTAAGTGTCTATTGTAATGTAGTGTCCGGTACTTTACATAAGACACTTACAATAATTTAAATAAAATGGGAAAGAAATAGACACTCATAATATTGAAAGCTGGTATTTTCTAAATGATTAAGTATGTAACTTAATCATTTAGAAAATACCAGCTTTTAAATAAACATTAACCTTTCAAAAAAATAGCGCGGGAAAGAAATAGACATTGAAAATTGATTCCTAACCGGTGCAGCGGTGGCGGAATTACCGGGTTTTAATAAACACTTTTAATTATGCAATAAAAATAAAATTAACCAGAAATAAACATTTAAATTTCGTCAATTTTGAGGAAATACTGGCTTTTCAATAGACACTCATATATATATATATGTTCCTCGACCGATTTCGGCCACGGCGACCTCTTCACTCTCCGTTTTACAGTTCCATTTGTCGTTGATGTGCTCGTGCATGGCTCACATAGCCGATCTTATTACTAAATGTTCGCGCACAATGTGGGCAGGTCAGTACACCATTGCAAAAATTGTATGGTATGGCACAAGGTGGGCGTGCTTTTAATTCATCGCGTCTAGCATCCAGTTCGGAACAGCGTTTGTCCTCAAAGTCTTTGACTCTGGTCTTTACCAACGTCCTCCATTCTGGTCGTCGAATAGCCATTTGTTCCCATTCTGAAGGCTCAATATCGCACTTTTTCATATGGCGCTTCAGCACATCTTTATACCTGAGGAGTTGTCCGCCATGCTTACGCTTGCCCTCCTCAAGTTCAGAAAAAAAGATGCACTTTGCTGTACGCTTATTCGCCATTCGTGATAGATGTCCACACCAGCGGAGCTGTCTGCGCATGAGGTAGGCCTCGATCCCCATAATGTTAGCTCTTCGCAACACTTCCGTATTTCGGATGCGGTCAGACCAACGGATGTTCAATATTTTGCGCAGACATTTCATATGGAAACGATCCAGAGCTCGAATATGGCGGCAGTAAACCGTCCATGACTCCGATGAGTACAGCAGGCTCGGCAATACTACAGCCCTATATATGTCTATTTTAGTAGCCAGCTTCAGGTCATGTGAGCTGAAAACCTTGCGATCCAGTTTGCCGAATACCGCGGCTGCGGCACCGATCCGACTGTTGATTTCAGCATCAAGGTCGCACTTTGATGTTATAGTGCTCCCCAGGTAGCGAAATGTATTCACCTGCTTTAGTACGTCCTCACCGAGTTTAGTGGTCAGTGTCTCTTGACCACGGACATCTAAAGACATCACTTCCGTCTTTTTGACATTAATCTTCAGACCGAAATTTCGACAGGATTTGTGTAGATTGGCCATAAGTCGTTGCAGGCCTTCTGGGGAATCAGTTACAAAACACAGATCATCTGCATAGACAATCTCAGTGATCAGTGCGTAAGAAACTTTGGTACGAGCCTTGAGCCTGGCTAAGTTAAAAAGATTGCCAACATTACGGAAACGTATGCGAATTCCTTCAGGAGTTGTCTGTAAAACTTCCTGAACCATAACTGCAAAATATAACGCGAACAGTGTGGGCGCAAGGACACAACCTTGTTTTACCCCACAGGTAACGGGGAAAAACTCTGACTGATCTGCGTTTACAGCGACACAGCTCTGCATATCGTCATGAAGCAGTCTTAAAAGTCTAACAAATTTCTCTGTGCATCCTAGTTTCTGCAGAACTAACCAAAGGGCTTCTCGCGGTATACTATCAAAAGCCTTCTCAAGGTCAACAAAACAGAGATACATATTGCGACCCTGTTCTCTGCTTTTTTCTTGTAGTTGACGCAATGAGAAAATGGCCTCACAGGTACCACGGTCGGGTCGGAAACCAAACTGGGATTCTGGCAGGATCTTTTCCGATAAATTTCTAAGTCGATTCATTAGAACTCTAGCGAAGACTTTTCCCGGAACTGAGAGTAAGGAAATACCGCGGTAAGAACCGCAATCGGCTCGATCACCTTTGCCTTTATATAGAGCCCGAATGAGAGACACTTTAAAAGTGTATGGGACTTGTTCTTGTTCCCATATAACGGCAAAAAGTTTCCAAATCGCAAAGTGCAGGTCCTCCCCACCGTACTTCAATAACTCTCCCGGTATAGAGTCCACTCCAACTGCACGATTATTTTTCTGCTGTTTAATGGCCAGAGTAACCTCCTCTAGGGACACTGGCTCGTCAAGCTCGAAGGCATGAGACTGTTGAGGTAACGAGCGAACGTGGTCTATGTTGACAGAATGATCCACGTTAAGTAGCTTCTGAAAATGCTCCGCCCATCGCTCGAGTATTTCTTTCCTATCTTTAAGAAGCCCTTTGCCATTGGTCGGCCTGAGTGGGACTTTCGCTGTAGAGGATATACCAAGCAGGCTTCTTACCTCATTGTAAAAATTGCCTAGCTGGTTGGTATCAGCAAGCCATTGTATGTGATGAGCCTTCTCCAACCACCAATTCTCTTTCGCCTTTCGTGTGAGCTTACGAAGCTCCATTTCACTATGACGTACTTCCGTAACAGTTTCACCTCTCTGTGTTCTGCTGTGCCGCCTCAAAAGTCGACGGTGTCTATCAATAGCGTCCGTTAGTACCCCATTATTTTCATCAAACCAGTCCTCGTGTTTTCGGACCCTCGGACCTAAAGTTGATGTAGCAGTTCCGAGAATTTGAGAAGAAAGGGACTCCCACATTTTGCCGACTTCACCGGATTCTAGATCAAGAGGCTGCAAAACAGAACTCAAGTTTTCGGCATATTCCTTTCTCGTGTCTTTATCTTGAAGTCGTTCAAGATTCAGATGCTTTTGTTTCGGTCTGTCTGATCTACGGGGATGTTGATGTCGAAAACGTATCTTAAGAACCAGAAGCCGATGATCAGTCCAACAGTGAGCGCCGCGCATGGCACGGGTAACCTGAACCTGTGACACATCTTTCTGACGCACTATAGCGTAGTCAATAAGATGCCAGTGCTTTGATCTAGGGTGCATCCACGTGGTCTTATATTTAGCTCGTAATCTGAACATGGTGTTTGTAATCGCAAGATCGAATTGTGCGCAGAGACTAAGCAACAGCTGTCCGTTGCTGTTCATATTTCCAAGACCATGTCTGCCTAGAACTTTAGGCCAGGCTTCATAATCCCGACCCACCCGAGCATTAAAGTCACCCAAGAGTAGGATCTGCTCTCTTGTCTGAATACGACCTAAGCACTGCGTTAGCTCCTCATAAAATTTGTCTTTAATCTCATCAGACTTGTCTAGCGTTGGGGCATAGACACTGATGATATTAAGGTAATTGTTATGTTCCATGTGAAGGCGTAGTGTAGTAATACGGTCGGAAATGTGTACAGGGTATTCTTCTAGGTGTTTGACAAGCTTATTCTTGACTGCAAAAGCTACACCTGACCTTCGCGGTTCGTTGGCAGCAAGTCCCTTCCAATAAAAAGTGTATCCACCCACGTGTTCTGTCAGCTCTCCTTCATCGGGGAGATGTGTTTCGCTGAGCGCAGCCACATCAATATTATAGCGATGAAGTTCTCTTGCTACGATGGCAGTCTTTCGTTCCGGACAAATGTTTGCTTCGCGATCTAGAAGTGTACGCACATTCCACGCGCCAAAGGTCATTAATGCTGGTGTTGATTTTATATTCTTTATATTTTTGTAACGTCGACCGCGAATTTGGGATGCAGAGGCAGCCGCGGTTGCTACCCTCTTTGTAGGTTGGGATGAGCATTTGTTTAGGGCACCTTTTCTAGCCCCCTCCCCGGCTGAGCGGGGAAAGCAGTGCCACCCTAAATAGGGCTGCTTTGTCACCTCGGGTGTTGCCGAATCCGCCCTGTCACCCCGATGCAGAGCAGAAGCGACCACGATGTAATACTACACCCCCAAGGCCGCCTACGTGCAGGAGTCAGACAAAGCTCAACGAGCATCACGTCAAGCCTCTCTACCTCCCCCTATCGCCGTAGGACTAAACTGAATTGCGGAGTCCTTATACGGAAGCGGTCAGTTGCGCAGGATATATTAACGTGCACAAGAGTACGCGCAAAACACAGGTGCACTTACTCGTCTTTGTCTTTCTGTGTCCAGTGGAACGGAGACCGTTACGACCGGAGGAAGACTAAGACAGATGAAATAGTATTTCGGTGCAAGAAAAGGTACAGGGGGTCAACACTTTTTTCACACACTCCTTTAATCGCCTTTTACGATACCCACGGGAAGATATGGGGTGGTGTTATTCTACTCTGCCGACAACCACACGGCCGGTAGACACTCATATCCTTTTAATGAAATAACATGGAATGAAATAGACATCGAATTATTGTCAAAATTATTTGACACTTCAATCAAACAACTCAAACTTAATAACCCCACTGCTGGGTATGGGCCTCTCCCGAATCCCGCTAAAAGACTCAGCAATCCGCTTTCCGTACCATTATATCTTCGAAATAAAATAACAAGGGAAATAAATAGACATCCTAGGTATATTTGACATACTTCAGCCAGTTGAGAAAATAGGGACTTCAATAAGCATTACAATGCAATTAAAAATTTCAATACGATCGATCTTTGAACCTCTTCAAGTTGGCTCCGTCTTCTTTGTTATTTGGCCTGTGCTCACCGTACCGTCGGGGCCCGTTATGGAAGTCACAGGTATACAAGTTATGTGTGGCTATCATTACAGACTGTTCCTTGTCTTCCGGCCGGCGGGTAGCCCGGCGTGAAAGACCGGTTTTATTGCCGGCGTTACTACTCGTAATGTTTGTAATCGAGCTAGTATTTAATACTTCTTTGCTTCAGAAAGTATCTACAGTCTGATTTTGAGATCTTTTTATGAACGTAATGAATGACCAAAGGCTGTAGCTACATTGCGTTCTGACTTGTACAAGGTGTAATGTGCGTCGAAGTTTAGCTGAGATAGGATATCATCCGGAGATTGCGTTTAAACAAGGAAAGGATCTACGACCCACATATGCCAGTAACATTTAAAATTTAAATCTTAAACTTTTCTAAAGCAAAAAAAATGCGAGTATTAAATACTACATCTCTCGTTAGGTTAAAAATGATTGAATTCCACAGTAGCGACTACGATAATAGGATTTTTGGAGTAATTTTAGTTTTAAAGTTTGCCTTATTATGGCTTTATTTGCAAGGGTTGATTGATATTTATTTTATACATAAAGCACAAACTTGTTAGGCAGAAGCAACTTGACATGTCACAGAGGACTCGTTCGTAAAGTAATATTATTATAGTTGTGGAAGCGCTACGTGGGATAGAGCGGTGTGTCTCTTCCACTACTGCAGTGACATTACGTAAAGAGATGTATATCAAGATCATAAAAACACCTCCCACAAACAATAACTAACATATCGTGGAAATTAATACATCTGTAGGACGAAACACTCAGTGACTTACACGCGGGAAAATATAGGAACTGTTATCATCCATGCTAGACTGATATGCAAAGAGGGGGAGGAAATGACTAAATAGGTGTGAATGCCGTACATCCACGCATTGGCGGTGATGCAGTGCGTGCGTGTGCTCTGCGGTCCTTGATGGCAGCAGGCGCAAAGATAAAACCATCCGTATTTGAAACCAAGCTAAAGAATGGGACTTAGACAGTTTGTGTCTGGTTTAACACGTTTAAAATCTACAACACTTAAACAAGCAATTAATTTGTTACATACTTATTTTGTATTAACACACAACACTGAATATTACAATTTAAAGGCAATCGATAATAATGACAAATGAAAATACATTTTCCAAGTACCACCTAATCACAATTAAAATAAGATCTGATTTACGCATATGAGGCCTATCTATACAACTTAATAAACCAAAGACTGGCAGTTATTGTATTACCTAAAAGCGGCTGTGAACAGTTAGGGAGTAACATCACACTACTATCCGTGTATATCTGATGGAATTGAAAGCCTACCCTATCCATCTGGGGAGTAACTTAGGCAGAAAGAAATAGTTGATCATCTATCCAAGCTCAGAAATAATCACGATAACGTACTGATTTTCAATTATATTCAGTCACGTATAATATGTTCCTATTTTGTTACATAATAATAATTTAATGCATTTAATTTTTTTCGTATTTTTCTGCTCAGATTTACTTCAATTCAGTTTTAAAACGGGTATTATTGTGTTGATATTAGGTTTAAGATAGAGTTAAGTAAGGATAAAAATCTGTACATATACACACGGTCTTTTTAGAAGTCCTAGTCAAAACGTAGATTGATAATGTATATAATGTTTGAAAAAACACGATGTTGGCTGTATTTAAGTACCTAGGATAAAGAATAGTTTAGGAATTTAGGGTTAAGGTAATTTTAGTATCAAAATTGCAGATTGACGACATGTAGGCTACAAGAAATGTAGGTAATTAATGATGATTCGTAATTATGTACATTTTTTTAGTTGTTGAACTTTACTACTCTGCTAAATAATTTTATGATAGATTTAGATGTCGATTCGTCTTTGTTCTGGTGGCACGTGTAACATCCTAAAGTCTTTGTCAATTGATAGCGCTCAACACGATCAGTACAAGTTATCATTAAATACAGATATTTAACACAGTCTGATATAAACATATGGATTTCGATAAAATTCAACAACGTTAACAAGTCCAAAATATAGCGTTTGCTTTACTGGGGACGGATAAAATGAAATTCATTACATAACAATAGCAGAAAATAAATTCCAAATTCTTACCAACAACTGAAATAATTAAAAACCAGTTAAATATTGTAACAGTATTCATGACACGACCATGTTGTCACTTGACACATTTCAGACCTAATCTATGCCACCAGGCGCCTGTAAATTTGACGCTTGAACAACACGGAATCAAAGTAGAATAACATAAGTCACAAATCTGTACATATAATCTTGAATGGCGTTGCGTTTATTGCTCACTAGTGTACATATTAAGGAGGTAGGTTAACACGTATCTGTACATTATCTTGGCAAGCTATATGGTATGTTATTAAAATAAGTTCAAATAAGACGCTGTATATAGTGCCATGGGCCCCTAGGTAAGATATGAATAGGCATAGTTATAGTAGGTATATATAGTAATAGGTTAGCATAAGGCAGGCTAGAAAAGAAACACACGGTTCAAGCTAAGTGAATATTTAAGAAATTATACTTGTATTGGTTGTAAATATAATGTATACCAATGCAATAGGTTATAACTTAGGTTTATTAGTAATAAGACAATAATAAGTTTAATGGAGGGAGCTAGCCCTCCATACTAAGTATAGATAAGCCGTCTGTGATACTCCATCTTTGACAGTCGTTAATACATTACAGTTTTGAACAATCTTACTGAATACTGTGCTCCCTTGTACATAGGTTGTGGAGGTCTCATAGGCAGACACTTCATGTAAAAAAAATAAACATCAGCCTATAAACCAGCCTACACATGTCCAAGTGCAGGCTTAAGGTACTGGACTCTCATATAGAGACTAAAGGATCTTTAGCTCCATAGCACATAGGGTCTTAGATAGTTCTACCGTTTGTCATTGGTGACTTATTATAACAAAAGCAAAAGCCTTAGAAAAACTATAGGTACTGACTGGTTCGTAGTGTGATTAGTCTTACTTTCGAATCCTGTCAGAACGGCTAAGTCACCCCGACGCGGTAAATTTTGTGTATAAACAATGAAATTATATAGAGTTGGTGGTAGATTAATGGGACCTATAATATGTATACTGTGTAATATATTTTAGAAATAGGGATGCTAATTATATCTATGTACTTATCCCACGTTTAAGAACTTAAAATATACATACAAGTATCCTAGCATCAACAAATGTTTATTAACTTACGTGTATATATTATTAGTATTAACATCTGAATCATCTGAATGATTTCATTAATTATAATATTTGTTTCAAAAGGTTTATATAACCATTAACATGAACTTGAAGTTGTCGAGTCATTTCATTTCAATTTTTCATAGCAGATTTCGGAGGAGGTTGTTAATTTTTGTCAAAACCTTTTAATGTATATTATAGTTTTGAAACAGCTCAGTAAACACGTGAAACAACATGTATCTACTCTTGTTTCGTATAATATCATTGTTTATGACTAAATGTCTTTGCACCCTTGCTTGAGCGGTCGTAAACGTTAAAAAAGTGGCTCTCAATTATTTTAGGGTTAAAATAATGATAGTAAATAAAGTTATTATTTTCTTAAGTTCACATGCGAAACACGTATCCAAAAGATGTACAAAAGAAGACAGCTGACGTGCTGTCTTTCTGAATCGAACCCAGACACCTAATAATATCATCAACTAGTGATTGAGGGTCTTGGCGCCACCACCACTTCTTAAAGAAAGACTGTTGCAGATGTGGAAGCGAGATGACGGTCTACAATTTACACAGTTCTGTAGAGCGCCGTCTTACTTGTACAACAGCAACAGTCATTAATTAAGGCTTGGTGGTAGACCCTCTGAGCTATTTAGCCTTCAGCTATCAAGACTATTGTGATAATACTTACTAAATCCATCTTTCACTTAACGATAACGTCTGACTTAAAACCTAAAAATAGTTAATCAAAAATCATGAAAAATACACGTTTATAATAAAGCTAAAAACAGATGCAGTCTAAATAAGCAACACTTGAGTTGGATAGGTAACATGTTGACTACAGAACATATTAATATACTGTCATTATTATAATCGTAAAATACTAATCTAAGTAATTCTAGTATAATATATGAAAAGTATAAAAAAAACGTGAGGATTAAAACTACTTATGCAAAAAATTCCAAGGTGTGGGGATGGGTATTGTTATCTCAGTAGGTAAAGTTATAGGAAAGTAAGAAAAAAAAAGAAAAAATACAAAAAAATACCTAGTTATAGTAAAATTAATATTAAGTCATTCAATCATCAAACAATGATAGTAAAAGTAAAACAATGCGAACAATACTAATAATTATTATCCTCGAAAAGCCGACACCTCAAAACAATCGAATATTTAAAATCACGTCAAAACTGCAGCTACAAAAAATATGGATATTGAAAAAAAAACATGTTTATTTTATTCGACAATAAAAATACTTAGGATATAACATAAAGAAATCGCAGCACGTTACAAGAATATAAAAAATAAAAAAAGATAGCTATAAGTTGTATAGTTAATATTAAAAGAGTTGCAACCCATTCTCACCAACACGTAGTGTGTACAGTACATAATAAGATATAGTATATTATATATATGTAGTAAGAAATAGGTTAAGGCGTCATTTTATACACACCCACGGAATAATGACATATATTAATGGAATATTATACTATCACGTGGCTCCACCAAAGAATTTACCATCTATACTAGCTGTAGCCGTATTACTAAAGGCATTATAATTTTAAGGTATGCCTGGCTGCAAAATACATGGTAATTGCTAAAAGAAATGTTCATTAAACATAGATTATCCCACCGATTGATGACAGCTTCGGGTAAAAAGAAGAAGAAGTATAGGTATTTTGAGAAAATGGACTTCTTGATACCATTTCTGGCCACTGACAGAGATAATGATAACGACTCGTCGAGTGCAGGGACCCCCGGGCCTTCGGCAGGTGCACCTTCCACATCTGACAACCTAGAGTAGCGAGTAGGCCCGAGTAGCGCTGTGGATGGAGATCCAGACAGCTATCAGACCACAGGGAGCCCACCACCACTCCCTCTTAGTAACCAGTGGTACTCACGCCACATAGATAGAGCGCAGTATGACCTGCTTAACCTCTTGTCCAATCTGGAGAAAATAGATGACAACATATGCTACTAACTAAATGGCAGCCAGAAATGTTATACAAAAATGCAAATGGTTCAGGTTTTGCACGATGCTGGCTTGACCGAGATGATTCGCGTGCCTATGCCAGATGTTGAACCACCACCACTACCACCGTCGCCAGAGCTAGGAGGCGCACGTGATTGTTGCGCCTGTGGCCTCGGAGGAGCAGGGTGCACAGCCTGAGCTAGCAGAATCAGCCGGAGCTGGTCTAACCCCGGCCCGGCCCGTCCGGTATCAATAATAACTCTCTAGGATCTGCCCGGTCCGCTATTAGAATCCTACAGAACGAATTGATTTATCCACCTGAAGCCATGCCGCCAGATCCCGATTCTGACTAAATTCAATAATATATAAAAAAAGATATTATGTATGTACATATATAACTATGTAATAATATGTCTTTCTATATCTGTATATATAATTATATATTGATATTTATTTATATTATAATATATTTATTGGTTTAATAACGCATCTAGCACATTCAAGCGAGTCGACACACCGACCGTATCACTCAAACCGAACATATGTAATTATGTATTTTAATATATGTATATCTAATATATATTTCATGTATTAAAATATCTATATTTAAACCCAAACTCATATCAGCGTCAAAAATATGTCGTCAATGACGATTAACGTGCCCTGAAGGCAGGCGGCATTACCACGATGCCACTATTACAGTAATCTTTGTGCAAACATCAGGCCAGCCCCATAGTATATGTTCATATTAATATAAATATTTAGCCGTGGGTGTTATACAAGGCGATCGGCATAATAAATGGCAGAATAGTAAACAAGTGGACAAGCATAGTTAAGGCAACGCCCGGGATTTTGTAAATATCCTCCCGCGGACAGTTTATGATATTCCTGTAAGAACCATATTAAGTAAGATAGATTATAACTATAAGAATAAAGATATATAAGTTAGTGAAGTAAATAGACGTCAACACAATGTCGCTCCGATCTCTAATCACGAGTAGCCTGTATATAATTAATGTTGTAATTTGTAGCTATACATTATTCGGTAAAAATTTGGTCGTTACCATAAACAAACAATTTACACTAAAAAAAAAAGATGAAAGAAAAATCGAAACCATAAAATTTACAGCAAAGAAACTTTGGAAATGAAATAGGCATAAAAATTCAAAACAAAAACAAACACGTAAGTTCAATAACCAAACTGACATGAAAACCTCAAAGTTCTAAATTTATAATAATATAAGATAGTCTAGCCTAGCTATAGGGAGGTTGTCGCTCATTTGACCTGAAACTTGAACCATTCCAACATACAGCAAGAGTAGTGACAGCAACAACAACAACAGCAAAATTCACATTACACCACCGACTAACTATTCGACTCGTCGCAAATTTAAAAGTCAAACACCTATGGTGAACTTTCTATTTTCAGGCCAATATTTTATGTTATCTTTGTAAGATAATATAAGATATTGGTCTGAAAACAGAAAGTTCCTTAATAAAATATTCCAACATCTACATAACTAGTGAAGAAGCGACCACTATTTATGCTAGATTGGAATCCCAAACAGGGTAAAAAATGTTATCAAATTACAAAACAAACAATTTACACGAATAAAAAAGGAAAAGGATAAAATAAAAATCGATACGATAAAATCTATAGAAAGCAAACTTTGGAAATGAAATAGGCATAAAAAATTAAAAACAAACTTCAAAAACAAAACTGACATGAAAACCTCAAAAATCTAAATTTATAAAATGGATGAATTTTAATGTAAAACACCTATGTGAACTTTCTATTTTCAGACCATTACTCCATATTATCCTTGTAAGATAATATAAAATATTGGTCTGAAAACACAAAGTTCTTTAATAAAATATTCCAACATCTACATAACTAGTGAAGAAGCGACCACTATTTATGCTAGATTGGAATCCCAAACAGGGTAAAAAAAATGCTATCAAATTACATAACCAACCATAGCAACATAATATGTGTATTTCTGTAATTAACTGTTCGTCCAGTAAAACTGAAAACAAAGGTAAAAACAAATAGCCTTAAATCTCAAAGACCCATTAAAAGAAAATCTCAAAAATCTAAATTTATGAAATGACTTGTCAAAAATTTGAATGTAAAACACCAATGGTGAACTTTCTATTTTCAGACCAATATGTTATATTATCTTTGTAAGACAATATAAAATATTGCTCTGAAAACAGAAAGTTCTTTAATAAAATATTCCAACATCTACATAACTAGTGAAGAAGCGACCACTATTTATGCTAGATTGGAATCCCAAACAGGGTAAAAAAATACTATCAAATTACAAAACAAACAATTTACACGAATAAAAAAGGAAAAGGATAAAATAAAAATCGATACGATAAAATCTATAGAAAGCAAACTTTGGAAATGAAATAGGCATAAAAAATTAAAAACAAACTTCAAAAACAAAACTGACATGAAAACCTCAAAAATCTAAATTTATAAAATGGATGAATTTTAATGTAAAACAACTATGTGAACTTTCTATTTTCAGACCATTACTCTATATTGTCCTTGTAAGATAATATATAATATTGGTCTGAAAAGAGAAAGTGATTTAATAAAACATTCCAATATCTACATAACTAGTGAAGAAGCGACCACTATTTATGCTAGATTGGAATCCCAAACAGGATACAAAAATATCTGTATTTCTGTAATTATACGATCGTCTAGTGCAACTGAAAACAAAGGTAAAAACAAATAGCCTTAAATCTCAAAGACCCATTAAAAGAAAATCTCAAAACTTTATCACAGATGAGTGAATACAAAAGAGTAACATCAGCTGTTTCTAGTTCAGGATCTGGTGCAAGTGAGCGACACCCTAAACATGTACATTGAAAATAAACGGGAAGTTATGAGAAATCAACTAAATTATATTCAGTCAAATAAGAAAGGTAGATTAGTACATAACAGGCAGTGGTCACAAGATACGGGCTGGCCCTTACGATACAAATTCTAAAACTTTGAATTAACAATAGATATATTTTACATAAGAAATACAAAAAAAATCAAGAACAGTTTTCTCGCAAAATTGTACTATAAAAATGCCTTTGTGAATGTAACTGATAAGTCAAAACAAATAACAAGAAGAAATAAGCATACCGCAATTATATCACGAAATAACACTCACAACGCAATTAAAAAGGAAAATAGATCATCTAAGCAGAGCTGTAAGAATTATACCCAAATGTGGACTGTTGTAAACCAACTTGATAGATTGAAAGCATGATAAACACCTAAACAAGGCACTCAAGGTTCCCTGCCCGTTTCTTGGCGCCACTTATATATAGATAGTTAAGGTTCATCAGTAAAGGTCTTCCCCCAGAGAAATGAAATAAATTCTAGATGTACATAAGAATACATTATATTTTTATAAAAAAAACCTGTATATATTAGAACTAACGTAGCAGATACAGTAGGTAGGTATTATATGTATGTATGTAATTGTTAGTTGTGATCCTTATCACAGTTATAAAGGTTGACAGGCAATCTATGTGAAAGGATTATAGCTAAATGGTTATTAGGTATAGGAACACAAAATAAATATTTTTTTATAAATAACAAAAAAATAAATAAAAAAACGTACAGTATTGATTTGATTGAATGTAATCCGTAAACTATGTATAGTTAAAAATGCCTCTACTGGACGTGTGAAACCGTATTAAGGGGCTCTGCCCATAAGTTGTATATTTAAAAGAATTATTGTCTTAACACTTGGCTATTAAATAGTAATAAGTAACCGTGTTGAACGAATTGCACGTCTCGCGCGTATTAAGCTAGATATTTATTATATTATATTTCTACCAGGTACACAAAGTTTGAACAACAGTCAATATTTTTTCTTGTTGCCTAATACTGGTTGGTTCCCAAATAGCAATCAAACCCAACAAAATTCTGAAATTTTGTATTTACTTTGTATAGAGCCACAAGGATCTTTTACCTCTTCGATGACATTAATATGGAGGGTGTTGGCAGGAATATTCGCAACAAGAATCAATTGAACTATCTGGCAAAAATGATGGCTTTTCAAGTGTGACGGTGTTAGTTCTAATTTCGGCAAAGTAATATACAAACACAATAACCTAGTAGCATGATGAAGTAATTTGGTTACCTTGCTTGTCAACAGAGTAAGTTTTTTTCTACCCATTTCCCGCAACTATGCAAAATTTACCAAATTGGTACAACATAAGAATAGTAATTTCTTCACACAGAACCTCCTGATGGTTAATCGTACTTTTTGATGAATACGTCAAAAAGATGATAAGAAAAAGATTGGTACAAAATTGCGATACACTTACATATAAATAGAGCACGTAATATTAAACAGAATAAAACATGAAGAACGAGTATCTGTCTGGAACTGTCTATTGACGTTTTGTTTCCCGTGCTTCGGAGGGCACGTAAAGCCGTCGGTCCCGGCTGTCATACAAACATCTTTGACAGTCGTCACGGGCAGTCATATGCCCGACACTAGATGGGAAACCAATGTCCATCGATTTAGATGAAAGAACCTTGAGTTTCCTGCCGTGCTTCGGAGGGCACGTAAAGCCGTCGGTCCCGGCTGTCATACAAACATCTTTGACAGTCGTCACGGGCAGTCATATGCCCGACACTAGATGGGAAACCAATGTCCATCGATTTAGATGAAAGAACGTTGAGTTTCCTGCCGTGCTTCGGAGGGCACGTAAAGCCGTCGGTCCCGGCTGTCATACAAACATCTTTGACAGTCGTCACGGGCAGTCATATGCCCGACACTAGATGGGAAACCAGTGTCCATCGATTTAGATGAAAGAACGTTGAGTTTCCTGCCGTGCTTCGGAGGGCACGTAAAGCCGTCGGTCCCGGCTGTCATACAAACATCTTTGACAGTCGTCACGGGCAGTCATATGCCCGACACTAGATGGGAAACCAATGTCCATCGATTTAGATGAAAGAACGTTAAGTTTCCTGCCGTGCTTCGGAGGGCACGTAAAGCCGTCGGTCCCGGCTGTCATACAAACATCTTTGACAGTCGTCACGGGCAGTCATATGCCCGACACTAGATGGGAAACCAATGTCCATCGATTTAGATGAAAGAACGTTAAGTTTCCTGCCGTGCTTCGGAGGGCACGTAAAGCCGTCGGTCCCGGCTGTCATACAAACATCTTTGACAGTCGTCACGGGCAGTCATATGCCCGACACTAGATGGGAAACCAATGTCCATCGATTTAGATGAAAGAACGTTGAGTTTTCTGCCGTGCTTCGGAGGGCACGTAAAGCCGTCGGTCCCGGCTGTCATACAAACATCTTTGACAGTCGTCACGGGCAGTCATATGCCCGACACTAGATGGGAAACCAATGTCCATCGATTTAGATGAAAGAACGTTGAGTTTCCTGCCGTGCTTCGGAGGGCACGTAAAGCCGTCGGTCCCGGCTGTCATACAAACATCTTTGACGGTCGTCACGTTCATTCAGTTGCTCGCAACATCTGAAATCGGTCTATCTTCTTTCCAGTTGCTATCAATTTATTCTTAGTATAAAAGCTGGGATTCGGGAGATACGATCATTACGGCCTAGCGAGGAATCTCAGATATTCATATTGTGTCTATCTGTGTGGAAACGTAGGCTACGACTTTATACACGAGATTATTGCAATTAATCTAAAAAAAAAGCCTTAATTGAATAGTACTACGTGTATAAACGTATAGGGAAAGAAGTGAAACGAAGACGAAAATTCCCAGTAGTTGAGTTGTAGTCATTAATCCGGTCGTGCTTTGAAAACCTCTTAAGCCATTTGTTCCGTCTGTCATACAAATATCTTTTAATGTCGTCACAGGCATTTTACTATCTGAACATAAGTTGTGGACATTGATATCGATCGAGATTAACGACAAAAATATTCCTATTTGCGTGCTTCGGAAGGCACATTAAACCATCGGTCCCGGCTGTCATACAAACAACTTTGACAGTCGACACAGGCAATCATATGCCCGACACTAGATGGGAAACCAATGTCCATCGATTTAGATGAAAGAACGTTGAGTTTCCTGCCGTGCTTCGGAGGGCACGTAAAGCCGTCGGTCCCGGCTGTCATACAAACATCTTTGACAGTCGTCACGGGCAGTCATATGCCCGACACTAGATGGGAAACCAATGTCCATCAATTTAGATGAAAGAACGTTGAGTTTCCTGCCGTGCTTCGGAGGGCACGTAAAGCCGTCGGTCCCGGCTGTCATACAAACATCTTAGACAGTCGTCACGGGCAGTCATATGCCCGACACTAGATGGGAAACCAATGTCCATCGATTTAGATGAAAGAACGTTGAGTTTCCTGCCGTGCTTCGGAGGGCACGTAAAGCCGTCGGTCCCGGCTGTCATACAAACATCTTTGACAGTCGTCACGGGCAGTCATATGCCCGACACTAGATGGGAAACCAATGTCCATCGATTTAGATGAAAGAACGTTGAGTTTCCTGCCGTGCTTCGGAGGGCACGTTAAGCCGTCGGTCCCGGCTGTCATACAAACATCTTTGACAGTCGTCACGGGCAGTCATATGCCCGACACTAGATGGGAAACCAATGTCCATCGATTTAGATGAAAGAACGTTGAGTGTCCTGCCGTGCTTCGGAGGGCACGTTAAGCCGTCGGTCCCGGCTGTCATACAAACATCTTTGACAGTCGTCACGGGCAGTTTTGCTCGAAACATCAAATAGCTTATATTTAAAGTTTCGGTAGCTGAGCTGCAGATCTTGACCGCTCTGATACTTTAGGTTGGGCTACAACGGTCTTGCATGGAAGTCAGGAAGAATTGCGCCATCATACCCTGATGAAAATGGAGGCTATGAACTTTCGAACACGATATTAATGTGATTAATGTTAGCCCTTTGAAAGGGATGTTTGGAACCAGCATATTGACAGTCTTAAGTATTGTTATGTTGCACAGTTCTCAATTAAATTAATTCATAAATACTACGTGTCCGGATGCCTACGTAATGATAGATCATAAGAATGATAACTCAGCGGTTGTTGAAGTATCAAACTAGAATAAAAACGTGCATAGATGGCGTCTAAACCAGCTATGCCTGTTTTTATGGTAATACCATATATGAAACTTTATGGGCATGTTGAGCTATTAGTTGTTAGGATCTAACAGTAATCAAAATGAAGAGTGGTGCATAGAAATTTATACCTCGAAACCCTCTAAGTACTTTTCCTTTGACAGGTAGCAGCTCATCAAGTTACTTTTGTGCTTCGGAGGGCACTTTACGGTTTGAGTCCCGGTTGTCATATGAATAACTTTAACTGTCGTCACGGGAAAACACACGCCTCAAATTAGTCTCGGAAAAAAAACCTCTCATTAAATTAGACTAAAAACAGTTGAGTTTTCATCCTCTCTTCGGAGGGCACGTTAAGCCGTAGGTGCCGGCTGTCATACAAACATCTTTGACAGTTGTCACGGGCAGTCATATGCCCGACACTAGATGGGAAACCAATGTCCATCGATTTAGATGAAAGAACGTTGAGTTTCCTGCCGTGCTTCGGAGGGCACGTAAAGCCGTCGGTCCCGGCTGTCATACAAACATCTTAGACAGTCGTCACGGGCAGTCATATGCCCGACACTAGATGGGAAACCAATGTCCATCGATTTAGATGAAAGAACGTTGAGTTTCCTGCCGTGCTTCGGAGGGCACGTAAAGCCGTCGGTCCCGGCTGTCATACAAACATCTTTGACAGTCGTCACGGGCAGTCATATGCCCGACACTAGATGGGAAACCAATGTCCATCGATTTAGATGAAAGAACGTTGAGTTTCCTGCCGTGCTTCGGAGGGCACGTAAAGCCGTCGGTCCCGGCTGTCATACAAACATCTTTGACAGTCGTCACGGGCAGTCATATGCCCGACACTAGATGGGAAACCAATGTCCATCGATTTAGATGAAAGAACGTTGAGTTTCCTGCCGTGCTTCGGAGGGCACGTAAAGCCGTCGGTCCCGGCTGTCATACAAACATCTTTGACAGTCGTCACGGGCAGTCATATGCCCGACACTAGATGGGAAACCAATGTCCATCGATTTAGATGAAAGAACGTTGAGTTTCCTGCCGTGCTTCGGAGGGCACGTAAAGCCGTCGGTCCCGGCTGTCATACAAACATCTTTGACGGTCGTTACAGGCATTTTGCTTGAAAAATACGACAATAGTCTCTTCTGATATTATGCATTAAGATGCTTTATTGAGAAGTAGGCTAAAACGACCTGGCATGGAACTCAGGATTACATCAATTTGATTTCCTGACGGAAATGGAGGTTATGAAGTTGCATACACGATATCGATGTGGTTATTTTCTGAAGGTGGAATGATATGTATGAAAATGATACTATTAGCTACAGTTAAAATGGGGGAATAAGAATCAATAATTCATTGATATTACGTGTATGGACTTAAAATGCTGTAGCAAGTAATCATTATTCCAGTAGGTATACTAATCTTAAGATTAGTATCCTAGGATAAGTAACATGTATAGTTAGTACTTCAGAATAACTATATAGGTTACGTATCAATGAATGACTTTAGTATTCATCGCTGAATTGGTAGCTGGTGTCATAGCTCTGGTCACGGATGTCCTGAGAGACACAGTGTTCCTAACGTGCTTCTGAGGGCACGTTGAGCCGTCGGTTCCGGCTGCCGATCGGATATCTCTGGCAGTCGTCAATGGCAAACATTTACTTTAACCTAATTTGGAACCATGTGTCTTGTTCTCATGAAACATCAAATCATTTCCGAGCTTTGCAGAGTTCGGTTAGTGTAGGCTTCGCCATTAAAAATCTGTTACTGAACATGGGCACTCACGGATGCAGAAACTACATAACAACTGACTATGACCATCGATGAATTTCGCCGTGCTTTGGAGGGCACGTAAAGCCGTCGGTCTCGGCTGTCATACAAACATCTTTGACAGTCGTCACGGGCAGTCATATGCCCGACACTAGATGGGAAACCAATGTCCATCGATTTAGATGAAAGAACGTTGAGTTTCCTGCCGTGCTTCGGAGGGCACGTAAAGCCGTCGGTCCCGGCTGTCATACAAACATCTTTGACAGTCGTCACGGGCAGTCATATGCCCGACACTAGATGGGAAACCAATGTCCATCGATTTAGATGAAAGAACGTTGAGTTTCCTGCCGTGCTTCGGAGGGCACGTAAAGCCGTCGGTCCCGGCTGTCATACAAACATCTTTGACAGTCGTCACGGGCCATTAGTTGTGCTCGTTACAATTCACTGTTTTCTTTAAGTTTCCTATAAACTGTAAGTTATTTCAAGGTTTACAGTTTTTAGGACCATTGTGATTTTAATTTATAAAGAATGCATAGGTAATGATTAAACACTCATTTCACCGAATAATACAATGATTTGTTAAATAAGATTGTTTAAAATTTACAGTACTTATTTTTGTTAAGAATGGCAAAAAAGAGTTTGACGTATTGGAAGTTATTAAATTATGTGCTCAATTTTTTGTTACTGTAAAATAATATGTTAATTTGTTAATCTGTGAGTTTCACGTTTAAGCTTACTTTGGATGTGCGTTCTATGTATTTTTATGTTCTCTAAAATTAAATAGTTTATTCAGAATGTTCCAAAATGGGTTGCAATACATCGAATAACCCTGTGCTTCGGAGGGCACGTTTAGCCATTGGTCCCGGCTGTCACACGAACATCTTTGACAGTCGTCACGGGCAGACTGCTCGAGACCACCTTGGGATATATCAATACTGATCGCCATCCACTAAGCTTGTCCGCGATACGTTTGCACATTACTTATCTATTCACATTCGTCATCCATGACATGTACGCATGCGTGTCATGTTTGATGTGTTGTAGGTGAGCACAAAACTTAACTTGTAAGCCTAGCTTTGTAGGGGTTTAAAATGAAAAGAAAGGCAAGTTCTCCCTTTCACCGGTTAATGTAAGTTTTATTTTTAAAAAAGGTTATCCTCATGGTGGCGCGCCTAAAGCCGTTGTCGAGTCGCGTTTGTCACTGGCTGTATTTACATACCCCAGTGTTATTGTAAGATTGGATAATAAAATAAATGTGCAAAATATTGATTTTCATTTTACATACCTGGTTTATTCCTTACTCTCGCCGTTACTTGTGCCTGGCCATCATAAAGGGTCGAGACTCCGGAAAGATTACCTGCGGTTGGTCTCCTCGATGTTCGGAACAGACATGGTAAGTATGCCGAGATCAGCTTCCGACGTCACATTGGTGAGAAATCACGTTTTAGTAAGTGCATTTTAAGACTTGGTTAGTGTCACCTATTTCGTCATCAAACATTACATTTGTGTGTGTTAATTATAAAAAAGTTAATGATGATTCAGTGGCCTTATTCTTACATAATTTGTCACCCTTTTCTAAAATATTTTTTAAAGGTTTAGCAACTCGTTTACAATACAATTATAATAAAAAAAAATTCTAAGTCTATCTTCTTTTTTTTTACATTCAACAATTTTAACTTGCGTCACAATTCCATTCATTTATCAATAGACATACAATGGAATTACAGAGAAAATGTCATTAAACATTTGACGCGTAGCGATGATTGCTCCACAGAGCTTAATTGCTCTGCCCACGCAAACACACGGACTCAATTACACGTGACCTTTGGCCTCATATTGTTTTACTATCGATAGAAAGCTGCGATTGCTTTGATAAAAACGACCATTGATTTCATCACCCTTTTCAGTACTATTAATTGATATTTGTATATGTAGTTGAAATTAGATTGGTCAAGAGTTTAACAAGTTAGTAAAAAGATTGCATGGTACAGTCAGCATCAAAAGTCGATAACCACATTCAGATTTTCAAAATTACTGTATATTATATCACCCATAAACCGCTATGTACTTAAGGTAAAGGTATTATTAAAATACCATCCTAATAACGCTCCAGTACTAAACACAGGCCCCTTCCCATATAGTGAAGGAAAATCTGATATCTGATATCTGATATCGTGGTTTTCAATGCTCAAAGCATTGAAAACCACGATATCAGATTTCAATATTTGGAATCCAGGTTACCTCACAATGTTTTCCTTTACCGTGTGTAGATAATGAAAGTACATGTAACTTCTAAAAAATCACATTATAGCAGGTAAATCCATACATAAAACCGCAAGGCCACCAAGACATCTGTCATTTTTATAATACCGAATAAATTCAAAAATAACACACACTCTTTGTAATAGCAATTTACACACAAGCTTCTGTCTTTTACACCATGCAGCTGCAGTTTGCACAAAATGAATGTGACGACACTCAAGCATTTTGATGAAATATATTGTTGACATTTTGTTATGTGCCTTGTCTGAATATTTCTGGATCTTCTTTTCTACACTCAATTTTTAGCTGACAACATAATTATCACATAATTTGATTACTAACTGAAAGTTAATGACAGTCTGCCAATACCTAAGTACCGAAAGTTTTTGTTCCTATGATCTAAGATCAGACTAAATTGTTTAGTCCGAATCAATCATGTCTGCAACAGGACGGTAGTAGAATGCGGCTTTACCGTGGGAAACAGAGTTTCTCATCACTCCAAAACACTGATCGAAAGTTAAGCAAAATATCCATAATTTATCTATAAACAAGAAAACAATGTGTCTGCTGAAAAAAAATTGTAACTTCCTCAACCTTATGTTGTAGGCATACGACTCAATATTGTTTGTATTTTTTTTGTTGGACTTTCTCAACTGTATTTTAAGTTGGTAGGAATAACAATCGACAATTTTATGATGTAACACTATTGGACATTACTCGGATGGGTTGTTTATAAAGAGGTTTGTTACAGAACTGTAACTATTAATTAAAGTGGTATGAATGAGCTTCCCGCTGCGCGTTCATTTGCGTAGCTTGGTGTCAATGGAGAGGCAACATGGATGGTTCGTTAAGTAATACACATTGTTGCGACGTGGGTGTCTCGAATTACAGGCAACTTTGATTGCAGAACTGTCGCTTTTGGAACATCACTTATACATTTAGATAGGTAATTGAAGTAAAGGTACGTAGTTGCAGAGATTCCCAGCACGCACAACGGCTTATTAGAGCAAGAATAATAATAATGTCCGGACCGATTTTGGCCACGTCGACGGTGTTACTATGACACCAGTCCGCTACGCGGGACATAGTTATGCGTTTTAAAACGCCCACAACTTTCAATGAGTCAGTGCGCGCCGTGGTGACTTCTGACATGGCAGTCCTGCGGTCTTACCACTAAGCTCGATCATATGGAGCAAGGATAATGAGGACATGTTGAGACAGGCACATACCGATCTATTAAGTTCCACTCATCTTAGAAAGTGCTCCTTTTGCGAAGCGCACTATTTGCGTAGTGTACCATATGGGAAGCGCCCCATTTGCGCTTACCATTTAAGATGTGACTAAAGGCGTCAAAGCCACTCAAATTTTTTTGCTCTACAACCTCAAGAACTTTTGCCACGTGGATGATAATAACGTGAGGACATTGGTCTGCATATCCGCAACAAACATCAACTCAACCGTCTGAACAAAGTAATAGATTTCATATACGACGGCATTAGTTCCGATTTCGGCCACGTGCCAAAAGATTCTTGTAGCAGTAAAGATTAGTATGTTATTCGAGCTTCGTGTGTTTGACATAAGGGCATCCGTATTAACCGTTTCCGTGCGGATGATGCCGCACAGGCACCATGTAAATTTATTGCGTATGGCGTATGGTGCCCGAGAGGATACAAAACTAAATCATACAAAACTCGGCTTAAACGACATTCGTCAAAAGAGCCCCCTAAATAAAAGTGTCTTTATTTGTCACCCTTATCATGCCCACAGTGTTCGTTTTAAGTAATTTCGCAAATTAGCTGACATCAGGGGTTGTAAACCAAGTTGCCGACACATTTTATTATTGATTATAATTCTAACAGCCCACTTTCTGGAATGTTTCTCAAAAATCAAATGCTTTTGTCATAAGGTTCATTGTTGCCTAAAAACATACAAAGAGTGCGCTGTTCGCCGGCCCTTCGCCTACGAAGTACCGTATTTCCTTGCGTATACGGTTGATTATTGTTTAAAACTACGCCGTTCATAATTGTTTGCGCCGGCGCACAGTATAATATTTTGATAAACTAGACGGACAAAAGTCAATTTAGGACATGTCTTAAATGATCCTTCTAACGCCAAAGAATCAAGACAAGCTGCTTTGCTCTGGTATTGGTACAAAATGTTTATAGGTACCTACGAGTACAATATTTTTGATTCATTAGAATCGGACTTCCCATTCAGTTAAATGTTTTACAGTAATCCAGTATTTTGTAGAGAAACAATTTTATCATCAAAATAGTGAAGTTAAAATTGTTTCCCTACAAAACACTGTATTATAAATAATAATAAATAAATATCACCTCGCCACAAACTCAAGTGGTACGTGTATAAATTCTTTACAACACTTGAATAAATAAATCCATGAAATAATGCAAAAAGGTTTACGACCCCTAATATAAATTAGTCACTTACCTTCCATTTCCCTAAAAACACACAGATCGTCACTTTTCAACGCACTGAACGAATTTACTGACTGCCTACGTTAGATACACAATGTCAAATGATTATTTTAGCAATTAGAAACACGAAAACAAGCTAAAAGTGACAATTCATGGCGGATGATTCCCCAGGGGAATCATCAAACTTTCTGGCGCTTGGTGCCTCAGAGGCATCACAGAATTTTTGTTTGACGCCAGGCACTAATGATTGCTAAAAAGACTTCCGCACGGAATCGGTTAATTGATGTGACATCCGTGTTTAAAGAGCAATCTGTGTAACATACGCCATCTGAAAATTCTGTATGCGCAACATGTGCATGAGATCACATAAAGCTAGTGACATAATCATGTGCCCTCAAAATTCAGCTTTTTCAGTCACACCACTTGTTAACTTGTGATTTGATTTTTTTTCTGATAAGGTTTAAGACCTGGTCCATACTCCGTTTTTGGTATAATGTTAATTTCTAGGACATACTTACGAGTATATGTACTTATAAGTAAATTATAGATTTTATATAGACAATCAAAAGACAATGCCTCCAAAATGTTTGATATCATTATGGATCTGAATAGAAACAAATGTGTTTTTATTTCTCAACTTCAAGATCAGCTACAACATCTAAAATAAGAATCAAATCAATAAGAATCAAAGTACGATAGTTTTAATTGCGCATCACCCACACTGACCCGAATTACCGAAATGAGGGTAGTTGCAACATTAGCTGAAATGTCATTGACCCGCAATGTTCGTTAGTCGCTTTGTGCAGTTAGCTAACTCGTTGCGAATAATTCTATTGTTGGCCACTCAAATGTGTCTTGTTAAAAGTTTTGGCATATGTGAACATTACTATATTATTGTAAGGGTCTTGAGTACTTGCTGCGATTGTGTTGTAAAGAACTGTATCGTTTAGCAATAAAGAAGGGTACTTATTACATATGCCTCGAGTGGTCTCGGCTGGAAAGTCAACAAACTTGCTGCTCAAGATCGAAAGGAGTGGAAAAATCTTCTGCGAGCCCTATATCCCTGATGAGAGATAACAGGACGACAACATCATTATCATCATAACTACATATGCAGAAATCCAATGTTGACCTAATTTAATTCTGACATCCACCCATAATTGAAATGAACTATGAAAAAGTCAGGGCAACATCACTAAACCACCTTGATAAATATGCTTGACTCTTAAAAACGGACTACATCTTACCGAGATATCTACTTTTGTTGTAATAGAACCCTCCGTAGTGAATTTTCCTATTCACCCTTATGCTCTTGCTCAACAGAGGTCAATCGCTTATTCCCTAATATGTTATTCCTCATGGAGTCAGGCACCTATTTATTCCACAAAAAAAGGAAAAAAGGCAGACTTCTTTATGATAGTAATTATTTATAGTTAATTGAACTTTAATCAACGCTATTTTGCGGTTGATAATTAGACTGAAATTAAAGTTCGTTACATATGCAATAGGTTTTTAGTAGAGATTATAGTTTCAAAATCATTCGATAAGGTGCTAGGAACACGTGGTTGAATAATTGCTTTAATGATTTTAATTAAATATGTATAGGTCAGGCCACCACGTCTTAAAGTAAGACTGCTGAAATTATAGAAGACAGGCTCTTGTGCGAAATACATTTCAGTAAATTATGTTCCCTATTAGGTATAAAACTAGACAGAATGATATAGATATTTTGTGCGGCATTTTTCTCGGCAAACTGTAACGCCTGCTCCATTTCCAATACCGCAGAAAGTTCGTTTGCTATGTGTCTTTCTTGCATCAACGTTTTGCTACAGTCAAAAGTTCGGTAGGTCCTAGAACCTATTTGCAGAAAAAGGCTCAAGTGTGCAATATTTTGTTTAAAACCAATTTTAGAAAGAAGAACCAAGATTTAGAAAAGGTAAATAAATTGATGGTAAGTAAAGTGAGTGGATATTAATTAAATAGAAAAATACGTACTCAATGAACAGGAAAAAAGAACAGATAATAAATTGTCATGTACCCTAGAGCAAAAAGCAACACACTATAATAGTCATAATTGAAGTAACTATCAATAAATTGAAAACAATGCGACCTTTTACTGCAGCGACGTAACACACTTCATCTATCTAGATCAGGCTTGCGACACGGAATGTCTTAGCGTGTGTTTGTTACGTGGTACTTACCAAAAAAGGGGGAAGTATGTAGGTAATCTACGCAAGGGCTCGTGCTAGTGCTTTAATTACTTAATCTATAAATAATGTAATGATATGCGAGCCTAGCAAGAGGGTTAATTTTCTAGTGCGTTAAGTTGAAGTTCAAATGTTACTTGGTAATTTTAAAATAACGAACACACAGGGGATTTTGATGATAAAAAAATTGGTGAACCCGGTAAATAGAAACATGCGTGTCAAAGAAAACTCTTTGAACATAAACTTAAAACAGCGTGGAAACTTTCAATTAATTTATTTTTGACATAGCTTTCAGGCAAAGTTCTACAATCGACGTGAAAAGTTCATTGAACAGTTTTACAAAGTAGCACATTATTAATTGCAGTAGCACACCTAATTAAAATTACGTTAGTCTAACGCCTCAGTAAAACATCATAATGATCATAATTTCGAGCAAAACAACGTATCTCACGCCGAAACCAAAAGTGCACAAAATCGAATGGTAAATTAATCAGATTATCTTGAGGTAAAAAGCGTTAACTCTCGTCTTCCCGGTAGATGGCGTTGCGTCACGATGTCATAATGGCGGAGAGATTACGACGACCGGGATCCGTGTCACCCGCTGTGAAGTTTTCGTGTGTAGTGATGGGAAAATATCGATAGATTTTTAAATTTGGATAGACACGTGCTTTGCTGATCTTTAAGAATACAATTGATTATAAGTGGCTGTAATATTATTACAATATCTTTAATATAAACGTAAAATCAGTTTAATTATTAATAAACGCATTGGTTATACTTCATTTATTTTGAACATCAAAACTCTATTAATTCGTCTTCAACACAGCTAGACATAAATGCATGTTTAAAGGCCTTTGGAAACAAGCTGTTTTGAGTGCTGAACAAAGCGACGTTTGATTGAAATCTACCAGACTGACAAACTGACCAAAACTCTAGTAGAAAATCATTCATAGATGTTCTAAATTAGAAGCCTGGCACGTTCAGAAATGTCAACTAACATCGATAAATACTGTAACATCCCTAGCCCACGGTTCCCACATCTGAACGCGCACAAAAAAACAACGAGAAGTTTTTTGTGCACAAGAAACCAGAACGTATTCTTATATTGTTATCATTTACATAGATCTCAGCACGCGAACATTCGCATTTCTATAATTATATACTTCTTATGGTAATTGTGTTATAATAATATGATATATATTTATACTACGGAAGTATGACAGAAAGGTTATCACGTGGGAACTCGACGGTAGCTCGGAAACGTAATCCGGATTTGAGTTTTGCGGTTGCTGAAATTTGCCTAAATGTGAGTCTATTGTAAAAAATCTTAGTAAGTAACGTAACTTGGCAGAAATATTTTGATACACAGATATTGTGCTTTTAAAATCTGGACGCGGATTAAAATCTCCATGAGCCAGTAGAGCTTTGCCCTTCGCAATTCGTCGACATTTGATGCTGATTTAATTAATTAATTAGTTAAAAAATCGACTCACGCTCTAAAGAACTTAATTCTTGAATCGCGGGGTGTTTCACAGATATTCAATTCACGTGCACAAAGACACCCCGACTCAGAACAAGCCTTTGTGGATCGCACGAATTCTTGTCCTACGCGAGGATCGAACCCGCGACACGTCGCATTCAGTGGTAATTGGCGTGGTGACCTATTCCACTCGACTATGCGTACAAGTGTAAGTCGCAAGTGCAATTATTAATAACAAAAATGCTTTTACTAGACTAATATGTTTACATTTGTAAAATACATTAAATTATAATAACAACCTATATTGACCCTTTCATTTTAAACATAATTTTATAGAATTTATTTATTTACAACATCTATATCTGTGTACAATTATCTGACACTCACTACAATTATTCGAAACTCATATATAAACTGTATCGTTCAGTGGAGTGCGTTAAGAAATTCTGGCATATTCCTTTTACATATTAATGCCTACAATTAAGTTTACAAGCCTGTGTCTTCTAGCGGTAAGTATCAAAAGCAGTTTTCGCAATCAGGAAATTAAAGCCTTTTGAAGTTTTAGACATTACTTCACTTTAGTATATTAACCTTTCTTAGATAAATATAATTATTGGATTATTACGTCGTACGTTGTTCCAGGAAACATTACTAGATATTAATTTATTAATTGATAATTTTATGATCATTTGAAGCATACGTGAATTCATAGTAATAACTTCTGTGACTTGTGTAATAATTAAACGAATATGGAAGTGCTATAAGAGTCGATACTTTATATAACGTGTGATAGGTTCTATCACCATCAGAACTGGTTCCATCACCAACACAACTACTGAACATAGGTATTTTCATTTTTGGAAAAATTGTTCCAAATCTCAGACTTTGTAAAACGGTTTTATAAATTTCAAAACCTCTACGAGACGACTTCTTCTTAGTAAGTAAGTAGTAAGACGCTACGAGTATATTTTCTTAATTTTAATCTAGACAATGTCAGTAGACTCCAGACTTAAGTTCTATAATTATAGGCTATCGATACAAGTTACATCACCCTTTGTGTTGACATACTCGTTGTGTCCCATTGCCCCACTTGTGCGGCATCGCCATCGCTTGTCAATTTGTTACAATCCGTCAAATGTACTGGAACCATTAATATTGACATGTGCTGGAGGCTTTTGATTATTTATTATACATTAATTGTTAAGATCGTTTTTGAAGAGTACCTAACAATAGAAATAATTGTTATTACGTTTCAGAAAGGGCAAACAAATTAAGCTCTATAAATGTAGAAACTAGTTCGGTCGATCTTTATTTATAAACCTTATGAAATAAAAAGTACGTTGTAAATTACGAGTATCATTTCAGCCAATAATATTATCAGGGATGTTTGTTGCAAATTATTTTTTTAGAAATGATCATAAAAAGGATTATGTGAAAACTGGGCGACATTTTTCTCATAGATCCTATAGTATACCAAAAAGGTCGGAACGCCAAAGCGACTGGTATCCGATTCCTTCACAATCCTAAAACGAACTTTCTAACCCCAAATCTCGGTTTTATCAAAATTTTCCAAAACGTCTAAGCGGATGTCCCAGTCTGGTACAAAGAGATATTGTTATAAAATCTCACGTCGCATCGGTTGCGCAAGCGCCGCCTACCGGGCGATCGCGGGGACACGATACGGGGAAAGGATCCAGCGTCTTCGCTAATTTAATGATCGTTCTAATTTTATAGCAGGAGAAATCTAGATTAGGCTTAGATTTTTGTTAATTATGTTTATAACAGAAAAAGGATATAGCTTCCATCTCCATGTAGGTATGAATTACACGAATTCTCCGGCATAGCTTAATTATTTTCAGCTCCATGCAACATCGGTCATCTTAAGAAAATGTTGACATGAAATTACTCGTAGATGTATAAATCACAAAAAGAGTTTTCACATGTTCTTTTCCATAAATATGAAAACCTTTACACACAATATACACTGAATGAACTGTAATAAAAAAAAGATTGCCAATTAAATTAGAACGATAGACCTTTAAGTAACTTCAACATCATTATTAGTCCGGTCAATTTAGACATTTGACCCACGACAAATTCAGGGGAAGCTGAAAATTCTTAAAATTGTTTAAATTATAATTATAAACATTGTCTTAAAAGTCCCAATCGATCCCATGTAAGGAAAAAAATTTAGCGGGGTAATAAGGTCCAAAAAATGAGTTTTTCGCGATTTTCTTGAAAACGGTAAGTTTTATCGCAAAATTACCCCAGACATAATTTGTAGATCAGGGAATTTCCTATAAAAAAGGTATCAATAATTTTTTCCCTAAAAGCCACCGCTTCTGAGATATAACGATGCAAAAAATTGCAAGCGTCATAAACCATACTTTACTTTTAATCGCATCTTATTCGTCTTGTAATCTAAAGTTGTAATTTTACAAACATTTCTTAGCTCATTTAAAGTGAACTATCAGTCATTACTATTTTCCATGTAAGTAAATATCTCTTCCATTGCCAAATTTGTAGTTTCGTCTTTAGGACGACCGACTTTACCACCAGTGGAAGGTTGCATGAATGACTTATAACAATCATCATGATACTTCGCTTCAGCAGCAACTAGATCATGTACAAAGTTGACTCGCGTAAACACAGTTTCTGCTGTAGCATCGGAACGAGTCCGAGCTGCTGCCAGAATTGAATCTTTCAAGTTAAGTGTGCTTGCATGGAGAATTTTAAGGCGATATCCCGGAGATTTTCTCCTCTCGCTCTCTTTATTTGCTGCCTCACCGCAAAATAAGCATAATTCTTTAAAACAAAAATCTGATGCACTTACACGTGATCTAGTACGAGGAGGGATTGCTGCCGATGTACTGGCTTCTTGTTCATCACGTTGCCTTTTTTTAGCTGACCCAATAGAATGCTTCCGAGTATAATTTTTACGACAACTTACGTGTATTGTCACAGATTTCTGTTTTTTAAGATATTCGGAAAATTCATCAGCTCGTTCGATACTTGCATCGATTAATGTCTTTAGACCACGTTCAACAGTAACAGTTTCACTTAAAACAGTAACTTAAAATCACCGACAGAAACATATTCTTACTTACATTACAGCTACAGAAAGTATATGGGTGAGGTACTTAGGCATATCATGACACTCGCAATTTTTTGCATCGTTATATCTCAGAAGCGGTGGCTTTTAGGGAAAAAAATATTGATACCTTTTTTATAGGAAATTCCCTGATCTACAAATTATGTCTGGGGTGATTTTGCGATAAAACTTACCGTCTTCAAGAAAATCGCGAAAAACTCATTTTTTGGACCTTATTACCCCGCTAAAATTTTTTCCTTACATGGGAATGATTGGGACTTTTAAGACAATGTTTATAATTATAATTTAAACAATTGTAAGAATTTTCAGCTTCCCCTGAATTTGTCGTGGGTTTACTGATTTTTTGGTCTAATTTGACCGGACTATATATTAACTTTTGAAAATTCAGAAGATTTTCCTCATCTACATGAAAATTAACTGACAAACTGTACAGATAAAAAAAACAACGTAAGAAAATCTGGTTTCCAAATATTATAATATAGAATTGCGAACGTAAACAAACGTGGTGACGCATACTCAATACTTCGTTAAATGCAAAGGCCTTGCCCAAAAGTAGAGTCATTTACAGGCTGGTATTATTGTTGACACTATATCAACACACCATAAAACCATCCTATTATTAAGATGCCAGCCTAAAATCTCTGCCGACCGCAACTTGCGCAGGCGTTTCATTTACATTGCGACATCGCTGCGTAAACGCTGCGATTTGTCAACACATATTTTTATTTAGAACCCGCTTTGCTTGAAATCTAAAAGCTCTCGGTAAATGTCTGATAAGTTACGTTTAAGTACTTTATTTTATTACCTATCTACTTGTAAAGTAATTGAAAATGATCAATAACTTATATGATTAAATTTTCTGATTTTGTATTGCTAATTCACTGATTTGTTAAAGACGTAAAATCGACATGTACAACTTTTAAATCAAAATAAATACTAGATAACATGGTTGACTGAAAAGTTGGTCTAGTGGTTAGTGCCTCTGACTGATATACCAGATTTTGGGGTCAGAATCGGGTTCGATTCCCACCCAGACCATTTTTTTTTTGTCTGATGAGCATCATCATTTATTGCGACTCTCTGTTTTCTTTAAGACTTATGTATTTCGAAGTATAAAAGTATGATGATCATTTGTCTAGTACTCACATCACAAGCTTTGCTTATTTTGATACTAGATGGCGTTGATTGAAAATCGTGAAATATTTATTTGACATCCTTCGCCAGAAAAATACTTTTGTCAAAATTAAAGTAAACAACGCAACAATTTAATGGGATCCTTTTAATTTGCGGTCTATTACTCTTCAATGTCAGCCAAAGCTCGCGAAACGTTCAAACAAATAACTGTCATTACGGGAATTGTATTAAGATTGCACGAACCGTCCTTGGCGACGGAAAATCCGTGACTTACGTACTCGAGATTTTCAAGCTATTGTGTAAATTACAATTTAATATTCCTAAACTTAAAAAACTTAATAAATTCTTAAGACATTACAATAATAAAGAATGTTAATAAACGACACTGGCCTAGTACTTTGACTAATAAATCACCGAAGGCAGTTTGATCTCTTTCTTCGGGGTGAAACGCTAATGACTTCAACCCACGCCGAGGGCACAGCGTGGGTATATGTCTGACTCCCACCGACTAAAAACACCCCGAGCCCCTTCTACTACCTAGGCTAGTGTCACGGGATCCCTCACGCATGCGTTGCGTGACTCTGGCTGAGGCAAGTTCGAACCTGCCACTATAAAATTTTGAGTAGAAGTGGAGTTTTCATCTAAAGGTTTACACACCTTTCACTAAGATGACTCATTTGTTACATACAAGGCTATCATATGTCACAGACACGAAGTTCACATGACGCAGCTCTTGCTATGTCATATCATACAGGACTTCTATGGTTCTCATATGACTCACATGTTATATAGCTTACACTCGTTAAACATAGATTTACTTCGCATATGCAGATAAAGGTGCGAATTTTATGAGATTAAGGCGAGTTAGAGAAGAGTTCTAGGAGATGAACTTGCAGTGAAGTGATTTGAGATGAATTTAATTTTGACTTTATGATGACGAAATCTAATGAGGACGTATGAAGGTGACCATCATAACGGTGATGAGTGAATTTGACGGGATGTTTGCGATAAATACGGACGATGTTCGAGGAAAATACTTATTTTCAATATGATCATTGCCTCACCTTTGATCATTGTCGTCAAAAACTTTGCTTACAAAGACAAAAAGAAAACAGACAATAAAAAAGATAATGAAGCGTTTTTAAGCTTTCTACACATGACATTTTTAACAAAAAAACTTTTAAAACAGTGATTAAATCTTGTTAGCACATAAAACATATACTCCTATAAGCAAAATATCAGAAGCTTTCAATTACCCATGTCTACACCATACCGAGACTAATCGTTAACAATTAAAAGCCATTATTTGAAGTTCAAGCCGTTTCCCAACGTTTGACAGCGTGTCCGATGGACTGACGGACGGGCGCCCGTCGGCGTTACTTGACACTCACCTTGAACTATCGGTAGACGAGTACTAATTAAATATATTTCGCAATGTATAGCATTTTATTCAACAATTTCGTATTAAAGAATTTTAAATGCATTCATTTTTCTATCAACGCCTACATGGTTTGTAAAAGAGGGCGTATTGATGACAGATGTCTTCAATTTTGTTGCGGAAATTTTACGTCTGTATTGTCGAAAAAATATGTAAAGTTAATTACGTTTCTGAAATATTTCTTTAGCAATATCGTCGTGTGTCATTCGTTGGATAGTCACTGAAATTTCATATTTCGTCTTCCAAAGCAAATTGCGACTAGAAAATGTATAAATGAGGTTCTAAAAGAGTTATTGCTATTCAAATTGTACACTCAAAAAATTTATATGCTTTCAACTTTATGAAATTATTACCGAAACGAACATAAATATTTAATATTTCCGATAATCAACATAAAAGGGAAACTTGTTTATTACAACGTGTACCTAAGAATATAATAACTTGCAAGTATATTTAAAATAAATAACTTTCCCATGGGGTAAAAATCCCATGAGTTTAGCTCACAGTTCACGTAGACCGGCCAAGCGGGCGGAGACAGGCGTTCTTTATAGCGAGCCACAAACAATGGATTGCTTTATGTTGTTGCCTCTACTCTACAAATACGATCTATAGGTCGTTACGTGACGCCTGACTTTGCACGACCCGGGAACTGAACCTAAGACCTCATAAATCAGGTGCAGTAAGTGAAGTGCACGTCAGTGATAACTGCTGGCTTGTTATCTAACGAATGGTAAAGTGGAAATGATTGTAATTGTCCTTTGGTTTTGTAGAACGTAAAAAATACCTAAAAGAGTGTACACAAGTTTTTAGCAAATGTTTTCTTAATATTTCGAAGCATCAAAAAATACTCAATATCGGAATATTATTTTGTTTTTAGGTGCTATTTGATTAAATTTTATTCGTATCAGTATCTCACGTACTTTTAAAATTATATGAATTCATACAATATAAATTACACTGACAAACTAATTGATTAAATTACGTCTCTATAAAATCAAATACTTCTGGATTTACTTTGTCAATAACATACACCTTAAAGCTTGGTAGCTAGGTACTGTTTATTGAATAGCTCGCGATTGAACAATACGTGTGTGGAAAGCCTGAAGCTTCCGTCACGTGTCGACAGCTGACGGACGACGGCTCTCATTGTTGAAGTAAATAGATCTTACTGTAACTTAGTTATAACTGACTTATATTGGATTTGATCTCTTGGAGATATCAAAGGTTAAAGGGTATTTTATATCGAACTAGCGACGTTAAATTCGCACGGGTGCAATACTGATGTTTCAGCATATAAATCTGTCTCTTGAAAATTTTTATCATTACAAAAAAACGCATCTAAATCCATTGCAGAGTTTTAAAGATCTAATCATATATAGGGATAGACAGATAACGGGAAACCACTTTATTTTATACTATATATTGATAACGTTGCTAAACACTAGTTAAATTTAGGAGTTTGCGAATTAACAATAAAAAAAATTACTGAAAACCTTAGGCTAACAAGCGTTAATTATTACTCTTAGTTTAAGTCACGAAACAAATTAAACAGAAAGTGAATTTTACAGCAATTTCGTGGCGAAGTATTTTCATTAGTAAAATGAAATAATTAATTATCATATTGGCATTTTAGTACATTGTATATCGATGTACAAAATGCCAGTACCAAAATTTATATATTTCCTGAAAATTATTATTATAAATTAACTAGATCTCATTAACCTGCGATTTTATCACTCATAAATATATTTTAACTATTTCCTGTAATTAGCTGGCTATTCAACACGGATTTGAACGTACAACCGCACGCAGCTCTCGTGTACTATTGTTGCTTCTACAGAATATGTTATGTGTAGGAGTGTCAATGGCTCTACTGTAGAGCATCAAATGCTTGATAATGGGTTTTCCTTTCCATTCCTTCTCATTCACTACTATTCATTTATAATCTAGTATCAATGATATTATGAACAAAAAATTAAGATTATTATATTTTTGTTCATGTCATTTTTGGGTTTAAATTAATTTGCAATTTATTGTGCACCTATTACTCTCTATTAATCCACATATATGCACTCATACCTAGAACTATATGGGGCCTGTTAACGTTTTTAAAAGCAATATACCAATTGCTTTTTGTAATTGAAAACACTACTTACTAATATTTATTTAATTACATTCTCTCAATAATCAAAAAACCTTTTTTTTATAACTCTACATTATATAAATGAAAGCAAAAAGAGCAATTCGACGGGTCCTACGTATACTGGTGTAACCCGCAAAACATCAAAATACGTTTTTTTGCACCAATAGCCTTAAAATTACCTTAACTTTATATCCTGTAAAAATTATATTATTCTATTCAGTAATTTCAGAGATACAAACCTGTAAACTAACATAAGTGACATGATTTTCGGCCTCACGACTATCTACACTGATGTAAGTCACTTGCACCAGTGTAGGTAGTCGCGTGCGCCGCGTCACGTACGCGCAAGTGCCATTTACTCCAGTATACGCGCTGCGACGGAGTCGGGAGCACGTTAACACTGGTATAACTGCGTTAACTGCCAACGTATTCATTTGTATTAAAACTATTCCGTGCCCTGTTTTTAGGGGTTGTGTTACTTTTTTACATATTTAACAAGTTTTGTTTGCTTTGAGTAAGTAGTGGTAAGAAGTAACAACAATTAAGGGCTCACGAGGTCAATAATAATTATTAATGAATTTATGCGTTAAAAATTGACAAACAAATTACTAAATTGACAGTACTAAGATTTCTACAAAAGGCTTTAATTAATGTTCGACTAATGCTAGATACAGATTGTACTGATTGTAGATTTGTTTGTCCCGCCTGCATTAATTTTAAACGTATAAATTATATAAGGTAGACACACGGTATACTGTATACCTACTCTTCACACTAAATTGTAGTTTGTTTTTCCTTTTTTAGTTAGTGGTTGTTTTTTACAGTCGGGTTTTTTGTTTTTTTAATTACTATTTTATTTTTTCAATAAATTTTACATTTATATCAGTAGGTATACAAAGTAGTAATATACAAAGTCACATGTGACTTTGTTTTATTTTCGTGATATTGTTATCTGACGTAACTTACATTATTTTAATAATAATATCTATTTGCTAATAAAATAAATAGCGATACTACTTTTAATACATTTTTTGAAGCAATTAACGTAAGGAGTTACCAAATTTTGCTACTTGGTAACTGACGAGACAAATTTTTTTTTATGTACCCAAGTACCTACATCATTTTTAAAGGTGTAAGTATATTCCAGAGGTAAACAATATTCGCAACCTCAGTTTATTTTGGTAAAGTTATAGTATTGAAAAAACAATTAAGTTCAATCAAAACTTACGTGTAGTAATACAAAGACATCCAAATAAAACTCATAAAGGATTTAGTGGTCGCCCGCAACTTCGACCACACGAGTGTCGGTTATAGCTGCAAAAAATTGCCCTCCTCTGACGCAATTGGGAAAAAAGTTTATGTTTTAATCCAGGTTATCAGCTAACTCCATACGAAATTTCTTCAAAATTGGTTAAGTCGTTTGAGCGTCAAAGAGTATCCAATCTATACTTATACAACTTTTGCGTTAACTATATTAGCAGGATATTTTCAAATGTATAATATGCATATTTAAACAAGTATGACGAGTGTGGTGATGTGATGAGGCGTTCGTATGAAGGGTGTCCTACACAAATCACCATTTAATACAAGTTGTAAAAATGTAATGAATTTTCCATCATCTGATTTAGACTCTAAGGTCTCATTGCCCTGTTTTTAGGGGTTGTGTTACTTTTTTATACATTTAACAAGTTATGGACACAACTATACACCTAATAGAAGCACATAGTTCGAATAGAGTTGCACAAAGGTTATACTAATTTCAGTAAAATACCTTTTCTAGCGGATCTGCAAAGGGAGAAATAAATTAGAAACATCAACGTACAAGTAACTGAAAAAAAATAGTGGAAATGCTATTTATAGGAAAAATTACAGGAAATTCAAGACAAGCTAGTCTTAAAAATAAAAAAAAAACAATTAGGTATTATCGTAAGAAAACCTCTATATAAATCAAACCTTTTTTTAACTAAAATTAAGAAGATTACATTTTTTTGTGTTATTATTTTTAAGATGGCAAGGCCAATGATTTTATTTTTCATTATTAAGAATGCTACTATCTAAAATAAAGTGTTATTTTGTATTTTAAATGTTTTTATTTAACTTCTTGCCACACTAATTTAAATATTTACAGTTAATAATAATACAGAAAACTGTTGCAAGTAGCTTTCCTGTACTGAGTAAACTGTTGTAAGTGTTAAAAAGTCGTTAAAAGTAGATGAAAGTAGATATTATTTTTAATATTATAACCTGATATTGGTCAATATTACGGAAATACTATGTTTAAAGACTAAAATCCTTCAGATTTCCTTTATTATAAGTATAAGCAAGTACACTATATACTGGTATAAGTGGCCACTTGTATCAGTTTACAGGTTCTACCGTAGTAAAGAAAACAGGCTACATCAATGCAAGTTAACCTATTTTCCAAAGTATAAAAAAATAATAAAAACCAATAATGCAGTCTTATTTCTTAAATATTAAAATATAACATACTAAAATTTCAAGTGTTTTTATTGATTTACGACAAAGTTACAAGCTTTAGAACCTTTAAACAGCTCTCTTGAAAAGTTGTGTTTTTGCACTTGTACTAGTCTACGTAGGACCCGTCGAATTTATATTTTGTTTGTTATCTCAGCGAAAATGCTAGCGTGGGTGAGTACCATCCGTCAACCCACGCCGCATTTTCGCTAATACAGAAAGTTTACAATCAAGATTAATATAACATGGAAAGGTATATGACTCATCAGCAATTAACGTAGTATATGTATAAATAAACAAATGATTATGATAATTCAGTAAGTGTTTGGACAAGAAACCAAAGATTTGCTTAACAATTAAGTAGTTTTATCACAAAACTCCTACTAATTTTACATTTCATCAAAAGTTTTCTTCTACACGCTATGGGCTGTGACGTATCACCGATGATGCGTTCAATTGCAAAGATGAAACCTATTTATACCGGCTGAGACACAACCAAGCCTAACAGTCTGAACTAGCAAGCAAACCCGCGTGCTACCGCTAGTATAAAACGTAAAATTTTGCAACATAAGCAGTTCTCGGTGTCGGTATATCTGTGTATAAAGTTTGAGTAATAAGGAGAACAATCACGGATGCTCTCGCGTCGCCCCTCCGAGTTACCTGCGCCGGCGCACAGCGCGCAGTCTTCGTCGACGGCCGACCGTCGCGAGCGCATCCTTACGCGTCTCTAAAGCTACCACTACACCGGTATTTTTTTATTTAATTTAATAATTCTATTTTTTTTGTTTGCGATTTTTGTTTTGTCGGAGTTTTGCGGACTGCTTTTAATTCGTTTTTCTGTTTTTAATTTTATTTTTCTGTATTTAATTTTTCGGTATTGTTTATATTTTTTTCTGTTTGTAGTATTTTTTTTGATTAGGGGTTGATAAAGTGTTGGGAAGAAAAAATGTGATTTAAATAACAGGTTTCGTTTTGTAGATAAACTCGTGCTTCAATCACATAAAACGGTATTGAAAACGAAAGTTTATCATCATAACAATAAAATTCCTAATCGTCGGTGAGATTACAGTCTACCGCAACATAGCCAATACGTCAGCCACACAAACTCACTTTCGTTCAAAATACGAAATGCTAAATTAATTATAAATCGCGAGGTTAAAGTTTGTATGGAAACGTTCATAAGAAATACCGCTACAGCGTCGGCATTGCATTGTGTTCAATGTATCAAATATATCATTTCCAACGATCTTGTATATATTCATTTGACCGACTTTTTACATAACCTTTAATCTAATCTTCTCACCAGCTTGCTTTGACAATAGTTCAATGTTTAATTTTTTTCACAAACAGCTAACATTGCTTTGTCAAATATGTTAGACAATGTCCAAATGTTTTGATGTAAAAAAACGAACCTAATTATGTGTTTGCGTAAGTGTAGGACTCTTAGCCGGCGTGGGAATCCATTGTGTCGGGTAGACTGCAGTTCTTGCCATACACACGTTATGAATCCGTTATACAACCTAGGAACTGTGTTATAATATCTATTAGGTGTTGTCAATTAACATATCATGCTAACAAAAACGCGCTCGCAATTTTAAATCTGCGCGTACCTTTTTATCGCGTATTAATTTTTGTAACATTTTTTTGTGCGTATTATTTTTTCTCTAGCGTATTAATGCGTATTATTTTTTCTTACAAATTAAAAGCAGTTCGATCGTCGTCAAGTGAACACAAGTGACAGAGTGACATAACTTTTCAGTTAGTGATACGTTTTTGGTAACGTGTGAAAATTACGTTTTGGGTAAGTGTTTGTTTAATTAGTGTTAATTATATTAATTAGCAGTCTAAGTTTAAGAATGGAGGATGTCAATTGATTTCGTGGTTCGTTCACACGGGCTGGCTGTTGCACAATTAATTATGTGACAACTGCACATTCTGCTGTAACCGTTGAATTAGAATTCGGGTCTAGATAATTAACTATGATATGAAAATTACAAAAAAAAACAATTAAGATAACTTTTGACTGAGATTTCTAAAGTTAGCTACTTTAGCGCGATTGTTGAAATCTTAACTGCTAAGAGGCTTGAGTTTGGTTCCCAAGTCAAGTAACGAGAGCTTTTAGATTTATCACACATGATAGTTTATCGGTAAACCGTCATCATTTTATTTATCGATATTTAGTATATTACTACTTGCAAAGACATGAAAAATCTGTTTAAATTTATTTAAAAACAATGTACTACAATTGCAAAACATAACTTACAGTGTTGTATCGATTTGTTATTTACTAAACTCTAGACACGAAATACTTATTACTAATAGTATCGTACAAAAAAAAACCTTTTCAGCGTTTCTAAACAATGAACCTTATGAAAAAATTCAAACATAATTTCTTTTTAAACATAGCTCTATCTTTTCTTGAACATTGAAACTTTAAATAGCTACCTACTTAAAATTAAGTCAAATTTTAAGTAGGTAGCTATTTAAATCAATCTCTACATAATAATATCTCTTAGGGAAATCAATCACATTAATACTAATCCTCGTGCTACGTTTAGTTATTATCGAGGCCGTCCGGCGACACTCTCGCGTCCTCATTTAACTTGCAACTTGCACTATTACCTACTAAGTGCTAATATTGCAATCATAACACATACATGCATACATGATTTATGTCATTTAAAAATTTAATGTGTTTTTTATTGTAGGTCAATTAGTATACATTTAATAAAATTAATAATAAATATTTCATGTATAAAAAAAGTCGCTTCTCGCTATCTGTCTGATTTTGTTTTATAGACAGATTGTTTCAAAAGAAAGGTTTACATTAAAAATACATCAGTATAGCATTGTATATTGGGACGAGCGAGTTAAAATTAGTATAAAATCTGTTTAAGTATTTTTTCTTCGACTAATGATTAAATTGTCACAAAACCAATAAAATAACGGCTATTTATCGAATATACCTCAAAAGGACAAGGGACAATACAAAAATACAAAGACAGAAATATTTCTGTATGGAACCTAAAATCAATTTTTAATTTCGACCATTGAACCCCTTTACACATATTTATAGACTTCCCATAATTCATGACTTTGTTTATAACATATCAAGTTATACACAAATATCCTGAATAATATCAAGTTTACTGTTCCATGACATTTCGGGCTATCCTTGGCGACGCTCGGCCGCTGCGCACGCGCATTCGAACGTCACATTCACGTCCTTTTCTGTGTTAGTACTTTGTGCACTTTATGTCAAAGGACTTCCTGTTTTGAATGTTACTGTATTAATTATAATATATAAACGGTAACATATTTATGAACATATATTAAGACTGGAGATATATTATTGTAAATGGTAAACGTTTCATAACAAACTAAAATATTTTCTCATAACCTAATTATTCAACATGATGTTTAAGACATTTTACACTTATCAGAAAAAAAATCACCAAAAACTATTTTCTGCTAGACAATTTTGGTCAATATTTTACTTAAAATGATATTAATTATTTTAAAAACGAAACATATAACAATCGCAAGACCCAACTAGTATTGAAAGACACAATTAACGCGTTGAAGTCTTTTGTTGGAAAAAATCTCAGTTGTTATGACGACGTATCGAGATGAGTTTTAAAGTCTAAAATTATTAAAAAATGTAAGAAATTCAACTGTAAATTCTAATTTTATTAAAACTAAATTAGTATTTTGTGTCTTCGTTTCAGCTTAGACTAACTATAGGTACCGGTATGCTTGTATCCGGGATGATGAAATATTTGAATCAGAAATGAAGCTAATATAAGGATACAAAAAACACTTTGTTGAACACTTTCAAAGCTACTGTCAATTTGGCAATGATAATTCAGCAGATTTCTAAGCAAAACCAAATTGAGATTTTTCAAAAAACATTAATTGAGTTAGGAGACAAACGACATGCAATAACTTATTCACACATTGACCTCAAGATTGCAAATGAGGTTTTACTTAGTAACTTAGATTTTCAAGATAAATTTATTTCGTAGTTTTATTGTTCTAAGTATATTTCGTCATTTAGCATTAAGTACAACAAAGGTTTGAACCTGCGACCTTTCACTGGCGTGTCCACACCGCGTGTAATGTGCATAATATGAATAATTACAGACATCTGACTAAACATATTATTGGCAGTGCTTGTATTCACCGTGTAAAGGCCAGACCGACACACTAATATTTATATGTGAGTATTATTGTAATATACGATTTCAATACTCTCAAGATGTAATGACATAATTAGGAAAGTGCTAGATGAACTTTCAAACACATTTTGTATAAATATTCAATACTAGCTGTTGCCCACGCCTTTGCTGCGTCTTTTTCGGTTGTATCCCCAAAAACATTACCCCTCAATGGCGTTAATAAAGTAACACATGTGTTAATTCAAGGTGTCAGCTAACTTCAAACCAAATGGCACCAAAATTATTCCAGCCGTTTGAGCATGATAGAGTAATCAAACATTCCATTTTATATTAGCTAAATTATACTAAAGCTATCAATCCTTTTTTTTTAACTCATCAACTTTTCATTCTTCTTTTTTTACAAGCATAATAGTTCAAATGACAACTTCTGCCAAATATTTTAGATACGTTTCTTAAAAGGTATTGTTGACATATCAAACTCTACTTAACGAGATGATTAATCGCCTCTACCAAAATAACTCACGAGTGCTAATCACCTGTCAAAAGTCACGAACACACACAATTAGCTGCAAAACGCGACCTATAAGGGCTAAATATCATAATAACCCTTCAAACTCATCGATCAAACCATTGACCAACAATCATCAATAACCATACATTACATACAAATCTAATACATCATACAAAGCGTAATGATCATTGCCATTCAAGTCATACAAAGCAAGAATGGCAACAATATGGCGACTGGCAATTTCCCTAAAGGTCGCTACTGTTGGCGCTAAATAAACATAATTATTGCAAAACAACATTAGATTTGACGGTCCGAGGTATAGGCGGTAGCGAGAACGGTTACGTAATTATGAACTAGAAACTGTTTGAAAGTAAAATGATATTTAATTGAGAAATTTAAAAAAAAATAGAGATGACATACCGAACTTCATTTATACGAAATATATTTGTATTTTTTTTTAAGATTTGTAATTATTATGAAATTAGCATTATTACTTGTTCTCTTTTATTAAATTCTAAACTTTTTATTCTAACTTTGGCTGTTACCGCTTCAGCTTGCAATATAAGCCTCATTACAATATTATCTACAATCACAACACATCGCAATGGATCGCGGTTCCCACAGCATTACGTTTGACACATCATCCCGTGGCGGTTGGAGGCTGGGCACCGGATTAAGATAATAGTGTGTAAGTAGTGTAAGAACATACTAAGAACTATGCAATGGGCTACGGGTTCGATTCCAGCTTACGAACAAATCAAGACCAAGATGTGATAAATCCGTTAAGCCGTTTTCGAGTTTTAGCGAGACTAACAAACAGCAATTGATTTTTATATATAAGATGATATTTCCTTTTTTTTTAAGAAAATGATTGCCTTTACTAAGTAATTTAATTTTGCTGTCACGGGGGTTTTTACTAACATACAATTTACATACACGAATTTAAGGTTTGGTCTTCTCATACATGCATGTTTATTTAGTTCGTATTAGTCACAAGAATGTAAGTTCAAGAAACTGATTCTTGTCTTCGTAAATTGAAGATGCGATCAACAAAAAAATGCTTCTTACTTAACTGTATAAAAACAACTCAGTACATTAAGATCGCGTGCGCTCTGTCGCGTGGACTCTACACTTTTACAAATGTCTTTTCAATTATCCTATAATATTGCTACATTTTTGGTAATTTTGTTGAAAGTTGAAACAGTTATAGCGTTGGGGTAAGACCGTAGGACTGCCAAGTCAAAGGGCTAGATCTAGATGAAGAATTAAGACGATACATTGAGTTGAAATCTCGAATGAAGTCACATCTCAGTGCACTTTTAACTGACAAGTGACGTTACTAGCTCCCACTTTCATACCATTCACCATCTTCGATGCGTTATGTCTTTCTATTTTTCAATGAATTTGCAATAAAAAATACGTATCCAACGAGTTTCGATAACCTATCTCGCGGACTACCTAATTAGACTTTTTTACATAAAATATACCCAATGGGTAAAAATATTTTTTGTTGTTACTTTCTGTTAAGAATCGTCAAATCATTTTGTTTACAGTTTCGTTTTCGAAAATACCTTACACAACAATATTGGAAAGCTTAGCGAATAACGTAAAACGTACGGCGTATAATTACAGACACGCATGTCGCACAGGGGTCAGAGGTAACTGTTGCGGTAACGTTGCGCAACTGTGGCTCAACTTGGTGGCAGGAAATTGTTTTACATATTTCACGAGTAATACTATAAACTATTGTTAAAACGTTAGAAGTGTCAAACACGTCGTTTTTACCTAAGCGAATTGGATCGCTTTTCTTTTACAGCTAGTTTAAAGCGTTTGTTAAACTAGTTTTAACCTCCTTTGTGTCTTTTTTTTTGTTATTTTGACTACAAAAATGGAATCGATTGTCAGATAATTTTCGTGTAAAAAAATATGTGTCCAATATTTTTTGAAAATCTATCTGACAGACTAATTAGTTATTTAATTACTCAAACCAGTCAAATACCCATTGTAGTAAATTTTGCACTGAACTGCGCAATCAGTTTATTAGACCTTTCATTCTGAAAATCAGTTTCAACAAACGCATAAAGTGACATATATGTATGTTTATTTGTGACCCTTCAGATTAACTTCCCAAATAAGGATATAATGTTATTATTCTCAATGAAAACCGCCTTCGCGAAATATGTAAACTTTAAAGTCAAGTACGAATATAATTACAATATACGAATAGCTAAGTTTTTTGTGGTACTAATAGGAGCTAAGACCTTATGATCTAAAGATAATCAATTATACGTTGTCCTTAGATTGTCAATTAACAGAATAGTGACATTTGGCTGTAAAATTTATTAGTTAATGCTTTTGGGTGCAGTATTTAGAAATGACATTTATTGAAAGAGAGACCACTTCAATTGGCTAGATATGATCTTGAATGTTCTTAAATCCTTAAGTAATAAAACGTTATTAACCATTGCAAAAAATAGATATACATTTGGAAAAAAGGGAGAGACTTTTGCCCAGATGTAGGAACTTACATAGACAATTTAAAAAGAAAAAAACCATTTAGTTGAAACCATTTTCTCGAAATAACGAAAATAATTAAATAACCGAATTTAAACCAAGACTACATTAATCAGACCTTTTATTGGCTCACAAATAATCATATATATTCAATAGCTAGGCACATTCACTCTCCTAAACTAGACGGTCGTATAAACTGTCCGAACTCACAAGGGTCAGTGCGGACTAGTTTTTAATATCAACAAGATGGCCGGGCCTCGTAAGGAAGGCCTCGTGTATTAAATGTTACTTTAAACTGGTAATGTTGTGACCTAGTTAGGCTTTACGAGTACTTAAAGATTTTTGACAGTTTATTAAAGTGGTTAATCAAAAAGTTGTCGGTTTCAATCCAACCTGAGTTGAAATTTCCTAATATGCATTTTCTTTTTTTTAATGACTACCGCACCGACTTTTAACTTTTACTTTTGTCAAATCCGTTTTTCATGTGATGTGAAATAAGGAATCTTCTATCTAAGGAATTTAATCTTTGTATCGCGGGGAGTTTTACAAACATTCATATCGCATGCACAAAGACACCCAGACTCAGAACAAGATTTGTGGAACGCATAAATTCTTGTCCTACGCGGGGATCGAACCCGCGACATGTTGCGCACATTTGTAATGGGCGTGGTGACGGATAACACTTCACTATCCGTGCTGTCTAAGTCCGTGTTCCTATTTACTCGAATAGTCCTTCGGCTCCTAAGTTGTATAGCGTTACTTAAGGGACGCTGGTTTGATTAATGGTTGATGTAATCAGGCGGCCCACCACTTCTAAGGCCTATTCAGAAGGCTTATTAGATTGTGTTATGTTTTGTTGCTCTTTGTACCCGTAAAGTTATACCGCTGGTAAAGAGAGTGAGTAATAACAAGCACATTTAAAGAGTATATGGATCGACCATGAAACAGCCACATCTACCGAATGGCCAATGCATTACAATAATTCGTTCTTCACAATAGATTAACAAATATATAATATTCCCTATTACAGCCTCCTTTCCACACATGCTTATCTATAATATTCCAATTAATTACATCAATTACTGCAATTAGGCCATTCAAAACCCGACCTTGGTGCTTTGAGATAGAGTTGATTTCGATTTTAACTGAAGAGCAATCTTCTATAACCTTTGTAAATTGGCGCCTTGCTTCATGAATGACTATTGTAAGTCTCATTATAAGTAACTCAACTATTTTGTAACTGCATGGATAATTCTGACTGTTTGTTACAATATGCATGTGGATTAGGGTTCTGCTATGGAATGGATAAAACAAGACCATCTATTTAGAAATAATATAATAATTATAAGATTTTCCACGACTCTACACAACGTCATCTAGTCTCAAACTAAGTAGAGCTTGTATTATGAGTAGGTATTAGACCATTGATAATAATACATACATACATATGAAATACATACGAGTACATACTATAGATAAATTACACCCAGAAACATAACAAATCATACTCATCACACAAACATTTGTCCCGGATGGGAATCAAAACAACCTCAGGTATAGCAGTCAATTTTAGATATTTCTTCATAATAACTCTACCCATTCATAATCTGTAAATTTATATAATATCTTTAAAAGAAAAATACAGTAAACATCACGAGATAACGACTTGTTCGGACATGCCAAATTCTTAAAAATATACGAAATAACTACAACAGGTCTTGTAGTTCAGACCTTTGACTGCTTCTTCAGACTATAAATAAATATATAAACTGTATCATTTACTACAAGAGCCTTACTTCCCGCATTAAAGTTACGGCGACAGGCCGCACTCGCCAAGGGCACGAGAATGTGCTCCGACGCATCGAATCGTACTTAATTTGGGGCATTCAAATGTATCTGTAATCTCACGCACTCTGTATTAAAACTGCTTACATATAAAACTATAACGTAATCTATATAAACTTTTATAATTATTGTAACTTTCGTGAGGTGGATTAATTATTTACTAGTACTAAATACGCTTGACCAGTCATGAGTATTTATCGGGATCGCTCGACCAGTTTCGGACCCAATGAGTATTTTTGGTCACGAACTGATGTGGCGAAAAAAATATCTAAAAATGATTGTGTATGTGCGTGTGCAATGTAGTCAACGAGTAATACTTTATTAGTTAATTAAATCTTAATTTTATATGTTAACGGATATACACACGTATTTATCGCGATAGACGACTAGTTTTGAATCCAACCGGAGTCCTGAATTGGCCGTGAGCGACCTCGATATCACCCAATACCAATGGCTATCCCGATAAACACGCTTAGTAAACCGTTAACATACAATTATGAATTCATCTGCCTGTTGGTCTAGTGATAAGTGGCCCTGACTACTAAACTACAGGTCGTTGATGCATTGCAACATTCAAGGACATCTCCAGCTCTTTAGCTTATGGTTAGACCACTACCATCAATTGTACTAAAGTTACAGTAAAGTCCTAACCAAAACAATTCCTTAGCATCTTCTATGTTAAAACCGCTCCGTCTCTCACCATCACATCACAAGTCACAAGGCTGCTAGAGCGGCCACTTTACGCAATCCAATATAAATCGGACGCATCGTGACACTCGCGAAAAACTATGTGTACTTAATGTATTAGCTATGTATTAGAATAATCTACATAATGTACTAATGATTGTAATTTTTGGAGGGACTGATTCTTTGACAATTGACATTATACTTCATTCACAAAGATTGAGTCTATGGATGATACTTTTTATACGCGGTTTATTTAATGATTGTACTGAGCCTGGGTATTGCAGAACATGTGATGTGTGAATCAGTAGGTATTTAGAACTCCAAAGCCCTCTAGAACAAAAGAAAAATACGATACAAAAAAGTGCTCGTTTCGAAGTATCACAATGTATATGAAAAGGGAGGTACTAAACTAAAAATCCATACTAATCTTTACGTTTACAAATATGGCTGCAATTGTGTGTTATCTGATACTAAACTCCATAAAAACCAGCTACTGAACAAAACCAGTTCAATATCCACTCGTAAAGACAATAACACCTCGAGTTATTTAATCCATTGCACATGATTATCGCACATACGTACGATGCATGCGCGGGCGCAGGCCGGCGCGCTCTCGATATAAAAGTCATGGTCAGTGCGCCGCGCATGCGCACGTGGAAAGGGGATCGATAGCGATAAGTGCGTTAAACTGTATCATGTGTAGACTTGGTTATGCGCTTGGCGTCGCTTGCCGATCTATTTTTTTTATTTTGCTGTCAGTTTATTTCTTTTTATCGTCATTTTACTTAAAAAAAATAAATACAGCCAGAATATAAACTATGTATGAAAACTATGTACCACTTTTTTTCTAAAACTGTTATGTAGGCTCTAATTAAAATGTATGGAAAAAGATATGTCTTCCATATCGTAAACGCAACAACTCTTAAAACAATACTTACATAATTAATCTTTTAAATAAAATTCAATAAACTTAGTAGAGACTTCCAACGTCGCCCGTTTGTACCCTTTCTCACTACATAACAAATTGCAACATATAGACATACCGACTGAGGCTTGTCCCATTAATAAAAGCTTCTAACACACAAGCAAAAACAACTTAAAACTAAAGTTTCACCATAACACCTAAGTATGAAGGAATGACAATTACTACAAAAACAACAATATTCCTTGTAAGCGTCCTCTAATTCAACATACTTAGTTAATTAAGCTCTATTAAGTTAAACCGCAGTGTTGCTTAACCACAGGTGTGAGAGCTTAAACAGACTTAAACACTTAGGTCTTAGGCATTAAGGACCACCTAGGAAGCCTACCACAACCTTTTAAAGTAAGATAAAGTGTAAGAGAGACGCCGCTCTACACCTTGTAGATCGCTATCTCGCTCTAACAATTGTAAGTCTTGTTTTAAGAGAAGCGGTAGGGTGGTTAAGTAATATTTCGTTAACTTAAGTTTGTTTAGGTTTTGTCGTCAACTTAAAGCAACTTGGAATGTTGTTAAATATTGTAAATGCTCCTCTTGTGGAATGGGGTAATAATAATAATGGGTGTCTGTTGGTGGTTTCAAGTTATATGCAAACATATACCTACCTTGTCGATGAGTTCATAATATGTAACTGTAAAGCGACAATTCTTAGATCCAGATTTTTGCTCTATTATCCCGGATATTCGGCGTAAATGGGTAAAAATAACCCAAATATACACTTATTAATTTGTTCTATTATATTTAAATTAGCGACTATTGGCACTATATGTCCCAGTGGACTGTATTGCTGGTCAATAAACATAGATAAAAAAAAAACTGTCACATTTGCAGCCAGTTATCAACTGTCATCTACACCATTAATGCCGCCATAACAATAAAAAATAACAACCAAAAACGACAAACAATAAAAAACAAATCCACAACAATAACGAACACAAACTATAACATTTGAAGCATAATGAATTATTACGTGTGTAATCCATACTTTCATCTGCGCACGCGCATCGCGAGCATGCGATGCTTTCCCCGCATTACGGCTTGATGGGCGGCCATTAATATTGTGCAAGTTACACGTTAGTGGCCAAATATTCATGAGATGAGGAGGCTGTGCCGGTCGTCTGGGAGTTATGACCCGTGACGTTATGTAAAAAGATGCTAGTGGTTAGTGGTAGCCGGGACTGCGGATATACATGTAGTTTGAAGGAAGCTTCGAGAAGAGAGAACGCAACAATTCTACTGACAAAGACCTTCAATACTTTCGTTTATTCGTACACGAAAGGCAAGAAACAATAAAAAAAACAAGGAGTGCTATTTTTGCAGGCTGCTAATTATGTGTCTCTTTAGTAAAATCGGAATTTTATAAATGAACTGTTCTGAATATAAATGTATATGTCACCGGAAAATAACAAGATCCGTATGTTTATCAATTTACTAGGAAGTTTATAAACTTTCGTAGGATTCTAAACGGGAGATAAGTTGTAATATTTAACACCTACTTTTACGTAAAATTACGTATCCAATATTTCTTTTGAAATCTACTTGACGGACTAATTAGTCCTTGACTAGTTAGTCAAATAGCCTATTACGGATAATAGTGACGTCTAAAATAAAGTTATTATTATTCTAATAGCACTAGAAAAGTACTTCACAACAAACAACAGTTGTAGAAACTACAATCACAATCTAAGACACACAAAAGCTAATAAAGCGTTGTTTATGCGATGCGCCGGCGCAGGTGAGCTAACCGCGTCAATTTGGATGTAATAACCATTGTCTGGTGGAAGTAGAAACTGTATGGTGGTGGCCTAAATAGCCGCGTGTAGTAGGTTATGAGATTGTATGGGCCTTTATTTGGTACTTAGACACCCACTTTTCTTATTTTTAACGGTTTAATTGTTGCCAAAATACACTATACGTGCCAGATATAAAAATTTAATAACGGCTATTGTTCTATTTAAGTCCTTTGGCATGCCCGAAGGGTTCATTATGATCTTTTATTATTATTAACTAAACCATTTTGGTTTGGTCAAAATAAATCGAACAATATCAAGAAATGAAGTTCCGTTAGATAAATGTAGGTAATCTATTCTTGTTAGAACACTCCTACCTTTTTAACTGTTACTTGAGTCACGGTGACAGTAATATCTCAATCAGCATCTCTCGCAGCCTCCGATAATATCGGCACTTATCTCATCTCGTAATTGACGTGGTTACCGCTATCTATTGATCTCGTCTTAAACGTTTCGGTTTCTCCCAGCTGCGCCCGCGCATGGCGTATGTCGCTAGACCGTGTTGTGACGTCATTATTTAGGTATGGTTCGTAAAATATGTACAAGATCGCGTTTTTATGGCATTTTGCTGATTATACGCAATATAATATGATACAAGTTAATTGAAAATAGGCGCTTCGGTATAAATTACAAATATATCCCCAGTACAAGGGTTGGTGAATCAAGGTGCTGGTCATTATAAAAATATTGTATAAAGAAAGCATATTGTGTATAGGTATCCTATACAGCACAATATAATAATTTTGACTTTCATAAGTACCAGTCCACTAGCCAGCCTAACTTTTAAACTTAAATTGGCTTTAAACTCATTTACACCTGCTCCTTATGCGTACTTTTCAACTCAAATCTAAGATTTTCCTTTTTGACTAGACTAGCATATCACGACTACAAATTCCAAGGTTGCCTCTTCAAACTGCAAATCAAAATTTGACATTTACAATAAAAAGAACCCAAATTTAACCACGAAGATGCATCCTCTGGTATTTGTTTTATACATTTTATTATTACATCGTTAAATATTACTACGGAGATGTTACATCAGTCACGGATGGTATCACCTTGTTATTTCAACTCGCAGAATGTTCTCCTTGCTCTGAAATCACGCCGGAGACCGTGAGAGATCAATAAATAGTTACCAATAAAAACTGGCTTAATTCTTGTAATGCGTGTCTTGTTTAAACTTTCGTTATAGAACTTGATTGATTGGAATTAGTTTGAGAGTTAGTTTTATCCTCGCATGCAAAAATTACTTATACCTCTTCAAAATGTGGTATTTTATGATCAGCAAATTGATTTACTTAAAAGTTTAGAAGTTTCGTGACTTATCCAAAATATATTTAAGTATTTTCCATATGCTCGAACGTATTATACACCTATGACCTACATATTATTCATTGAGAAGAGCAAATAAAGTATTGAGTATAGCGATTTTCATGCTATTTGTAGCATATTAGACTGTCTCCGCAAAAGAGATCATAAAGTTATGGATGTATAAATGGCACTCTAGATAACTATGCGATAACTAATTGGTATTAAAAATTGTAAATTAACAAAAATATATTACTTTTACAGGTACACACTCTCTCCGGATTATTTGACAATCAAAGGAATTAAAAACATATTGGTAAGTACTTTATATTTTTTAAATCTACCAAGTTTATTAAAGATCTTATGAAACTCTTAATAACTAAGAATTTACTTCGGCCTTACATTGGCAACAAAATAAAATAATTATAGTTAAAATGTCCTGCGTTTACAGGATCTTAATAGCGTTGTAATTATATATTAATTGTGTTAATTATAGTGTTATTAAGTTTAAAGGTTACTACGCATGACAAGTCTGCAAAGATATACTAAACAACAAATTTAACTACTACTGTTACGCACTTATGAATTTAATTCTCGTGTCACAGAGATTTCTCAAATATTTAATTTTAATGCAGATGCCTTAAGAACATCTAGAAATATACAAAAATAAATACTTGTATATTATACAAATGTTTATGAAATACGGGAAGCAAGCCCGCAGCTCGTCACCGGGTAGCATTGTGATCACTCGATTTTTGTAACTCACATATGCGTGCCTTCAATACAAAAATCTTTCATTTACAATATATTTACAGACACGAAATCTTTGATTTACAGTCAAGCCTAATCTTGTATATAAAATTCCCGTGTCACAGTTTTAGTTACCATTCTCCTATGAAACGGAATGACCGATTTTTATGAAATTTTCTGGTTGGTCGGTTCGGGTTGGTCTGAGAATCGGCCTGTGGAATCGGTCCACTTCTATTATTTATCCTCGTATTTTTTTTCAACAAATCTTTTTTTTCGCGGGCAACTGCTAGAAGAATGTAAATAATATAAGTTACACTCATCTACCTTTAGAACTAAATCATAACACAAATGATTATGCTACAAAGACCAACAGCCTAATTTCATTTCAACTACTCGTACAATCGATATGTTTATGAAATCCGAACGAAGTGACTTTGTATAGGCGCAACAAGCAATTAAAATGTTTTAGTAAATCCTACGTTTTTCTCTCTCCATTCCCATAGCATTGTGTGGCGTCTTATGTAAATAAGTACGATTAATGAAGCTCCATTGTATAAGAGGCAACATTATTTGGATCCACGAAAGTATTTCTTAGTTCTTAGTAACAGAGAAGTGACTTTGTTATGTGGTTCGTATTTCCTCGTGGGATTCGATAAAATTGATCTGCAGATAGCGAATTAATTAAACTTGTAATTAGTAGGTGAACGTTTTTACTAAAATTCAATAGAACCACATTTTACATAATAGTTAATTATATTATATTGTTGTTTTTGATATCGAAATCTCTATTTATACACGAAAACTAGCTTTTGCAAGCGACTTCGTACGCTAAAAAACAATAGGGATGGAAAATAGGTGTTTGCCGATTCTCAAACCTACTGAATACGCATAGAAAAAAATTGTAAAAATCAGTGGTGCCGTTTCGGAAGAGTACGGGAACGAACATTGTGACACGGGAATTATATGCATAAAATTATATAATAAGTAACAAATAGGCCACTTTTTTAACCGACCACGTCAAAGGCTGTTCATGTTATTGCATTTCCGCAGGCAAAGTCGCGAGCAACTGCTTGTGCTCTATAAAAAAATAAATGTTACAAAACTCGCACGCGGACTTTAATTGCACTAATTTATACTTAGATCTATTAGCAATAGTCTAGACTGCATTATGTCTAACTAGAGACATTTAGGAGACATTGACATTACAATGAGTAATCAACGTCAAATGAATTAAGAATAAATGTAGTGCGACAGTTCTAATGCGATTGTACAAGGTCATGTGAGACGGTTGCGGTAATTGAGAACCCACTGGTATCGGTAGAAATTAGAAGTTAGTTCTTGAACAATTTTTTTGAAAATAAATAGTAAATGTAGAAAACTGTAGAGTTCCATGTATTACTTTAGATACGCTATTTCCTGGGTGGTTTAAAATAGTAAAATATCTAGTAGCACTAGGGTATTGATTTTCCAAAATAAACAGTTAAAGACGATTTTAAAATTTTCAGATTTAAATAAATCTACTGAGTGTATCTAAAAAAAACACACACGTACAAAAAGTAAGAGTGATAACCCAGTAATATTAGTTCAATAAATTATTTGGATTTGACTTTTGCTTATATTCAAAACCACAACTCTCCTTTTGGAGAGTCGCGTTATAAAGCTATCTAAGCCAGCAGACTAACCTATCTTTATCAATAAAGTATTTAGTGACAAGTGGTATCCCGCTGTCTGTCCTCATGTATGCTCAGATTTTTAGATATATAGATTCAAGAGGAGAGTTTTCATAGGTATGTAGGAACTAACCAGGGTCACGCAGAGCATGCGCGAGCGATCCTGTGAATCTGGCTTAGGTAGTAGAAGGGGCCCGGGGTGTTTTTAGTCGAAGAGAGTCCGACATATCCCTACGCCGTGCCCTTGGCGTGGGCTGGAGTCATTAGCGTTTCACCACGGATAAAAAAGGTATGTAGGAACTAGGTAATATAAGAATTGCATCAGTGCAAAGCCTGGGCGGATCCCTAGTACCACATAAAAATGCAATAAATGCTTAACGCACCCCAATACAAGATGCGTGTCTCAGTATAATTACAGTACTTAAGTGTTAGATATTTCTTTCAAAGCTATTACACCGGTCGTATTGATAACATCGCGAAATAAACATATAATAATGCCGGGCGTGTGATTGCGACGCGTTTTATTGGTGTTACGTTAGATAATATATATGTATATGAGTGCCGATAAAGACATTCAGGAGTTTTGATATTGTTTGTAAGAATAGGTGTCGTGGTGGCCTTGCGGTTCTATGTATGGATTTGTATGCACGAGGTGCAGGCTCGATCCCTACCGCAACTGCGCAAGCAAGCACCAATGTGACTTTTTCAAAGTTATATGTAGCTTTTTAATTATTCTAAGATGCTTTTGACAAAAAGTGAAGGAAAACATCGTGTAGAAACTTGAATTCCAAATATTGGGATCTGAAATCGCCAATCTGCAGTGACCTAGCTTGGTGATCGGTGCTCAAACCTTCCCTATGTGGGAAGAGGCCTGTGCCCAGCAGTGGGACGTATATATAGGCTGGTTTATATATTATTTGTATTTTAGAATGTACACCGTATCAAGAAAAGACCCTGAAAAGATCTGTTATTTAATGAAGCGTCAAGTTTACTTCCATTTTTATATATAAATATTATTTTGTTTACGTTCCTACACCGATTCCATTTGAAACATCAACGGAAGCAGTGCCTCAATCAAAAGCATTTTTAACTCTCTTATGAACCGAAAGTCATGTATTCATTATGAAGTGCATTATTCTATTTTCTTTTTATATAGATAGGTACTACTCTTCAATATCTAGAACATATTAGTTTTTACAATAAGAACATAAAAACACTTTCAAATTTAATTTGTCTTAAATAGGCATCGAACTTGAACATGGAACCGCCCACAACCAAACATCATTAAATAATTAGTTACCTATAATAAAGGTTTCGATCCCATAATATCCATGGTTTGTCTGTATACAACGACACGTTGCTTAATTCTAAAGTTCAAGGCCGGTAGTTTCGTGCGGCCAGTACCGATAGCACAACAATCAGAAATTATTAATTATTGGATGTGCTATCGACATTTTTTAAAACAATAAATTAAAAATAAAAAGCTATCGGCATATAAATATCTTAAGTGTGATGAGAATAATATTTAGCAATAATTTATTTTTGTATTGTGCTAAAAAGTTTGGTAATATTCTTGTAATTGGTGATTTTAAAATAAATTTATTTGATTGATTTATTAAGTTGATTGTATATTATAGCCTTGAAATTTTCTTAAAGAATAGTTAGCAAGCACATAGTAAAAAAATCAGGACTATTTAGCAGAAAAAGTAGTACCTCTAATTAAGGGTTAATTAGGATGAAAATAGCACTAATTTTAAAGACTGTTCTAAGTCATGCTAGTGTGGTATCTCTCCTCAAACCTTTCAAAAACCAGTACAAAGCCACCGACAATGCTAGTAGTAGTTAACTTGTCTAAAATGTTACTAGTATTCATGTCAAAGAAGGCAGTAATAAAAAAAAAATGAAAATGCTATAGTTTCTTTCCTAACGCTACAGTACTACGTATGTTAATAGCGGCTGTAAAGGCCATCTTCCCAGCAAACTGATCGTGTCCGAATGAAAGTAACAGTGGAAGGGCTTTGTACGCAGGCTGCTTGTATGGGTGATATACTTTATTTATTTTTTCTTTTTTTCGTAGCCTATAGTGTCCCACTGCTGAGCAAAGGTCTCCCCCAAGTCCTTTCACGATTATATTATAGGTCATGTTAATGCGATTAACGTTGTTGGCAAAAATTTATATCGTTTTTCAAAATGTTTCTTTTTTTGTTTTTCCAGTTGTGAATAAAAGGTAAAAAGAGAGATTTATAGTTTAGGGATTCTGTGCTAATTTGGATTTTTTTTTTCTTGCTCTTGGTTTTCGATATTTTATTGGTAAAGACCGCGTGCTGCTGGAGAGTTTGTTGCGCAGTTTCTTCTCCCGTAGCAATAGCACAGGAAGCGGTGAAGGGTGGGCGATGGGGTGCTGTCTATAATTTATGAATTTTGACGTTCAAAAAGTGTTACATTGTAGCCCAATTTGAATAAATGACTTTGATAAGCTAAATATTAAAAACTACTAACAGCCATAAATTAAGTCTTAAGTTTAAAAATAAATATTTTTATAAATAGCATTTATATTAAATAACTTAATTAGTCAACTGGTTCTTAAACGTAAACTGAAAGGATTATTCCAGTTGCCCTTGCCAATACATACCTCACAAGTGTTCCGGTAGCCGAGCCGGTCCGGACCGTATTGTTACCGGTGTTACGTACTATTGTAATCACCGTTCATTTATGAACCGGTTATTATCGAGATTACTACAGTATACGGTTACGGCTTTTGTTTTTGCTCGATTAAGGAGCTAAAAATATGAAGTTACGTTTAGTTTATATTTTTTTTTACGTTGTGATTGTAAAACAAGTTTGTGACTGAAGGATCTATTTCAGGCTATAAAACTTCAAGATGTTATTTAAATTAAATTCACTAGTCTTCGATAATCATTTCCTTTATAATGACTACAGTGCACTACACTTTATAGAGCAACGTCTCTCTCGTTATATCCCTTGTACAGTCCAAGCGAAGATGCATATGTTATAGGTAATGTGTATAATCCGACATTGTATCGAATGCCTAGGCATTCTATACCTTGTTTAAAATTTTTGAAGCTGTGTTAGCATATCCCTGACATCGTAAGCTAAACATAAAATGTTTACTTTTACAGAAAATTTCACGAATTCATAGACCATTTAACTAGGACTAAAACTTCAATTGTTTATCGAGTACACATGTTTTTGCTCGTGACTGTACACTTAGCTCATTAATTCACTTTCAGCAATTCAAGTGTGAGCTTACAGCAATCACATGGCATCCACAGTTTCTTAAATGCCTTAATTATTTGGGCAATACGTTTAATATGAGTAACACTAGCACTCAGTAAGGAGGTCAATCTCGTTACCCTATCCAAAGTATAACAAGTTTGTGTGTCAATCATTTATTCCCCACAACGGTTCCCACGGCAAATGCATAATTGTTACACTTATATAATAGATCGCGTGACGCCCTGCGCATGCGCACGCCACACGAAAACAGTTCTTATGCGATCAAAGATAAGGACCATTTTGAATCGTGAGAAAACTAATCTAATTTCGTATATTTCAAAAGTTTTGTTTTGTAAGTAAACTTGGAAAATTAAGCTTTGAAATTGTTGTGAATATTCGCTACATGTAATGTATGTTACGTTCTAGATTAATTTTGCATCTCTGTATATATCTTTTTAATATAAAATTCAAATTAGGTATTTTTTACTTCAAATTAAGTAATACAGGTAAAGAGAATAAGTTCGAAGTGTGATGTTTTTGTACGTCTTACTAAACAGATCACAAAAACAAAATTAGGTACTTGAAGCAAATGTGCCGTCGCAAATACTTTATGGGAATAAGAAAATTGGTAATAAGTCTAATAAATAGATGGTTTCTTAACCAGATCCTGTTATAATATGATTAACGACCAAGTATTTGTGAAATACACCGTTTTCATATTTCAAGTTATTAAAATATACATGCGTCAGACTATTGAATGAAGGGTGATGGCCATTCACTAGTTAATTGGTCCTACCTGTAACTGCAAGTGTCAATCATGTCCTGCAGACATCATTGATCTGTAATAAAAGCTTTGAAACTACATAAAACACTATTCAAATGGATAAACTTCTACCATCCAAAAAAAATGTATTTATTTGACACTCCCTATCAATAATAAAATTGATTGACTATTTGCGGAAATGTAATAGGGACTATGACAGGGTACGAAAAGTAAAAATCTAATTAGTCTGTCAGATAGACATTTAAAACTTATTACACACGTATTTTTATCGAACCGAAAAAAAATGTGAAAAATAGGCTGCTTTAAAGTTCAGGAGAGGGGGCTTGTGACGTAACGCATTCACAAAATTTGTAAAATTTCCGTTTCGTCTTCCGTAGCGAGAGCACAGGAATCGGTAAAGGGTACTTTCAATAATCATGTGTACGTTCAAAAAGCTACATTGTAGCCTAATCTGAATAACTATTATTTTGGTATAACTCTTAGAATCATTACCTAGAAGAGAAGAACTCTTTAGTTGAGCGGGAAATCAAAAAACCATCCACCCAACCATACAATTTTGCAATATCACAAACTAAAACATACAACGATATAAATCAAAAATGAAATGACGATACCAACCATCCTAACGATAATACCTAAAGTATAGATAAATCTGTTCCGTGCCATCTTACAGTGACAATACAAGCCGCTTTCACACCGAATAAGGATCGCCACAGATTTGTGAACGAGATGTGTTTGTTATAAGATGCGAACACGATCAGATAGAGTCTATTGAGATGTTTTGATATCGGAAATTGTGTATCAATGGTTGTGTTAGGTAACATTTCAATTTTAGGTAACATTTTAATGCCTCCTGCCGGGGCTGCGGGATATTCGCGAGAGTTACCGCTCGCCCGGCACCCAAAGGGCTCCAGAAGGAACATAGTGGGTTTTAGTCAGTAAAAGTCTGACACTCCCTCCGGCTGCGCCCACAGCGGGCGGGGTCATTTGATGCTTTCCCACGAAAAAAAAAAAGTAACATTTTAATTTAAATTAAATATAGATACTTATGTATCCTCAACATTCTCACGCCATCTAGTCTCAAATTAATACGAGAGTAACTTGTGTTATGAGAACTAGACAACTGATACACATATGTAGTTAAAAAATTCTAAATATACACATGTTATAGATATATGACACCCAGACACAAAACAAATGATCGTGCTCATCACACAAGCATTTGTCCATGGTGGGAATCGAACTTACAAGCTATGGTATAGCAGTCAGGGTCACTAGCCACTATACCAACAGGCCCGTCGAAAGTGTTGTTTTTATAAATATTTATTTATAATAAAGGCTATTAAGTGATTAACTACCGAATAATAATAACTTTAATTATGGTTATAAAAGTGACGACATTTCGCGGGGTTATTGACCTTAGTCTCAATTAATTTCCTTTGTCCATTTATAATCATGCAAAGTGCTACACATGCAATATTGTCAATTGTTTTTTTACAAAATGTAATTAATGTTGACAGTTTTATTAATGGGTTACTTAAATACATGTGTGCTTGATTTAGGTAGTCGTGTGTGAATACGATTTTTGTTCACTTAATTAGTCAAATAGTTCCATACCTACTCACTTACGATCCAACTCGATTTTATTTTAATATTACCGCAGTACTTAAAAATTTAAACGCTCTCATTTCAAAAACTAGGCTTACTTTGTTATGTTTTACCGTTTGCGATACGAGTATAAAACGATATTTCTTTTCTCCCGACGTTTCGATCGAGTTGCACCGACCGTGGTCACGGTCAAAGAAATATCGTTTTATATCGCGAATAAGACCCGTTTGTCGTCTAAAATATGTGTACAAGTCGCGAAAGTTCAAAATCATTAATACTTACACCCAACCCGAACGAGTGCGTTGATAAAAACGCAGACTATATTCTTAAACATGTACAAAATTTGTGCATTGAAACTAATGAAGTTTTCATCAGAGCCTAACCTCTATATACTAAAACACTTACATACAAAATTTACGAAACAAAACTCCCAAAAAAAAAATTACACCAAAAATTGTTTCAAGTAAACAATTCTTTAAAATCCTTGAGATTAGCGTCATAGTTTAAATTAAATGCATTTTGCAACGAGTCCCACAGTCTAACCTAACCTTTAAGAAGGGGGAGGGAGGAGGGGGGTGGTCATAAACAATAGACACGGCTAATTAGTTTTAATGTGCGGTATTTTAATTTACTTTTGATATGCGGTCAAGTACGCGTTATGTGAAGTTAAGTCATGCCATGGTATGCTGTGGCATGCTGTGCCTGAGAAGATGTGGCGCAGTTGCTGTTTATGTGGGCCTATTACGGTTGTAGATCAAATTTCTTGTCCGTTTCATGTACAGTTTGTATAGGATTAAACAGTTGGAAGGAGGGTAGAAAGCCAAAGGGCTATAAAAAGCACAGTTGTGGACTGTTTTGGCATTTTGTAGAATGGAATGTTGCTTTAAGATACGAGAGAAAACTTCGGTGATCTTTATCTTAACCCTGATGATCAAATCGAATCACAGAAATTATTGAAATTATAAACAAACACGTATAATAAAACCTTCTTCTTCTTCCTGTCCTTATGTAACATGGTTTTTTTCCTCCAAAATCAATGCGGTAATCTGATCTAATAAAATTTGATTAAATCTCGTCGATCGTCACGCGAATAATCATATTGTCTTGATAAGTTATTAACAGATTCACAAACAAACCTCCCACGTAAAAACCATCAAAATACGTTAACTTTTTCTCAAGTACGACACTTCAAGATACAATAAACAAATCTATCTCAATCCGTATCACCACAACAATGTATATCGATTACTCGATTCCAATTCTGTTCAGCCATTAAGTCGTTAAAGAATCGATTGATTTATCCTTGACATCGGCGCAATCGATCAGAACGTAACATTTAGTAAAGCGGTACATCCTTCTGCGGACGCCTCAGTTTAAAGGTTGGATGCGTCACGATGCCTGGGTAAGGGTCGTGAGATTGAACGTGAAAAATGATTAATTGTTTTGTAAGTTCTGACAAGTTGTATAACAAGAATGACTGCATGGAGAGCTGAGTGGTGGTCAATACGCCAATTACCACTACGCGGTTGCGGATTCGATCCTCGCGTAGGACAAGAATTACTACAATGTCTGTGACCACTACATACACACACAAGGATTAATTTTAGGCAATAAGCATAATGAACCTACTGTTCATGATCAGCATACAGCTGTAACTAAGAAAAAAATGTTATTGCCAGTGTGTCCCCAAAAGTATAAAAAAATCTAAACGAGATAACAACAGTCCGGAAAAAAATTGCTAGATATATTCAGTATTGGATGAAATTGTGCCGAAGAATATAAACAAGTCTAAGTGGAAAAGAAGGTTTAGTTTACCAAAGCTGGTTTTAAGATAAATATTATTTCTTTCGTTGGATATCTTCAGACATTAGATGCGTCTAGGGTTTTATTGCCAATAGACTTTGTTGGCAATGATCTATTTGGCAGAGTGTCAAATAGAAGGAAGAGCTGTAGGCTGAAGGTTCCAGTGATCGACATGAGGCAATTACATTTGCGCAATCCTAACATATTTGTTCGTGTTTCTGAATGAATCGTGTAAATAAACGCCATCATCAATTTTAAAAGGTCTTTATTGATAACTATTGATTAAAGCTATTGTTGTGTGATAGGTTAGGGTTCCGTTTTACCCTTTGGGTACGCCTAAAAACCCTAAAAACTACGTACCCAATGGCTTTTGTAAACCTATTTGATAGACTACAAGATATTTTTAATCAATCATTCAATTTACACATACTCTAACTCTTTCTACAGTGTCTTTACCAGTACTGGCCACAAATATACACCCATCAAAAGTAATAAAGTTAATTCAAGCATAACAGACTAAAAAGCATGAAAGCACAGACACGTACAGATGTCTAAATACCACGAATACTTGAAACAACTGACGAACCGTCTAAAAAACTATTTGAAAGTCTTCCAAATCTGCACTTACATACTTCGAGCATTAATTCAACATTATTATATATCGTGACATAAGATTGGTACATTACGATGCCTATTACCGTAACGATATTTCAACACTTCCATACTCCGGACGGTACTATAATGACTGTAATTTTATGAATAAGACATCATAGCATTCGGCATCGTCTTATCAAGCAAGGCTGTTTATTGTAATGTTACAAACTGTTTAGTATTGGTCAAAGTTCAAGATGTTGATGAAGAAATTATGGAGATAAAATCTGTAATTGTCACAGGCGGATGATTGTTCTTTTTTGCTTTGCAGTTTGCTTAATAACTTTAGGTATTCAAAGTAATTTCAAGTCAATATTTTAATATAAAAAGACGAAATTAAATTAAATTCAAAGTTAGTTTATATGTAGAACGAAGAATTATAAGATTTTTTCCTATGCTTACAAGATGAAATCCTATAAATTCATATGTTTACAGTACATTTGACAGAAATGAAATATAGTTACAACATATTAACGTATCAACGTAACAAAACATGTAATTGATATTAAAGTAAAATGTCTTGCTTGCTATATTACTCGTTGTGCAATTATTTAAACATAACTCACTGCGAACATAATCTAATTTATTACCAAACCAATAAATCGTATTCTAGAAATGCAATGAACTTGTATTTCAAATCAAATTATAGTGAAGCTCGTTTAGCATTCCACAAAAACAATTAATCTTTTTGCAAATGAATGTTACTTTAATAAAAAAAGAGTATAGAGCGAGTTATGTAAATTGGCTACGCTATCGCAAAAGAAAGGTCGAATTTATACTTTTACCGAGTCAATAACTTTTGCAGTGGTGTGATGCATTATTACAATCAACAGAATTATGCATATTAATATCATAATAATTGTGAAAGTATTTTTGTCTGCACAGTGTTAGTCAACCAATCTGTCCGTCTATTGCTATACCTACGCTTTTATGGCTTAATTATACGTCAAATTTGTTTCGCTATTTCATGCCATGTATCTTCACTTGCATACTTATTAATGAATTACAATTTAGTAACGTACCAAGACTTTTCCAACAGTAATAATTACTGTTTAGTTTCGAGAATTGATTTTGCGATTCACACTATTTTTCACTTTATTTTTATATCAAGAAGGCCTAAAAAGGCACTTTAAGAAAGTTAAATTCTAAGTCTAGTGCCTCTAGTTCCGCAATTCCAAAAGGCCATTCCCAAGGAGAAGAAAAGGAGAGAATTTCCATAAGTAACTCTTTGAAATAAAAAAGAGCAATTTGAGTACAACACAAAAAGATTTCTAATTACGCAACCTTCAAACCAGGAACCCCACTGACCTATATTACCCGACCTAGACATCAAACCTCACGTTTATCAACACAATGTACTTTTCAATGCCTCTGTAAGCTGAAAACCTCTTCCAAACTTCTACAACGAAACCTCTTTAATCAAAACTTTTCTTTGCGGGAGCGAGATACAGCTACACGCAATGTAGAGCGCTGTCTTCCTTCCATAGTACATATAGCCCTGCCGTGTCTTCTTTGATGATTTCGTAGTACAGGTATTGCTCGTGATTGGTCGACGATTGTCCCCACACATTCATCTAAAGGACTTTCCTTTGTAAAGCCACTTATAGTTATTTATTGCTTGTCGTTTAGCTCGCAAACAGATTAGTCAGTCGTTGTGTAGACTAGTTAAGGCTAGATCCGATTTCTATTAGATTGAGGTCCGTTTGTCAAGTATACCCGGCTTGTCAATGTTGTCACGATGTTTTATGTGCCTAGGAATAGTATATAACAAGCTTGATTTATTTATTTGAGAGTGAAGATAACCGGAATGTTTAATATTGGAGTTTTGAAATTTTCACTAATTTAATGGTTAGGAAAATGGTTTTAAATTAAAATGTATTTTTTAACATATCTTGCAAATAAGACTAACACTTTTATACTCCATTTGTTTAGGTAGTTAACTAAATGTAAACAATCTTGGCGTTACTTTTTAACCAAAAAAATAGTTTTTAATTAGGATATTACTGCTTATAAATCAATTAACTATAGTTTTAGAAAATCTGAATGTATTTCAAGTTGTAAAACGTATTTTACATTTTTAAAGATCACATTTTGTTTAAAAGACATACCAAGATTGTTTACATTTAGTTAATTACCTAAACAAATGGAGTATAGATATAACGTCTATTACTGCTCAGTTTTGTTATGAATTGCTCAGTCGAAATTCGTAGAATTTATGTAAAACAAAATCAGGATAATTTGGTCAAACCACGTGCTGTCACGTGAATTTTTCCTATTCTATTAGGTCTCATAAAAATAAAAGTATTCTCAATTCAGACTAGTCAAAATCAAAATCCATTTATTCAAATTAAGCTACAAAGCTTTAGTAGTAACGCGTTCACCCAAACTTATTAACAAACTCTTCAACCTTAACACCAGTAGCCACAATAACCCGTTATACATCGCAAAGATCCTCTAAAACAACAATTAATCTCATTGATAGAAAACAAGATGTTTATAAACAAAACAATGTAGAATATCAATTGTAGTTGGGTCCAGCCATCAATACTGCCGGCCTTGCTTTCGAGCGAGCTCGTCTCGCCAGCACTTGCGCTTGCGCAACATATTGTATCTGAGCCATCGGAGTTTGGGAAGGTCGCCGGTTCGGTTCCCAGGCGGAAACTTATCTGTTTAAGTATTTATGATGGTAAATTATGATTTGTAAGTGGTAATTAGTTTAGCTTGTTGTTATGGTTAAGATTATCTTAAGTAGAGGGTATCGTTCTTTGGTTAGATACTACGGGAATAACCTCATGTAAATTGAATCTAAACTGGCTAGTTAAAATTTAATACCTCGTTTTTCTGGGTATGCAAGTACGAGTATGTCTCGTAATAAGCATATTGAGATAAAACAATAATTTTTCAAGACATTCTGGTCTCGGTATTGTATCGTGTAATATGTCATTTGAAAAGATAGTCGCAAACCCAGTCGTAGGAAGACCAAGGCTGAATTTTACGCTTGAAGCACCCAAATAACTCAACTCCACCGAGTAATCAAAACATCAAGCCAATTAAATCAATCCCAAAAAAAACAATTAAGAACAAACACTCACATCCTTTGTATTTATAATTACCAAATACTCGTACAGTGCCGAGCAAATAAAACGTCACACTCTATTTAGTTGAGTTGTAAACAATATTGCTTAGAGGATGCTGAGATCGTATCTTTCAAACAAGCGTGAAACGAGATAGAAAACTATGGCCTTTCATTGTGTGGATCCAATTATTTGCAATGCAGTGTACTCCGGCGTGAGGTCTTCCGCTGGCCCGCAGTGTAATGTAATGTGATATGCGTTAATTTGTTTGTTGTTCACACGAGGTTTTTGTTGGACTTTGATTGTAGGTATATCGAAAATACTCGTAAGTAGGTTGTACAGTTTGAATCAGAAGTCGGTTAACACAAACCGATTTACAAAGTGTCATTATATTTCTATGACATGTAGGTTTTTTACAGATCTAAACACTGGTTTTGAATCCTACATTTATTCCTTTTTTTATATCAACTCTCACAATAAGCTATTAATCTAATCTATTCTTGTATCGGCGGTTTCACAGACATTTTATACCCAGACTCAAAACAAGCATTTGTGGATCTCACAAATTCTTGTCCTTGGCGAGGATCGAACCTGCGCTAACAGCACAGTGGTAACTGGCGTGCTGACCTAACCCACTCGGCTATCCGTGCAGTAAAGCATCTAATGCATCGGTAATATCTTAGTAGAGGGTAACCCACCGGCCATCGGGCTAGCCTAATGGACTCCATGATCCCCTGAGGGCTCTCCATCACCTTTAAACTAATATTACTGCAAGTATGGTAGCATTACAGCGCACTATACAGTGTACACTGTGTAAAGTCACAAGCGTAACATGTACACTCGATAATGAATTGATCTTAATGCAGTGTTTTTAATAGAAATAATGTTTCAAAATCAAAATTAAAAGGTTTTTATTTCGAGTAGGCCTTCTCAGGCACTTTCAAAACGTTACTGATTCTAGTTGCGAAAAAGAAAGTAAACACAAATCGTATCAAGATATACGAAGCTTGGGCGGGTCGTTAGTTGGAAATAACTTATTGATAGTGCTACCACTAAAAAATATAACATAATGTATGCCAACATACATACGTAATATATTACATCTTTAATAGCTTATAGAGCATAATATGAGAAAACAATTCGATCTCGACAAATTGTTTTTAAATGAATCCAATCCCATTCACTTCTGACTTGATGAAAGTTTATTACATCACTATGACTAGTATAATGTACTGAGTAGAGATGTCCGTGATTAAATACGCTAAATAAGTACTATGAATTGTATGTAACCGATGATAAATACTTATAAAACAATCAGTTTATCAGTTGTCTAGTACCTACTCATAACACAAGCTATTTTAGTATGCTTAATTTGAGACTAGATGGTGTTGTGTGAATGTTGAGGAATATTTGTTTTATTTATTTATCTCTCTCTTCTATAGTGCTATAGGAATCTTTTAGCAAATAGAAAAAATCTACTAATAATACCGTGAAATAAAAAAAAAACACTTTTGATATGTGAAAAGAGATGGTTTGATTCTTGTTGCGAATACGCACACCACCGCTTTCATGTTAATGTCATCCATGTGCTAATAGTGCCAAAAGATCCCTTTGACTTTGTCCCAGAGTAACTTATGGAGTTTCTTGCTGATCCTTCTTTATAGCGTTGTATGCCCCAAAGAGCCTTTCCTCGCTGGAATAAAAACTTATTGATTTTGATTTTATTATCAGTCTGTATTGATGATACGTTTGGTTAACCTTTTAACTAAAAACATATTATACTTGTAAACGATTATATATTTTCTGCATATTGCTTATTTTATTTACTTTTATTACTAAAACTAGGGAACAGCATTTTACCTACATTTCAAAACCAAATTTTCACTTTACTGATTGAATATATTACTTTATTGTCAAAACGAGAACAGAACAGTGTACGTCACGGTCCCAATCCCAATTGTGACCACTAACCCACTGAGGCAACACGCATAATTAACCCTAACACAATTAGTTAGGGTCCAAAGTACCTATTTACCTTAAAAATGCGTGAAGTATGAATGTGTGTTTGAAAGTGAAAACAACAGCATTGTAGTCATTAGAGACAAGTGACATTGCTTTGTGACCAATCGGAGACAGGTTATGTCTCTTTGTATGCAATTAGTGACAGTATTATGAGTGAGTTACGTCAATAGGCACGCGTATGTTATATCATGTTGTTTTACGTAGGTAGGCCTGAAAAATTATATTTATGTTTCATAATCATTAGACACCATTAATGAGCGAAACATGACCTTTATAACTCGACATATAAGTGACCAATTCAAGCTTGGATTTAACTTACGTTTGTGTGTCTCCTGACCAATTTCGACAATACTATGACAATACTATGACACCAGCCAACTATGCGGGACATATTATAGAGTACAAACGTGCGCGCAAACACATGTGCACTCTCTATACCTTTACTCTCATAGTCCGATAGCAAACCAACACGACCGGAGAAAGATCAGGCGCAGGACCCACAATTTTGCGTGCCTTCCGAAACACGGAAGCTGTAATATTTATTTCTAAAACGCACACAACATACGAATAGCAAGTGCACGACATGGAGATCGAACTCGAGACCTTTGATTTGGCAGTCCTACAGTCTTACCACTAGGCTATCAAAGCTTCAATACATATACATATATAAACTATATATCAAAAGGAACCACAGCGAACTGTCACCATCAATGTAGGTCGTCAGATGTAGCGAGATGTGCGCGTGGGAAGATGAGAATCATCGGGTATCACTCACGCCGCAAAACAACGCGGTTTGTGTACACACGTAATCGTAGAGATTGTATTAATATACGTTCACTGTACTACATGTTATAGTGGAATTATGTTATATATGTAACAGTAATAGTAAGTGTGCTGCGTGTAGTTTTTTGGGACGTTTTTGTTTCATACAGCATTATAGAGATGTTTTTGTATCCATTCTAAAGCAGTAAGGACTCTGTGATAATGAAACTAAAGGTATAGTAGTTTAAACTTTAAAATATGCTAGTCAATAAATAAGAAAATGTAAGGTTTCTATGGTTTAATAGTCATCGTATTTATAATCAAGTTAGTTTATAATTGTTATTTGGCTTAAAAAATCAGGCCAATGTTATGTGTAACAATAGCAAAATAATAGTTTAAAATAAGCATTAAGTTTGTAACTTAGACCTAAGTTAAGTGAGTCTCACGCCTCAAACTGGTGCACTAAGTTTTTGCTAGACTAGCTCACGCCCGCGTCTCCACTCGCGGGTATTACAAGAAAATGTAAAAATAATTATAGTTTGCGCTTGGTTGGCTTATTGCAATAGGCTAGTGAGTACTGAGTGACAGGGCTCATTTCTATTTGTAGTAAGCTAATTTACTTGAGAAAAAGCTGTATGTTAGTATTACTAGAAAAAAAAGTCTAGAAGGTATTGCAACATTTTTATTAAAACGGAGATAACATAAGCATCTTGCATCGCTATTGAAATCAGTGCAAAAGTACCAAAAATTTACTTTACACCGAACTTATTCTAAAGGTACGTATAATCACAATTAAATAGGGACAATTTGACCTTAACATACTTACACAAAATTCTTATAAAATCACGTTCAGTGCGTTACAAACGAACAGTACTACTTATTTTCTATATATACACAGTGTGTTTCCTGTACAGCTATACACACGACACGAATTGTGTGAACATATTGCTTTTTTTCGTGTATAAGCTGATTATCTTAACATACATGAATGATTCGCTTGCGGAAGCGACAAGAGGCAAATGAAAGTGATTGTAGAATAGTATAGGAGTAAAAGGTATAGTAGTATAATACATACAGGGTGTTGTTTATGAACATTTTTCAGGTTGGGCCAAAATAAGTCATCTGATGTTGTTTAGCTCTGTTTTTATTTCTAAATTCGATTCTGTTTTTTGCGCATGTGTAACTTTTTTTTTCAACGACTCTCACACTAAGGAATTTAAATCTTGTATCGCGGGGTGTTTCAAAGACATTCAATTCACATACACAAAGACGCCCAGACTGAAAACAAACATTCGTGGAACTCACAAATTCTTGTCCTCGGGATCGAAGCCGCAGCACGTCGCGCACAGTGGTAATTGACGTGGTGACCTATACCACTCGGCTATCCGTACTGTCAAAATAGCAGTTGCAGTCATAACTCTAGCCTTATAGTAATACTCGTACTTGATTGTTTCATCAAACATAAATAATGTTTGCAATTTTGCAAATTAACTGATCATTCATAATGATTTGTTTCTACATATTCAAACAAGGATTTTGTCGTTGCATTGTTTTACTATCTCGAGGTATTAAGGTCACGAAACCGACATTTTAAATTGAGACTAAGCCTTATAATTTCTTTAAATAACTTAGACATAACATATTAAAATATGCAATTTCTTTATAATTATGGTATTTACCTACATACATGAATAATAAATTTATATTAAAATGGAAACAATTTAGCATAATCCCGTACTTCCGATGTCTATTTATTTAAATCTAAATAAACGTTATGGAGTATAAACACCGTCGGTAAACTTATACATATTTAATTATTTTCTCGAAAAAATGAAAATAGATAGAATTCAATCCGTTTGTTTTTAATCGTAAGTCTCTAAAAAGCAGGTTTATGTTTATTACACTATCGGCAAACCAGATTATGAATGAAGAACACGTATTGATCAATACTGCTCTACATTGAGCATCGGTACGTAACCTATTGGTACAACTTATTTTTCTTATAAGCCCTTATGTCCTACTGCTGGGCATAGACCTCCCTCTCATATTTCCATATCTCTCTTAATAAAAGTAGCATTAATATAGCCTATTCTTTTTTGTTGATATGAAAATAAGATGAAATTAGAAACATACCACAGTCTTCAACCAACATTAAGGTAACGATTTATAAGACCAGTAAACTACAACAACAAGTGAACGTTAAAATCATCCTGAAATCCGGTAATATTATAGAAGTACTAGTATCTTCCAAACACAGCAAAAATCCACACATAAAAATCTCCATTCAAAAAACAATTGACCAACGTTTCGAACAGCGCCATCTACTCTACAGCCGTTAATCATTCCCGGCATACAAATAGTGCCGATAGCATCTGTTACGTGCCTGAGTTATGGCTGCGGGTACAAGAGTGCTATCATACTGGTACATTGTTACTGGTTCACACTACAGCTTCCTACATCTGATCTGTGCGGATAAACGGGAACGAAAATATGAGGAGGGTTTTTAAAGTGACGCGGTTAATGTAGCGTTTTTGAATGATTGTGATACTTAGTAAAGCTGAGATTATTGGGTGTATCGTTGTACATGCTGTTTGTTTTTTCCTAAGCTGAGAATCGATGAAAGATTTAAAGAAATGTTTGTAATCAGTTATTGAAAGCCCAATAAAGTTTCAAGCGTTTCTCTACCACACTTATGATCGGATTGGAAGTGAATATTTTACTTATTTGGCTACTGGTTCATTCTGTTTTTTCTTCCTATAAGCCTCATGATTCAATAAGTTCGGTCACTTCTATTATGATTATTCTGTCTGTCTGGACTCTAAAAGAGGCAAATCTTAAGTTTATTTCGACGTTTCTTCTCAGAGTAGCCAGTTAGGAAATGTTGAATCCAGCGAGCTTATAAAAAAAGTGTCAGGTAAAAGAGATTGCAGCTATTTGCAGAATAAACGCATTTCGTTTCATTTCTTCCACCTACTAAATAAGCCATAAAATACACACAACAGTGTATTCACAAGCTATCACAAACATAGTGCATAACACCTCACATTACCGTTTTATAACTAAACAACAGGGAGAAACAAATGACGGTGTATCGTACATTTAACCCGCACTAACCCTGTAAGTGCCGGCTATTGAACATCATCGTGAAAGAGATATTATGCCTTACTATCTGTTACCCGCGACTTCGCCCGCGCGAATATTGGTTACAGCTACAAAAACATTACCCGCCTCTTACGCAGTCGGTTAAAATGTAACCTATGTGTTAATTCAGAGTATCAGCTATCTCCATACTCAATTTCATCAAAATTTCTCCAGCCGTTTGAACGAGAAAGAGTAACAAACATACATCCTTACAAACTTTTGCATTTATCATATTAGTAGGATAGGATAGATATATATGAATGTAAGGAAAATGTTGAAGAAATGTTAGTCTTTGACTCTATTGTGTCAGTGTGATTATCTTATAACTGTTGGTTGTTTAATGAGCATTATTTTTTTTTATATCACAGTTAATGGCTGTATGGAATAATAAGGTATCTTTATAGGGAATCTTAATTTTCCGTGGAATTTTCCCTACTGTACACATCATTTGCCTCCATTTTTTTTTATTGGTTTTGACTTCCAGTCTCACAGGGTTGAGCTCAATATTTACATAATTATAAAATACAGTAGTTAGTTAAAAAAATATGATGTATTTTTATTGTTAACAATTTAAACTGTTAATATTTTCAGAAACACGAATCTAAAGAAATCTTGCAATGTGCCTATTAACATGAGAACGCATTTTATTACATCAAAATGCAGTAAAAATAACTTTATACGTAAATTAAAGTCCATATTACAGCATACAATTAATATGAATAGAAAATCCAAATACATCCACAAATTTTTTTAAATCTCACTTTCATTGTATTGGTAAAGCATCCCATAAAGAGAACCGGTAGACCATTACACACTAGATTAGAGTTTCCCAAACTTTTTTACATTGAATCTCCCCGGATCACAAATAATTTTCATGCCTCCCAATATTCTTTTCAGTAACTATAATAAAACTCTTATTAGTTTGACTATTGTATTTTTCACAAAAAGTAACGCAAATTTATTTTCTGCTTAAGCCTTTAAAAGAATATCACATTAATTATAACAGTTTGTATGGTATTTACTGATATAGTTAAACAATTTTCCCCCTTGAGGCATACCCCCTGGTCTGCCGGGGTTGCGGGATGTTCGTTAGAGTTACTGCAATCCCGGCACTCAAAGTGCTCCAGAAAGAAAATTGTGGGTTTTAGTCAGTAAAAGTCTGACACTCCCTCCCGCTGCACACACAGCAGGTAGGGTCATTTGATAATTTCCCATGAAAAAAAAGGCATGCCCCCTGGTTGAGAACCACTGCACTAGACCTCTAGACCTTAAACCAAGTACCTGTTAGCCACAAGTTGAAAGTGTGACCCTAGGGTCAGAGGAAAGCTGTTACTTGCACGACACTTTAGGTCGCATTACTCGCCACAAGTTCACACGCTATGCCATGAGATACAGATCTATGATCCTTTTATTGAGACATGAGTTTTAAAGCTCACGTTTTGTCGCTCTCTCTCTCTCTGTTCACGTTTTCAGGCTGCACGCTTTGTGTTTTAGTCGTGTAAGTTTATGTAAAAGAAAGTTATGATATCAGAAACTAAAAGTATTATATATTTTTCGTCTATCTTGATCTTAAATCCTGTAAAGATAGATGTAAGAGGTGATAAATAAATAAATGAATCTTAGTATTGTCACTTTTTAAAATTGGCTGCTAAACTATGTTTACATTGAAGTCTCGTGGTATAATAAACGATTAATTTATTTATTAAATAAAAAAGTGAAAAAGGATTTTTTTTTAAACAATGACTGATTTTACTGCATTATAACGTGCCTCTGTAACACAGTCACTTAAAATTCCTTCAAGTAAAACATAACACTATCATTTCTCATTGAACTTGACAGCAATTACAAAGAAATAACAACTAATTGGTTGTAAATATCATTGTCAAAACATAAGAAATATCTCTGCAAGCGTAATGCGTGTGTGAGCGTCATAAGTACATTGTTTATACATAATATTAATCGCTGGTCGTTACACGAACGATACGGTTACGGTTGTATGCACCGCGATGATGTCAGTATCACAGTCACGAGAGTTTAGCTGCGTTTTATGATTTTACTGAATTTATTAGTCGGTGAGTAACTCCTGCGCATCCCAGATAGAGCGGTGAAAGTGGTGTGTGGTACAAGATATAAGACAAAGAATAGTTATTTTCAACCGACTCCAAATGGAGGAGGTTCTCAATTCGTCGTCCTCTTTTATACTTTTTTAAGTATGTTCATCGATTTTTTTTGTTTGATAGGATATACTTCATAGGTGGTCCCATGATGCTCGTAAGGGAGTCAGAGTCTGATGATGGCAGACCAGAGAAATCGAGAGGCACTTCAGGTGTTTTTTAAGTTTTTTCATTACGCGATTGAAATTTTCACTTATTCTAATTAATGAATTTCGGCTTTTTACGGGTTTATAAACTGATAAACGCACAATTGAGTTTATCTCAAACCTCAGCTCTGTGACTTATGTTTACGTACCTATGTAGAAGCCAAACTACATTTGACTGACAATGATAATTCCATCGCCATTATAACAGCTGTGGAACAGAGACACCGCTAAACGCCATGTAGATCACTATCTCTAGTTCTATGACTGCAGGAGACTTTGAAATGAAAACTTTCCTTCTGGACCTAAACTAGCACCGTTTCCATCTCCCCCTTATGCGCAGGCGCAGGTGATCGCCCACCGCGGTATGCGCGTCACACTCACAATTACCAGATGATCGCTTGCGCAACATGAGAAACGCTTCGGTAATTAATCTGCTGATTATTTGATTACCTCTGTGGGTACATTTCTTGTGATATCGCTGTATACCGCACTGTTTCTGGTTTTGCATTTCTCACGGCGTTTTATAGTGCAGTTTTAGTTAAGTAGGTGTTGGTTTAATGTGTTTATTGCTCTGTAATTAGTATTACGAGTGTTATCTTAAAAGGAAAATTATGCATTGTACAGGGTTACTTTCTGAGTTCGCGATGACATTTGGTTTTTAGCTTGCAATAATAAAATAAAAAGATAAAAGGGAAATGGAAGAGCCCACTTAGGCACTTAGGATACTTAAATAGACGAAAATGGAATCAACAGCTAGTTTAAAATATAGGACAGAGTAATTTTTTGCCGTGTTTTCAGACTTTACCTTCAAAATTAAGACAGCTATATGCGTAGTATGCATACTTCTCTTGTATAAGAAATTATGCAATACGTATCATCTGTATTCATATTTGAAGGACGCCTCAATGCCACTGCCAAACAATAAGAACTATGATGAGAAATAATACATCCGGAGTTTAACTTCCGATGGTACAGTCAACTCCATTAATATGTGCAAATTAAACAACTATTTCAACGTCAAATGAATGAATACTATTGTGATAACTATAAAAATCATTAAATTGTGGTCAAGACCAGATCATTTTCAGTTATTGTCAGGGCGTCATGTACAGCAATTTGTTCAAGTCATCATCATCATTCCCCTGCCCTTATCCCAATCATTATTTGGGGTCGGCACAGCATGTCCTCTTCTTACACACGTTCCTATCTGACATCACCTCGCAAGTCACTCTTTGCAGCCATATCATCTTTCACACAATCCATCCAACGTTTCTTTGGTTGTCTTCTTCTCCTATATCCATCTACATTCATGTCCAGTACAAGTTGTTCAAGGGTACCTACTGCTATTATTGATCTATCCGTTAACATGCACACATATTTTTTATGCATACATAAATTGTATCGAATTCGTTGAGCTCAACGCTCACAATATTTCGAATCCTAAACGGTACCAATACATTACTGAACTCAACTGTACTATATATATGTATGTATGTAAATTATATGTATAGCATAGTAACCTTTGGTCTAAGGTTGGACGAAGATGGATGGTAGGTCAAGTGTACTGCATTGTTTGTAAATGGTGTTATAATTGCCATACTATGTATTAATTTTGGACGCGCACATGTTATGAGAACAAAGCTAAATGCACACGTATCCGTAACAAACGAGTCAAATGAAACGAATTTTAGAACTCTGTTTAGAACTCTATCAATTTCTTCAGATTTTGAGACATTTTGACGCGGGGGATTATACGAGGTTTCATATAAAAAACTCCAATATTCATTGTGGCACCTTATAACTTTTACTCCTGGCAAATCTGTTTCTAATGTGGTATGCAAAGAAGAATATTCTATCTATCCATCTATTCATTTCGTTCTACACGTTCGGCTAGGATAAGTATGCGTTCACCTGAAAAGGGACTTCTGCCAATCATTCAGTATGATAAAAACTCCCAATAACATTTGATATTTAGTAGTTTATCGATTAATCTGCTAGATACTTAGTTCCTATAAAATATTAATAAAACTGTGAATTATTCGTTTCAAACTTTCAATACAATATTAACCGTTTTATTTAAGTACAATGGTCGGCATTAATTCTCATAAATTACTATGAAACAAAGTCTATTATTCATTGTTCGTTATTTATATGTTCCTTTGTATAATTACTATAATAGTTATTAAGTTAAGTTTGTATATCTATTACGGCAATACAATGGCTAGTAAATTGCTACCAACAAAAAAACATGGTCAATAGCAGTCAGGGCCACTAACCACTAGATCAACAGGTTCGTCGTTTAGGTACCCAACACCTAGAGTAACATTTTTTTTTCCAAATAAATAGTCTATTCTATTCTAAAACGCATAATATTTGATAAAAGTTTCTTTAATAATATTAAGGAACCCTAAAACATCGCAACATTCCCCAATACATCACTTGGTCCAATGACAAGCATTTTCAGTTACAAAATATTTATCTTGTTGATCGCGCACGCAACTGGACGATCAAGTTGTCTCTACGTACGATCGCACCAATATAATGCTATGAAACCGTGAAATTGTACACGCCTTCGCAATGTGTAGCGTGCTGGTACACGGCTATGCGAAGCGGTAAAATATAGCGAGATATAATTGCAATTTTTTACATGATGAATTTAAAATTCAATGATCTATCTGTAGATTTTAAAGGAAATATAATAACGCTATTTTTCCTAAATCTCTCTCTAAATGTCATTAAGATCTTGCAAATTAATTAAACCTGGTTGACTGGTAAAGAATGCCTCAGGCCTTAAGTCCGCCTCTGTATATTATTTTTATAAGAAGCATAAATAAATAAAAACAGCGATTTTGATATTAATTTCATTTTTTTTTCATAATTTAGAAATATTCACCTGTTCTTTGATACACTATCTATTATTTACATTGAAGTGTCGTAATTATCCTGCAACTACAAAACGACACACAAAAAACCATCACATCTTATACAACAATATTGCAATGCTTCTAAAAAGGAATCAAAAACATACCTAAAAGACAAATAAACTCTCATAGCGTTTACTGGTTATCGAACCTAACCAGTATCGTCCAGTCAAACAGTCAGAACAATGAATAATGGCGCCTCGCAACACTTCGCCAATTATTTGCGCTAACAAATTGTAGCGCTGTCTGCACTATCGATCTCTTGCGAGTACTGTGCATTTTCTATTAATACTTTAACAACAAAAAAATAACTTACCTTAAAACATATCTATAGTAACTTTTTATAAGATCGATTCATAAGTTATTTGAGAGAATGATTAACTAATAGCGCTGTCTGCACTATCGATCTCTTGCAAGCATTTCCCATTAACACTTTAACAACAAATATTTAACTGACTTTTAACTATATCTTCAAAACAACTAAGTATTTGTTTGTATGTAATAAAGATATTTTTCTTTTGCATGCCGTAAGGTAGAATGTATTGGAACTCCTGTGTAAAATGTTAACATCTCATTTTGTACCTACATTCTCTGCAAAATAAACGATTTGATAAATTTGAACTTTTTGTAAAGTTGCTACATAAATTATTTAAGAGAATCTGGAATCACTCGACTAGTTTCAGACCCAATCGGAGTCTAATCATGAGCTGATTCGACATAGGTTTCACCAGTTAAAAGTAGCCTAACAAAACCTTATTACAAAAGACAAACTTTGTAGTAACGAACGTAGTTAACGAGTAATATAATATAAACACATCAAAACCTTATTTAACAGATACAGCAACGATAAGCTAATACAATTTTAACTGTAGTTATGGTTAGTTAACTGCGGAATTAGCCGTGAAAGTGATTTACTTGCGAAGCGGGTTATCTCTATTATCTTCACGCTTGGTCTGATGGTAGCACGGGGGGGTAGGCAGTATTAAGTAAGTTAATTTTAAAATTTGACAGGTTTTTTATTGTCCCTTTTAAATAGAGAAAATCTACTCCATAAACGATATTCATAATTATTGATATTTTGTTGTTCTTTTTATCCTATTGCTTGGCTAAATATACTAATATTTTTGTGTCTTTTTATCATATAAGTAGTTCAAAACATTTACCCACATTTTTATGTGTCTTCCTAAACACGAAGACTGTGTTATTTATTTCTACGCACACAACATTCGAAAAGTTGGTGCGCGCCATGGGGATCGAACTCGTAACCTTTGAGTTGGCAGTCCTGTGGTCTTACCACTAGGCTATCACAGCTTTTGCCTGTTATTTCATCTTCAAACAATCACATCCTTCCGAAAATAAAAACAAGAGACTCAATACAAAGTACATAAACAAACTAACAAACCGATAAACACAGTGTTGTATGGTATACTTAAAAAGATAATAACGGTTGCGAAAAGCTCTAACAATGCGAAATGATCGGACATCAGCTGGTTTGTTTATTTTGAGAGCGAGGTGAGGCGGGAGAAAATTATATGGCGAGATATCGCAAAATAACAAGTGATTGGATTAGATTGACAAGATGCCTAGGATTTTGAAAAAGATAACTTAAATCAGTCAAAAATAATATGTTTTATTTTTCATCTACAACCACAAACATGAGAGATATTTGTGGTTCAAGATTTAAAATTTTGCCAGCATTTTAGCCAGTAATTTTGTTGCCAAAGGAAGAGAAGATTTAAAGTCACGTGAAAATTACATAAAAAAAAAACGAATTTCTTTTCATTTGAGGCATTTCAAATGTCGATTGACTGCGAGAGCTTAAATTAGCTAAATAATTTAAATTAATGAATAATTAAATTTAGAAAAAGCTGAAAAATAATACTTTGCAGGTATTTCGTCAGGCTCAATTACACAGGCAGATCCTTCAATAACAAATACCAATATCACCAACATAAAATTCTTAAATCCATTTCGTCATAAACCACCAACATCGTAAATCTAACTACTTTCATTTGTTTAGTGGCAAATTATTATCCATTATCTGTCTAAGTGCTCAACATCTGAAAGTCTATCGGCTATAGGTCAGGCAGCCATCCTAGCCCCAGTTCTGATAGACCCATAATAATACATGTTTTGTCATTTCGTAAGGTACACTGCCGTGCAATTAAGACGACATTAGAGTTCGCAACGTCCCATTTATTTTGCTCTACTGTGTAATTGTTGGAATGTTGTAATCATGTCTTAGTAAGCCATTTAGCGGGCTGTAATGAACACTGGAATATTAAAATAATGTAAATTGAGGGTTTCTTAAGAGAAAATGAGACAATGACATGGGCCGAGATGTGCTTAATGTGTGTGAGCAAAGCAATAACGCCACACGGATGTACTTGCCATAAGAACTATTAAAAATTACGAAGTCAAGATTGGCCGTACGTAGAACTTATTAAAATGATATCATTAGTTTCTGTTATCTGGAACGGAGTAGTCTAATCAAATCAAATCATTTCCTCTTCATTACATACTTAGAAAATGTCACTGCAATCGATTCCGATCTTAGAAAATCAGGGGTCAGACAAAATATTACAAAGAGTTCAGAAGCTTTCCAAACAATAAGGAAGCTAACTTTATTTGACATTTATGCATTGATGACAATAACCTTTTAGAGAAAGATTACGGTCTCCTGCAGCAGGCAATGGTCAAAAAACAAATGTCAAATAACGATAATAAGTGGTGTCATGGTAGGAAGCCAAAATATTTTGACATCCATCATACATTGACAACTAGGAAAAGATTGTAGTCTCTTGCAGCAGGTAATGATTATGAAAGAAATGTCAAATCACGGGAATAGTTAGTAGTAGCGTGGTATGATAGTCGCGTGGTCAAAAACTTTTGACATTTGTCATCCATTCATGATTATAACCTTTTAGAGAAAGATCACAGTCCCTTGCAACGGGCAATGGTCAAAAAACAAATGTCAAATCACGATAATAAGTAGTGTCATGGTAGGTTAGTTAAAAAGCCAAGATTTTCCGATATTTGTCAAACATTGATGACTATAACCTTTCAGATAAAGATTGTAGTCTTTCATAACGGGCAATGGTCATCAAACAATTGTCAAATCACGATAATAAGTACCACGGTATGTTGGTATGTGAATTCAGATCTATATCGGTTTGTCGGTCGGGTCATCGGTGAGGAAATGTAATTAGAGGGTGCCAGCATGATGCAAACATCAGATTCCGATGTCCGACTGTATCTAACCTGTAATAAAAATCTGAACTCGTACATTTGTTACTGGGTTTTAATTTATTGTAAGCCAGTGCATTTATGATTGTTGTAAAATTATGAAACATTTCACCAATTACCAATTTTACGTAGGTACTTTTTTGTGTCCCAATGGAAATCATCATGGACTGTCCCTCGTCAGGGGGTCGACGAGGGGCTGTCGGGCTTTTACCGGCTAAAACCACTGGAGCGTCCTCATCTGCCTATGGCCGGGGGTACGGGGTTCGCTTTCGCATTGTCGCGCCCCCGGCTAGTTTATCCTATCCTGGGTGCTTTATGATTTCCTTGGTCATCTCATTGCGTTGTGCTAAAAGGAGTTTTATTTCTTTAAACACGCTGTATTTAAACAATAAAATAAATGAATTTTAATGTAAGAGTCTTCGACTTAAAAACCTTTTAGCATCATCTAGTAGATACAGGTAATAATAGTATCACTATCTAGTAATTACTCTAAGCGTAGACTTTGAAGACATCACCGAGTATCTTGTAATTCTATTTGCACAGTAACACCTACAAAACAACGATAAGTAAATTAAATAACAATTTCAAACTAAGTCACTATTACAAAGTACAATTTACTCAAGGAAATCCCTCAGGCCTACCATATTTGGCTCAACTTGATATCTTGGTCAATCTGTACGATTTCATATCTTTGACCTTATAAGGCAAATTAACGAGCACAATGGTTTGATGGGAACTGTGGTGTCAAACATAATTGTTGTGTATATGCTAAGGCCTACTGCCCTAGGGCATGTCAGAGGGCCTACCATACATTTTAGGTAAAGTTATTGTAGTTGTGTAAAAGAGATGCCGCTCTACACCCTGTAGCGCGCTCTCTCTCTCTCTCTTCTACTAGTAATAGCGGTCCAGACCGATTTCGGCCACGGCGGCCAGTGTTACCATGACGCCAGCCAGCTACGCAGGACATATTATAGTGCACAAGCGTGTGCGCAAACACAAGTGCACTCTCTATTCCTTTTACTCTCATAGCCCGATGGGACGGTAATCCGACACGACCGGAGAGAGATCAGGCGCAGGACCCACATTTTTACGTGCCTTCCGAAACACGGAAGCTGTGATATTTTTTGTTTCTTAACGCACACAACATTCGAAAAGTTGGTGCGCGCCGTGGGGATCGAACTCAAGACCTCTGACTTAGCAGTCCTACGGTCTTGCCACTAAGCTATCACAGCTTCATGTACTTCTACTAGTAATAGTTTTACTTTAAGATATCGTGGTATGGGGGCACGTGATGTCAAAAATAATTGTTACATATAATATGTTAACGCCTGTTATGCCTCAAGGGATATCTGAAGTGGATTTATAACACGCCCACATTTGTCAGGGGCTATGAAGCTTGTATAATATTGTGTATTGTGATTTATTGGTGACTGATATGACAGAAATGTAATATTTTCTAATTTCGGCGATCGTTAACCTTTGTTTCGATTAAAGGTCTCGAAAAGAGGACGGGACACAGAAATATGATACGTAGCAACTAATAAATTATTGTGTTATACATAAATTATTAAAATATATTTAAAATTCTTTGAGAAATAGATATGAGAAAAAGGTCTGAAAGACAAGCGTAGTTAGCCTATTTTTTTCCAAGCGATGTTGAATACTGCATTTCACCTGGAAGTTCTAACCCTCACAACAAATTTCAACTACCTATTCCTAAATCTCATGAATATTTAGTGTATGTATGTAGTATACCTCCAAAATCTTTTTTTGGCACAACTATCAAGGGCTTAGAACCCAAAACCTGATGCGCAGGAGTACGTTCTCCTCCTAGCGTAGTCATTCTCTTTATCTGAATTAAAATTTAGGTACCATCGTCATAAATTTGTTAAAACAGACCTAGTTCTTTTCCATGGATTGAATTTGCACAATTCTCACAGTTGATTAGTAAACCACTGCCACCAATACAACAACAATTCAATCAAAAAACTTACCCACGGCCTTACACAATAGCTTATCACAGATCTCTTCCTATTTATTTAACCCTTCTGTTCTCAATTAGCCATTCATAACGAACGAGTCCTCGTGTCTGTTAGGCTATGTTCGGCAATCTTCGGTTATCTTCGGGCACAATCGCGCACAATCGGCCACTCGTGACGTACGAGAGCGGCTAATGCATGGGAAAGACGAAAACGTTGGGTTTCGTAAGAGATGTACCGATAGGGAGCAACCAGGAAGTTGGTCCGAGTGTTGGAGATGCAGCGACAGATCTGAATAGACCTCAAGGTAGACGGAAATAGAAGTAGAATGTAATACAGTCACGTAGGTACCTAAACTTTTTGTGGGCAAGCCATGATACACGAAAATGTTTTATAGATGATAGTATTTAAAGTCAGAGATGTGAGAATAACGAACAATAAAAACCCAAGTTTCAACATATTGACAATCGCTTAACGCACAAATATGATGATGTCCTAAACAACATTTTAGGAAAAGCTCCCATTATTTATAAACATTTGCATGGCTTTCTCTACTCCTTATTTTTAAGAGGTATGTTAGTAATTACAGTCAGGTTCCTAAAAAAAAAAAATACTAGCTAATTTTACAGTACGTTTTAGGTTTTCTGCAATTATAAATAAATATTTGTTTGTGCGACATTTAAATACGGGCGGAGCAACACGCGAACTTGTGTGGAATCGTGTGAAAGCGAGCACACTAGGTAAAAGTGAGCTCGTTAGCTGAATCTCACTGCACGACTTAACAGCTGATGAAAATAAGAAATTAAACTGACGGATTTTAATAGAAACTGAAATTAATGTTACATTCTTTATCCAGGTATAAAAATATAGTTTTATAGTACTGTAAGTATGTGTTTGCTTTGCTTTTGGTAAACCACAGGGACTTTTTACTATATAATGTGGTATGCCTGGGTAACAACTAATTCACCACATTCAATCGGATCCCCATGACAATTTTAATGTAATAAATTGTTATAAGAACAGAATAGTGAACTCTAACGCTAAAGCCATGTGATTAATGTCTGTAAATGCTTTGCATATGACTGTAAGCATAAATTGATCAGTTCTTTAGTAACTAATCATTAATCAGCCGTTTAAGCTCTTCAAATTAGAAGCCAATTAGAAAGGGTAACAATCAATTCTATTACGAACTTCCTAGAGCAACTTATATAACTTTGAATACTCGTTTAAAGTCCATAGCTTGGACCACCGACGAAGGTCCGTCCATAATTATTCGGTAGCCAATGATTTGAGCATCGTCGTGCGCTTCTCAATGGGAGAGAGTAATACCCAAACGGCATATCATTATAAAAGGGAAGTAGTTATTGATTCTGAGTAATGTTTAAAAAGAGGAAACTTGTCTTGGGGATGTTATGCTGTTTTGTGTTTGCAAAAGATTGTACTTATTTATAATTGTGAACGTTTGTAAGTATGGATGAATGGATGTTTGTCACTCTTTCTGAAATTTAATATGGAGTTAGGTGACACTCTGGATTAATAAATAGACTACTTTTCAACTGGCTACGTAAAAGTGCTATAATTTACAAAGTATACATTATATTGCGTTAGTTTTATGCTGGTTCTGAATCTTCATTCTTGCTCAAATAATAAATGGAGTTGGAGCATATACAGCCTAATCCACATACAGATTTTAAAGTAATGGTGAATTAAATGACTCCATAGTTTAAAATGTAGGCGCGGCCAGCGTCCACTTGTCTGCCCCTATGCATGCTTAGATCTTTAAAACTACGCAACGAATTTTAAAGCGCCCTTTTTAATAGACCGGACCGATTTCGACCACTTTGGCCAGTGTTACTATGACACCAGCTAGCTACGCAGGACATATTATAGTGCACAAGCGTGTGCGCAAACACAGGTGAATTCTCTGTTTCTTTACTGTTATAGCCCCATGGGATGGCGATCATGCAACACATATACGCATGTAAAACGTAATCTTTAGAACCTGTTAAAGACTTTTCATAATAACTTTCATTTCACATATTATAAGTACATTTCACAATATATTGCTAGGTTTTACGACTATAAATAAATACTTCCCATAAACTGCTAACGATTGCTCACAACAGTCTGTGAGACCGTGACTAGGCATTAGCATAACCTATAAGGGCGGGTACAGGTTAACGGTTTATACTCTAGCATACGCAAGTTGTTGGAATTGTGAATATGTCCGCCATTGCCCAAAAGCACTACTCATAGTACTCATACAAGCAATAAATAAAATAAATAAAAATCATCGTAAGAATTCGAGCTAAGAGTAACTTTTGGATGGGAATATGTCCGATGTTTACTATTTTCCGAAATCGATATACCTATATGCAGTTAGCCTGTGCGCAAGCTTTGATAACTTACCTATGTGATATAGGTAAGTTATCAAAGCTCTTATTTAATTAAGTACCTATATACTTACTTATATCATGTGTAAGTGAGTCAGCCTAGGGCTTTTAAAGTGTAAATATAGTGCACGTGCAACCGAAACCTGTGTCCTGAAATGGTCCGATAAACAAAAAACGTAAGTGTGAAACGGCTCTAACGCCTTTTACGATCAGGAAAATGTTTATACAAGTTCAAAAGTCGTTGGAAAGTGACCCCTATTAATTGGCATAGCAATGATGGCGGCCGGAAGGGCAGCCATCTTGTAAGATGCAGCGCTCACGACTTCCGCAGCGGCGCGTGCGCAGCGGTAGCGCTGGTTTTCTTCACGTTTTGTGTTATCATACTTTGTTATTTGGGTAACTGTTAACTATAGCTCATAGTTTATATTTCAAAGCATCAAGTTCTAAGTAGTAAATAAGGTTTTTTAATGTCTGTAATATGTAACAAAATCTTAACACTTCTACCTGTACTAACACTTTTAACCGGCACCAGGAACGAACCTGCACCTTGTGCATACAAATCCATATATAGTACCGGTGGGCCACCACAACATTATTTTACACGTTACATAAAACTAAACTGATTGTAAATAGTAATATTCAACTCTGTACCGGAACTCGTCAGGCAGACGCTGTACCTAAGGTTTACCAATTTATATTGATTTGAGATTCATATTAGTTTCAAAGCAATAATAAAGTTATGTCGTTACGTGAAAGTGTAGTCATAAAATATATTATAGGTTTCGTCATTAAATTATGAAGAGCGATAGTCTCCAGCTTCGCCCGCATAAATGTTGCTTATGGCTGAAAAACATCGCACCCTTTTCTGCCGCAGTCATTTAAGCTTAAAGCTTTTGTGTTAATCCTGTGCTTCATTTACCTTCGTATAAAATTTCATCAAAAAACGAACCAGCCGTTTGAACGTGAAGCGGTAACAAACATACATACACATATTATTTCGCTTTTATAATACTAGGTACTAGAGTGATAGAAATGCTGCTGAAAACAGATGTCAGTAGCGCGTACTTGGAGAGGCCTATGTCCAGCAGTAGACTACGACAGGCTAATGTTGATGTGATAGAAATGTCAAACTTTAGCGCATGGAATGGAAACTTCCTATTAATTTATCAGAATCATAATGAGATGTGTTTGTTTTGTTTCAGATCTGCCATGCGGTGGAGGCGGAGTGCGACAAGCGACATGATGAAGTCGATACTACTGATTGCTGTAATGATATGTAAGTATAAGTAATAAACACTTTTTAGACTACACAAAAACCTTTCCTTTTCCTACTAAGCAGTTACTGCTAATTCCAGCCAGTAGGCTTAGGTAGTAGAAAAGGCCCGGGGTGTTTTTAGTCGGTGGAAGTCCGATATATCCCCACGCTATGCCCTCGGCATGGATTGAAGTCAATAGCGTTTCACTCGGAAAACAAAAAAAAATACTGCTAGTTACAATTTAATATAGCAGCTACACGTTTCCCTCATCCTATATTTGGTAACGTGGAAATTCGACGAAATTATTTGGAAGCAACAACTGAGAAGAGGCATATAAACAAACGTTAAGATCGAACAGAAAAAAAGACTTTTATACATTTTCTATCATTTAGTCGTATGTCCAAAAAGTTCATAAACTCCTATTTATCAGTAAAATTACCACTATTACACCACTGACCTTTATCAACAAATATTTTGCTAGGCAAACTGTTAACATTCAATGCCAACCATTATAATTATTATTATAAATTCGCAAACTAAAAACATTTGCGAAACGACCTAATCTATCATTCCAAATCTAAATAACTATTATTTTGGACAATATCGATCTTTTATCGATAGCTTAAGACTTCGTGCGCCTGCGCATAATTACAGTATTCGAGAGAGATGTAACAGTATTTCACAAAGGCCTCCAAGATGTCGTTAAATATAGTCCGTTAATGTCGACATAGTTTTTGTCTAAAACTGTTAACAACCTTCAATTTGTTCTAAGATTTAGATCTTAAGTACATTTTATAAATTGCGGTTAGTAATTTATTTAGGTTTTAAGTTTGATAGATTTAGTCTTGGGAAAAATAGTGATCACTCTATTGGGTTTCGTAAGCTAATACAACGTGATGTCTATACTATATAGCCTAACTTTATTTTTTGTTTTGCAGTCTTATTATAGCCTAAGGGCCTACCACAATACGCTCAAAGTAATATTAATGCGAGTGTGGAAGCGAGACAGCACACTACAGGGCGTAGAGCGCTGTCTCTCTTTCACATCCGCCATTACTTTAAGCATTTGTGGTAACCGCTCTAGTTAGAATCACTTAGCGTTAGTTGTACCAGATTATTTAATTCAATTCTCCTTCGGCGAAACCTTTCCCAATACATATATTGTATTTTGTCTTCAGCTTTACCGGAGACAATAATAGATTGTATACCTTATTTGTATAGCAACTACATATCAGACCCTGATAGCCCATTTTACTATAAAAAATAAAAACATTTTGATGGATTGAGAACCTCCTTGCTTTTTTTGAAGTCAGAAAAACTTTTACTATAATAACATTTCCTTCATATCTAAAAATGTTGCATCCTTTATTTTAATGCAAATTAATTTAATCCAGATAATTGCATACCACGGACCCGGATTTCAGACAATACCAAAACGTTTGAATAATTTTGTTCTAGATTGAATCCCAGTCGATCATAGATTATAGAGTTATTACTAGCATCCATTGTTGCTATCAATATAAGTTTAGCCATTATACGTTAAGTACATAGTCGGCTATCGTATTATTGTATTATATAACTTTGCTAATATTCTGCCTACGTAATGGTTTAGGGGTGGCGCGAGGTACTATTAGCTAAGGAAGATTTCAGAATTATGCTTTTGTTAACACACTCACAGTTAAAGACAATTATAAGATTTCTGTACTTAAATTAAATTAAATTAAAAATTGGATAAACTGAATGACTGCACAGAGAGCTGCCACCGTGTACGATGTGTCGCGAGTTCGATTCTCGCGTAGGACAAGAATTTGTGCGGTCCACAAATACGTGTTGTAAGTCTAAGTGTCTTTGTGCACGTGAATTAAATATCTGTGAAACGCAAACTATTACCAAATTACAACAATCAGTAGTATGACCGCTGGACTGCCAAGTCAGAGGTCGTGTGTTCAAATCCCCGTACGCACCAATGTCGTTTCGAGTTCATGTGCGTTTACAAAGTAATGATGACTCGCTAAAATCGATGAAGAAAAAAACCGCGAGAAAACCTGAGAAATTTCAAGGGTGTGATAAGCTATGTGAGGCTTTTGAGCGGCTTTAAAAAACCAAAGGTTGTGAACCAACCATAGAATAAGAGAAAGAAGAAGATCAGCCAGGTTATTTTTCCACAATCTACCTAATGCTCCACATCTCCTTACTTATCAACCCTTTTTTTTTCTTACCCGGAGTAAATCCTTATTGATTTCCATCGCCCTGGGGAAGGCGAAGGGGTGTGCCGAACTCTTACCGGCTAAACCACCTTAGTGCTTCTCTAGTCCCTATTGCCGGGGGCTAAGGAAACGCTTTCGAATATACCGCGAATATCTGTCAACCCTACCTGCAACCTCCATGTAATATAGGAACTGTGACATTTACGCGCATGCGGTCTGCGGTCGTATTGTCAAGTTATGTTCGCCGATGTAACTGCGATCTGCCAGGATCCGACGTGGATAGGAAAGTCTCGTAAACCTGTACGAGTGGATCTGATACGTGGTTAATGTCAGAGTTTGAATCAGATCTTGGATAGTTTACAGTAATGTAATAGGTCATTAATTTTTCTATTTAATTTCTTATTCATTCGTTTTGTTCCCGTAGAATTTTAACTGTTAGCGTGTCCCATCAAGACATACAATCATCTATATCTGATAATCCATAAGCATTTCTGCCAGGTTTATTTTATATTAATACCAGTAATAAATATAATTAAAAGAGTATGTCTTCATTAGAAAAACCCACAACTACAATAAGCCGCTACCTTAATACCTTCACAATTAACGCTTAGAAGAAAAAAAAGCAGTGTTACGCCTCAAAAAAACTCCTTTATACTCCCATTAACCTCGATCTTCCTAAAAATATAGCAAGTATTTAAGAGCAATTTAATTCGAAGTTAAAATCATAACCATCTACACAGAGTTCAAGGATTATAGCCCGTAGTATTAGCTGTAAAAGGCTATGAACAAAAGATGTGCGATATTAAACAATCGATGGACTGCTTAAGGCTGTAATTGTTTTTGCAGATAAATCTCGCAGACGCTTCTTCTCACGTTTTATTTTAAGGCTTGGTACTGACTTGCGATTATTAGTCTTAATTATGAGGTTTAAATAGCAAAAACAAGTTTAAAAAAAAAACGACTTTGATTTATACCTACGTTTATAAAAGGATCTACTAAGTATATGTTTTTAAGGTTTCTACAATAATACATCATTGACAAGTTCTCAGGTGTACTGGTTTCTTCACTTCCCTAAGTTTTCTATCATGTGTAATTAATTGGAAAGATATTGGTGAGTGCCGAGATTTTAACCTAAGAGTTTTGACTTGTCAGTCCAGCGGTCATACCACTAGACTTAACTTTCTGGACTTTGCCGTAGTTTCGTAAAACGTTACAGTATTTCAAACGAGTATAAAAGCAACTAATATCCGTAACTAATGTTAATAGGTCAACTAACTACCTAAAGCCTATAAAAAAGCAAGTGTTAGAACGTTTGCGACGTTGTGACATAACATGAAGAAGCATAAATAAACGTCTAAAGTCCATAAAATGATGATATAAGAGGTGCATTAAATACATGAGATCTGCGTTAAATAGTAGTAAAAACATAATTAACTCGTCTGCTAATCTTTAGAGCGGGCGAAAGGCTGCGCTTGCGCAAACTGCCATAAGTCGGCGGTTTATCTGTATCGGATAATAGTGGAATATGTAGGTCGTTATATAGAGTGTTCAAACTAATCAGAAATCAGTACGATGAGTAAACTCATTAATTTAATGGTATTTTCCTAATAGTTCGTATTTCAGAGCACGTCGAACTAGTAATTATTGTCGTAGTAACCTATATTTGCTGTTCACCGTTTCAATAATATTGTAATGAGTTTTGTAACGGTATATGTCTAAACATCAGAATTTCTTGAAGTAGTATTCATCAAGAGTTGTTCATCAAATGTCTACAAGGGGTATGACAACACCATGCTCCTTTAACAAGCTTACTTGACAACTCACAGACGAGTAGACGACGGAATTCCCTCTTAGGAAGATTTCTAAGGAAATTGAAGAACACGCGCATTTCCTATAGTATAACCTTCTTGGTAGCTAACCTGTTAAGATTTTAAGATATATTCTGAACAAGTTTCCTTTCTTGAGTTATAACGTGATGGTAGACAGGTGACTTAACCTCTGCACTGCTAAAGTGCAGACAGGTCGGCTTACTGTTTACGGTCAGCTTTATAGATGGCGCTAGTCTCTCTCTGTTATTGCAGATCTGTACATACTGTGAGTTGAGGCCTAAGGTTGTTTAATACCGAGGTAAAGACGAGGTGATGATAACAACTTTTTGAATCATTATATTATTATCTCAGAAACGGTGGCTTGCAAGAAAAAAGTATTAATACATTTTTATAGATAACTCTACGATCTACAATTTTTGTCAGAGGTATTTTTCTGATAAAACTTGCCGTTTTCCTTAAAATCGCGAAGAACTCATAATTTTGACCTTTTAACATTGAATATATTTTTTTCCACTCACGGGAATCATGGGGAACTCTCAGACATTGTTTATAATTATGTTTTGAACAATTTCACCGAAATTCAGCTTGTTGGGACTTTATGTAACTTCGAATGTCTCAATTGACTGGGCTATGATATATTGTAGTTGTGTTACTTCCATAAACATGAGTTTTCAAAATCTAGTTATTTTAAAACTTAGAGATTCTTCTGGTCGATTTAAAAAGATTTAATCGTCGAATACTTACTAAGCACGTAAGTCTCTCTAAGAGATCTTATACCTCCCTGATTGCGTTTCCTAAGTGAATGTCAATGTCGCCACACTCAACCGACAATAGAACTCTTAACAATATAAAATCAATGAACATTAACACAAAGAGCGTTCCACATAACGAATACGTTGCTCGACAATGGTAATATGTAGAAGTAGGCGGCTAATGTTACTATTACCATTAGTACTGTAATTATCACTGGACTGAGAAATGTAACTTGACATATGATTGACTTTAAATCTTTTGCTTTTGTGAAATAAGTAATGGAGTCAGAATTATGTGATGACTGTGGTGTGTGTTACTTTATTAACGGTTTTGTGGTGTTTCCATAGGAGAGCTTAAAAATAGATTGTTTTTTTTTTTTGGGCTTCGAACAGTCAGGTAAAAATGTATCTACAGTCGTCTTCTTAATCGCTGATGACACTTTTAAAATATTTATATCGACTTCTGCACCAAGGAATTTTATACATGCACAGAAACACCTAAACTCACAACAAGCATTTGTGGATCGCACAAATACTTGCCTTATGCGGGGATCGAACCCGCGCCAAAATACGAACGCCTGTCATTTATTACAAATACGACAACTCCTTAGTCCTTTTCAGGAGTGTCACGTGTAGTTACTTATACAAAGTGTTTAAGATAAATCACTAGCAAACACATTGTGCTCTAAATAAGGCAGGTAGGCATAGAAAATCCGCGATACATTACGTAATTATAAAAGTTAACGAAATAATAATTATTCACTCGCTCTCATTCGAAAGGTAAACCACAAAAGGTTGAACAACAATAGTGGATCGGCGTTAACAACAGATGAACACGATTTAAATGAAGTACCGGCCTCATAACAACCGCCTATATGTTAAAAAGCCATTTAAAAACTTTCACGCGTCATTAAAGGCCTACATGTAAAACAAACAACGGCTTCTATTATCGAGCATTGTGTTAAGCTATTACATATCGATAGAGCACAGCTCTATTCAGGTATTGTGCGAGTCATCGATCACATCGATACTTTCTCTCTCTAGTTAGACGGTGCGTTATGCGGTGACGGAGAGGTGGCTGTGATGGTAGAATAGCGGGGAGCGTTTTAATTTTACATTTAGGTTATGAAGCTTGAGATCCGACATAAGTTAACAAAAGATAGTTCAATAACAATTTAGTAAATATTTAACGGAGCGGGTCTATTAAATGTAAATGTTTCGGTTTTGATAAAGTTTTCAATTAGAATCGTAATCTTCATTGTAATGTTTCTTCGGAAAAAAAATGAGAAGGCCCACCACCATTTCCTTAAGAATTAGACAGCAGTAGACGTGTAGTGCACCTACACGGAGTAGAACAGCGTCGCTCTTTCACAATTATAACACAACATTGCCTTAAAGTTGATAGTAGAAATAGAAGTATTCGGTACATTATCTATCATCCATTTAACAGAATTAACAAATTAAAGTCATAAAATGTAGGAGCGGCTTCAAAACCGCTCGTCGACCACCACTATGGCCTCTTCATTATCCGATAGCGTGAATCGTGAATGACTGCGGGATCCTCGCGACCACGACTTACATTAGAAAGCAGGTCCCATTGTGTGAACCTCATTATTCATACCACTTGTACTGGACTAATCATTTAATAATCATAATTACAAAATATATGTCGAACTACCTGTACAACTGGTATTGAGATCATACTTATTCAACTTGCTAAGGATCGCATGATTTTTTTACGTTTATACACACTTTTACATTTTTGTTTTTGACTGCTTCATATGATATGATTCTTCAGATGATTAAACTGGCATCGGGAGGACGCATCTATTTCCATAAATTAATTATTATTTACATGTGATTCTATGATTACGAATTTTCTTTTAATTTCAGGCGCCTGCGATGGTGCGCGGCGTACAGCGCAAAGGCGACAGGTAAAATAAAATTATATTCGTTACTTCAAAAAAATCACCCATTTCTTCTCTAGGGAAGTACAGAAATAATAATAAACGAGCTCCCAAAAACCATGTCAAATTTTGCTTTCATAGGCGATATACAAAGGCAGGCCTATGCCAAGTAGTGGGATACACAAGGCTGATAACAATAGCCATTAATGATTGAATGGATAGTATAGATCGATCCTACAAAAATGCTACTTATACTTATTTCAGGACTCGGAGTTATACGCTCCGGCGCCCAGCGTGGAGAGCCTGCAAGAGATAGCGCAAGCAATGGGCGCGGCCGGCTTCGAGCACTACACGGAGGGCAAGGCGCTGGTCAAGAGGCTCATACCGCCTGAGAACAAACCCGAGGACATCGTCGAGTATCAAGGTACTATAAATGCTAGTCTTTTCCAGTTCGAGTTATACGACCCAAATTCTAAGAGAAAATGTTACCTAAAAACGTAATCTATCAGCATTATCATCTTCCTGCCCTTATCCCATTTTACATGGGGTCGGCGCTACACGTTTTTTCTTTCCATTCTCCCCTATCAGACGTCACACTATCATTTACTCCTTTTTATTCATATCGTTTCTTATACAATCCATCCATCTTTTCTTTGGCCTTCGCCTTTCTCTGCAGTCAGCATATTACAAGAAAATTCGATAGATCTGAGAAATTATTGTTGTTTTTCCAGGTGTGATCGGCAGGGCTGGCGTGGACTTCCCGGCGTTCCCCAACATACCGCCCACAGGGTTCAACTGCAAGAACGTGCCCACAGGATACTACGCCGACTTGGAGACTGATTGCCAGGTAACCTGCTACAATAAACTCCTTAGCAACAAGCAGCCTTTTGTTTCATGAAACAGAGATCTTCACAGAGAGATCAGGACACTTGTTTAATTGGCCTTTTATGTTCCAGGTATTCCACATATGCGACACATCACGCAAGATCTCGTTCTTATGTCCCAACGGTACCATCTTCAGCCAGTCGCACCTCATATGTGACTGGTGGTTCAAGGTGGACTGCGCCTCCGCACCGGCCCTCTACGAATCCAGTGCTGAATACTACTCCAACGAACAGAAGAAGAGCCAGAAGATCACGCAGAGCCTCAGCAAGAACCAGGACCTTCAACAGATCGGTGCTGACACCAACATCCGGGCCGAGTCGAGGCGCACGCCAGTCAATGTACCCAGCACGACTGAACGACTGCTCCGGAGCAGACAGCGACAGACCGAGATCCCTAAAGCCACGGCTAAGACCTTCCAAGCCCTGTTCACGGACACTTTCAGTCCTACACAACGTACCGCCGCCACAACTGCCTTTGAACAGCGTAGAAAGAGCTTAGTGCAACTCATTTCTACCAACTTTGGCAACGTTCCGGCCAGAACCACACAAGCTACGTACACAGAATCTCCAGTGTACAGAAGTACTGCTGACTTCAATCTGCGAGAAATGCAAGTCGCGGCAGAAACTGCAGCTTTCGCAAACAATAACAACAGGCAGTACCTTCAAGATTTCCATAACAAAAACTACCGGCCATATCCAGTGTACACTCCGAACTTACCGATAAAGTCAAAACCAAAAAATAACCCTAATTTGACGACTCTCTATGACATTCGTGATAAAAATGCCCCATCAACTCCTGAACCGACGACGACAAAACGACCTACTTTGTTGCCATATACTAGGAGTTACTCTACAATCATTGAAAAGCAAGAACCCTATACAAGACCCGGAGTATCTCTGCTTAAAGGTTTTCTACAAAAGGAAAAGAATAGGACTTTGGCAGCGACAACAACCACAACAACCACGGAAAGAATACCGCAAGTAACGGCAAGAAACGATGTTGATAAACCGAACAAGGTCACTATTGAAACGAAAGACTCCTTTGAATCAGCTACGAAGATACCTCACACGACGAGAGCCGATTTGTATACTGAAACAACTTCATCTGACCGCTACGACGTGTACTCTACTACAAACCAAGCATCACATGTTACTACTGAAGCCTCTTACCAAGAACGTCGCGAAAGGCTTATGAGAAAGTTGAACTTAGATAGGTTTGGACCTACCGGGCCCACTGAGCCTACTATCCCTGCGAGTATCACCGACAGACAATTCAACGAACAATCCAACAGACAAGGAATAGCTGTGCCACCATCACTTACACCAAAGACGTTGCATAGCTTAGCCATCTACTACGCGACTGCTTTAGACAACTTGTCGACAACTTCAACTCCCGAAGAAAATGAGACAGCGACACCGCCCTTCGATGAGTACGAAGCTATGGAAGAAGTCTTGCCAGCGTTATTTAGTCGTCAAACTATTAATAAATACAGCAACTTATTCGGCCACACAGCACCAAGCGCGGAATTGTTAGAAGAAATTAGAGAAGATCCAAACGGCACTTACAATGAGTTAGCTGAAGATTTAACTGTACAGCAAAGTCAAAACCCAATCGCAACCTCTCCTCAAATCAGGGAACTGGCGCAAGTTTTTACACATGCTCTTTCTGCATACCTGCAAGACCCAGTACAATTCAGAAAAGTACTATCGGACATTAGACCTACACATCCATCATTTGGTGACTTGTTAACTACAACTGAAGAATCGATCAATACCGAACCAACGACAACAGTTAACGAGGAAGATGATGAAATACTAGGATTCTCCGACGACCATAAATCAGTGCCATTGTTATCTAATTCACGAGAACCGAAGGCTTTAGGAATTCCTACAGCTTTCCCTATCAGAGAAGAATTAACTACTACTCTGAGGCCAACAACCCAATACGCGCCGTCACCATACAGTACATTATCTACCACTCCTAGAAGTCCATTCAGGTGCTGCGGAAGGATATCAGCCTCATACACTTCGCCGTCCACTCCTGCTACTCCAAGTACACCCGTATACAGCAACACTGTAGGTGTTAATGCAAATCTTCAATTAGCCAACAATTACAGTGAATCGATAACGACAACGGAAAGCGATTATTCTGTCCACAAATATGGTGGCTTCCAAAATAATGCTTTGACTCTAAACGATTCTCCTTACGGCACGAACGGATTGTCTACAGCAGGTAAACCATTAAGCGAATACGTCGAAGCAACTAATTTGCCTTCAGCCTGGGGAATAGATGCTTCTGTCTCTACTGTCAGTGATTTCGAAAGTCAAAAGATCAGAACTACCACATCAGTACCATCAACTACTTCAGTGTACTTCACAGAAACAGAAAGCGTTGAATTAGAAAACGATGAAGAATTACAAAGGGCTCACAGTCAATCTTTCGCTGCACCCCAAGCCAACAGCATAAGACATGGCAAGCAATTAAACTATGAGTCGGAACCGTTGAAAAAACCCGCAGAAGATCTAGAAGCTCCCACGATACCTAGTGAAGACCTCACAACCGTACAGACAACACCACAGCCTACTACCATCAGAGTTACGGAGACAGAAAGCCCAACAACTACACCGACAGTTCCCGAAACAGTGTTTACTTCACCTGACAGTGACAAGACAACAGTTAATCAGTTCTCTTGGTCGAGCACTTATGGAAACTGGCAGAGTACCGTCGTAGATCCTATCACACTTAACGATGGGCTAAGCCAAACAGGACCAGAAAACCAAGGATTATCGGCAAACACTTATGTACCAAGCACTGCCACTACAACAGAATACGCACCTACAGAGCAAACTGTTTCACCCACATTTAATTATGAAATAACCACTCAAGAGCCCAAAGACAAGCCAGAAAGACAAGGAAGGCTCCTGAGAGATTATTCGTCGACGGAACCCGCGCAAGACCTAACAACAATTAGTGATACTGTTGTAGAAAAGGCAAAGGAAATCATGAACGCAACGACAGCTGAGAAACTAATGAACGTTATGAAGAAAACGAAATCGAAAACCGTGAAGAGGCTCATATTGCTGCTGATTCAGACATGTGATGACGACCACAACACTACTGCTGAAGCGTCTAAGAAAGCTTTGCTTGAAGCTCTAATGGCTGTCTCACAAAAGGATATGGAGGATATCGCTAAAGAGGAAGAAGCCACAGAAATCCCAACGACGGAAACAAACGTATTCAGAAGAGTTGATAGAATAGAAAGGACAAGGGGCGATAGGAGAGGTAAAAGCCTAAGCTTCGATCCTAGCGCAATCAATTCCCTTTCAAATGCGCCTACAACGGAAAGGGTGCGAACGACAGAAGATTTAGAAACAGTTTCAACAACAATTAGTCCGATTACAACTAGCACGGCTAGTCGAAGAGGAGTTAAGAAATTCAACACGAGGACGACGACAGTTGAACCTAGAACTACTACAAAACTACCTTTTATAGATGCTCCTGTAGCTGAAGCTAGGGTTGCACCTCCCAGTGACGCGAAAGCCTCGTCTGACACTAGGGCTTTAGAATTATTAAGGTCACTTTACTCCATCGCAGCGCGGTGGGGTTGACAACCCTCTAGTATTGTAAGGATTCTGTTTTTATATTTAGGGTTGAGACCAGTGAGGTGTAATTTTCTATTTTAGATCAGATTCCAAATTGTTGGCGTTGCTTTTGTAACTTGTATTATAAGATAATCAAAATAGTGATCAGTGTCATCCCTACTGCTTTTTTGCAATTTGAGCCTTACAAAAAGTAAATAGCTTGGCTCTCCTGAAAGGGGCTAATGACGACACTTTAAATCAATAATTCAGTATATTTTTTTAAGAAAATAAGTTAAATATAATAATTATGACATATTATTTCAAATTTCTTGAATATCTCACACAGTAACAGAATTTTTATTGCAATTTTTAAGTTACAATCGCAGTGTTGCCAAATAAATTAATTCGTGACCCTAAATATAAATTGTAAATGTGATTATGTAGATAGTATTCATTGAACTGTCATTCTAAATTTAAAGAACGTCTCTATTTTCATTAGTTTTATAATTACGGCAGTTTTTATACAGGCTAGGCTGTTACCTTTCACATATTATGTGTAACATGAAAAAAATCACCATATTTAGCCACATTATTGAACTCGTAGAAGTTAACTGAAAAGCAATTACTGGAAAACTAATTACTAACACTCAAACATAAGTACCAAATATAATTAACAGATCTCACATAATTTTTGAGATCAGACTTTTACAAATAAATTAATAAGCTTTTCGTAACAGATGTCTCAACATCAATGAATGATCAAGTTAAGAGGAATAGCCATAGTGAAAATCAAATAAAACGGCTCCTTGTTGTCATTAAATGTTATAGAACATTAACATAATAGAACAAACTTATTCATGTTACACATAGTTTGTACCTTGATCAATACAACAGCTTTAGGCTGAGTGGCACAATTTAACGTTAAATAATAATTATTGTTACTTTTAAACTAGGTTCGAGAACTTAATTACGCCATTGCTAAGTACTACTGCATGGTTATATAATTTTAAATGATATATCTAAGCTTTTAATGCCGCGTAGGTCACCGGTGGCCGACGAGCAACAGATAATTTTCTTGTTCCGTTAACAAATTATACTCATGGCAGTATTTTTTTTTATTTATCATTTATTTCAGCCATCAATGCATAAATATTTACAACTTAAAAATAGGTCACCGATGACCGATTAAAGTCTTTATCGAATCTATGATACTGCAATTAATCAAAGTAAGATTCGAAGGAAACTTAACTAAATAGTAACGTTACGTTGTGCAACCCACCCTTAGTTAATTACCTAGTTAACTTATTATGTTTTGTTATAAAATTTTGACTTCATAGTTTTACACATAGTATTCTATTTATAGGCAATTTTAACTTTTATATTTTCCTATATTTAGGAAATGATCTAGGTTTAGAATACTGAGTTACCTACATGATGCTATGTTTACGTTAGATGTACGCTATTTGTTACATTGCCACAATATTACTGTAATATATTCGTAAGTGGACTATTTCTAGATGTATTATATGTTAGATATTTTTTTAGTAAATTTTTATATAAAATATTTGTTTTTTTTTTTGTCAACCTTACCCTAACATAGACGAATCAAATTGTTTATCATAATCAAATATTTTAAGGTGTCTTTTAAATCCAATATCTACTAGTCTACAATTACACTAGTAGTGGGAATCTATCATTGCAATAAGTCATCGACTACTAAACGCCAGCTAATTTGTCTGTGCAATAAATGTATCTTTCCATAAAGTATGAAACTACGTACTAAATGACAAATAAACAAACCAACTTCAATATTAAATACTCTTTAATAACATACAATCCGTACATTACTTACACAATAAACTTCAATCAATATCCGTCCTTCTGCCTTTCAAATAAGGTCACTTTTTCCCTGCACTCCTGGTCACATACTTCTCAATATCTTTCTCTGTGACTTTGTGGCCGGGTTTGAAGTAGCTCTTGAGTTTCCTCTTCTTCTTCATCATGATCTTGGAGGCGGCGAGGGCACCGCGGCGCTGGAGGGACTCGAAACGGTCGCGGAGGAGGTTTGCTGGAAATTAGAAATTATTTTAGTACCGTAACGTATATATTTGACTGTCTATTGAGGGAAACCTATGTTACAGTTTATTACGATAGGCTGAGTCGATTGATTGAGATATAATATTACTATAGGTATGTTACTACCTGAAAACACTTATCAGAAAATCGCATCAACGTTTTCTAATGCAGACTCATGTGACTAAGAGAGTCATAAGTATGAATGTTGATGGATGGAGAGGAAGGGGAAGGCCAAAGAAAAGATGGATGGATAGTATAAGGAATGATATGAATGAAAAAGACATCTGACCCCTAACAAAATGAGACAAAGGCAGGAAGATGAAACGATTACAAAACAAAACATAATACTTACTGGTACTCTTAATATTCCTCAAGTCTCCAGACAGCTGCTTGGGGTCAACGAAGTCTGGTTCCTTGACGGGAGTCTTATGCGCGCTCAGCGTAGGTAGAGCCGTGGCCTCGGCGGCCGCGCGCTTCTCCGCGCGCTTGCTGCGCTCCTCTGACTGCTTCTGTTCACGAGTCCTTAATGAACTCCTGAGCTGGCGGAGTCTGGGAAAACAAATATGGTTAATGTTTTTATACCTTATGGCGATGTTTCGGCCGATTTGCACTGACCGCGGTCACAGGTGGTGCAACTCGGCCGAAACGTCGGGAGAAAAAAGATATCAAATTGAATCGTCATTAAGACCCGTTTGTTGTCTAAAATATATTATGGTATATGAATATGCAATGTTGACAAGTGTGCAATATAAAAAAAAAATATTACAGTAAGTATATTTGTATTGTTACTTAAAATCGCATAAGGTTCAGTTTGCTTGATACTTATCCTAAAAATCTGGCCTAGCAGGATTTAGCCATTTCCAATTTTAATATTAGAATTCAAGTTCATTCAAGTTCTTATTCATTCAATTTATCAAGCCTTACAATGTTCAAAAACCTTGTTCAGTCGCACTAATGTGACCAAATCGTTCAGCATTGAATTGGAACATGTCATCCAGTGCATATGAATCAGTTTATTGATTCTCTAGAATTAACTCTGACCCTAACCCTAAGCATAGAGTTTCCAACATACTACCACATTTCTATGTATAATTTTGTAGACTCACTTGTAAATATCAGTGATCTTCTTCTTATCAATCTTCTCCCGTTTGAGCCGTTCCTTCTCTGCCAGCTGCTCCTTCTGTTTCCTTCTCGCCTTGTGATCCTTCTTCTTGTTCTTGACGGGAGGGTTGATGGCTTTGTACTCGTTGTCTGTGTCACTCTCGGGGTCGTCTGCCGGGTTGTGAGGTTGTGGGAGCCCGGCGCTCATTTCTTCACGCCATTGGTTCTGGGGATTTGATTGCAAGTGTTAGATTATTTTGTCTGTTTTTTGTTATGGCTACGTTTACTATTATTTATTTGTTATTGCTGGTCTATTATGATGTGGAGTAGATATGTGTCGATATGAAGGGGTAATATCTTTAATATAGAAAGACAGCATCTGTTAAGCACAATGATATTTGTTCATACAAATTTTAGATCTAGAAATCTAAACCAAATGGTATTGACTATACCAATGGAACAAGATAAGCCGGTAGATTCTTCATTTATCAAATTGCAGCTACTAAAATAACATGGACCAAATGATCTTGAAATGCTACCAACCTCTTTCTCCTGCTGCGTGATTCTCCTGAACATGCCGGTGGTGACTCGCATCAGATGAGCTTCCTTCTTCATCATCTTTTCTTCGTGTGCACCCACTTGTTGCAGCAACTCTTGGTGCTCCTGCGACATAAATAAATATGTTACTTTGATTTACTCATGTACTTAAACAAGCACATGATTTCTTTGTGTGATGTCCAACATTAGCCTGATCTTAATGTTAATGACTTGACCTAAAACTCCTAAGACATATGACATTAGCCTAGTTAGAGTATATAATTAGAATTTGAGGTGCAAAAACAATGATCAGTAATCATAGTTATTATTATTATTGGCAAGTTTACGCAAACTCATTTACAAAACTACCAATATTTTAAACAATCTTACTAGTACAAATAATCATTAAAGCTGTGAACGCTGTGGAGGTCACCGGTGACCAAAAAACAATATACATTTTGTTACTCAGCAGTCAACATATTAAATCAGTGTGAAATCAAGTACCAACCTTGTATGAAGGGTTATAACTGACACCAGGGTGTGGTGTCTCCACCGCGGCTCTTGTTACAACGGTCTTAGCTAGAGGTGGCTTGGGCCGCAGCCGTTGTGTGGGCAGTACATTGTGCAGCTGTGCTTCAGGTGATATGAACTCATCAACCAGTGTGGCTGGTATTCCTTTGACTTCTGGTGCTGAGGATTAAAGGGACAGTGTTAATGTTGATGTGTAGGGAAATTATGTTATTATAATTTATTCTCTAGTAATAGTTTTTCACTTGGTCTTTTTTGATCAACAGTATTAGTAAGATAAATTGTTTTATCGGCTAAAGTAAGTTTCGTTTTTTTTGTAACTTGTTTCGAATATTTTTTACAGCACCTAGCCTTGTCAATAAAAAGCGGCTGCTTTAAATTCAACACCATCAAATTAAATAATTTAAAATGTAAATGTATATGTAAGTGTGACATGGACCAGGAGCAGTGAAAATGGATGAAAAACTTCACTTAATACTTTCTATTTTTCAAAATAAACTGGCAACAAAAAGTAACTTACAATCTCCACCCCACAAATCCAAGTTAAAGTTCTGTCTGACTTTCTTTTCTTTCCTCTTCTTGTCTATCGCCATCTTTCTGTTCTTCTTAGCTTCCACCAACTTCTTCTCCAGTGCACCCTTCTTGGCCTGCCTCTGTCTTGTCAACTTGCTCAGGGCAGTCGGCTTCGAGCCAATAGGGTTAACTTTGTTCCGTTTTGCATTGGGATCTTGGACCTGAAAATTTGATTTTTTGTGTTAAATTGTTCTATACTGTTGTGATTGGTAAACCTGCTGGTTATTTACGTCTTCATTAGTTGTTATTACTAAATAGAATTTAGTTACCCAGTACAATGGGTCAGCAAAACACACACAAGTATTTTGTAAAAACATATTGTGGCATAATAAATCAATTATTAATCATAACTGAAGAAATAATATTATACTTGTCTTTTCTCAAAAAGACCAAGTAAAATACAAATTACGCTATAGCTATAAACCTAAAGATAGCATAAACATGAATTAATATGGTAACGCTCTAAAACATACCTTGGAAGTAGGTAACAATACTTCAAAGCATTTTGGTACTTCTTTTAACTTGGCTCTCTTCTGTAGCTTACGTGACAATGGCTTAACATCCTCGCCTTCTTTTTTCTCCGGTGCCTTGTCGCCACCAGTGTCTACCACGAAGAGCTCACTGTCTGGCTTGGTTTCAAATTTACTGAAACAATAATGATGATTGATAGAGCAAACATTAAATACCAGATTCTATTTCTTTGTCTTTTATGCCTAATGATTATTTAATCGAATTTTTATGTGTAGAAATTACAAATATTACTTCAATTATTGTAACAAGCCGTGATACGGTGAATTACAAAATGCGTGCCACGAGTTATAATTTGGCAATTATAATGAAATTATTATGTAAATGTTTAATTTTAAATCAAGTTTTTAACAACTATAATATCTAACCAAGTTATTTCACGTCTTGTATTGTGTTATATATCATCAAATACGTTTTGATTAAGAAAAATAAACACGCATGAGCCGCACACACGATGTCAACATAACCTTACCCTAATCGTTCTTCTAATCGTTGATCTTCTAGAAACTCCTCCACATCACGGATGTCACTGTATTTTCCCCACGCTTTTTTGTTCTTTTTAGACACACGCTTCTTCTTCTTTACCACAGACATTTTTGTGTAATTATTTATTATTTGTTTAGACGTAAAAGAACATGCGTTTTACGTCAATGTACGATTTGAAAGGTGCGTTCCGTTTCTCAACTTTGTTTTGTAGTTCTTTACGTTTCGATCATCATCTGGAAATAGCTATAAAATATTCAGTTTCACATTGTTTCCCAAAAAGCAGATTATTAGCGAAAACATGGTAAGTTTCACGTTAAATGAAATGTTTTAATATTTTTATTTTAAATGAAAGTCAACAGTGGGCCATTCCATGAAATTAAACAAATAAATGAGTGGAGCAAATAGTTTACCAACTTTATAATCATATAAATTAATTCCAAGTACGTCAAATGTTGCATTTCAATTTATCAAAGAAATATTTCTAAAGTATATAATTAGGTAAAAATCTCAACAAGTTATTTTAGCCTCAAAGATTTATAGCACGTTACGTAAACAAAATTTCAATACTTTTGTTGTTGTGCTTCTTATTGTATTGGTAAGCGTAGCGAGTCTGCTCTGCTAAACTGTACATTCTGATTTATTTAACCCGACCAATTTAGTATAGGCCAACTGTACAAGTAGGTGGATCGTCAATCGGTGAACAACACTCATTATTTTCGACTGGGTGTTTTCATTGGATGCTTTCAGTCTTACCTGAGAGAGAGACTTATTAACAAACAGACCTCCATAGCCCATACTTCTTCATATGTAGGCTCTCAAGAGGCTCTCATAGTAAGAAAAGGATTTCAGAAACAGTTTTAAAATGCCATTATTGTTTGTTTTTTATTTCAATAAAGCAGTATCTGGCAGTCGCCGTAGATTACTGTTTCTATAAATATAATACTTTACAACAGCATTTTAACAACGTGCAATTTTGAATGTGGGTGAACTTAGCAGATCAATGTCCAGCAGATCAAAAAAAAGAGTTCTATTCGCATGCAGCTGAGTTCTATAGTTCCTGATGGTTTTTTTAAATATTTCTGCTGTTTTCACCCCAAAAAATTAAATTGATGAAGTGCTCTGCTAACTTCCCGTAGCAGATCAATTTGCAGCAGATAAAAAAAAAGTGTGTTTCTTTCGCATGCAGGTAAGTTCTATAGTTCCTGATAGTTTCCAAAAATAGTTCTGACGTTTTTGTTCCAAAAAAAGACAATTTAAAAAATGGTCTGCTATCTTCCCGTAGCAGATCGAAAACTCAAAAATATCATTTTCATTGCCTTATAATATATTCCCACAGCCTAGAACTCTTTTGTTTTAGACAGAACTATAGCAGAACTGCAATGCACAATTCGATTCGAGTCCAGAACTCACGTCCTAGTGCCAGCAGAGCATGTGCGAAAACTTGAAAACTCGAAAAATATCATTTTTATTATTTGTAAAACTGCTCACAGGCTAGAAATCTTTTATTTTAGACAGAACTATAGCAGAACTGCAATGCACAATTCGATTCGAGTCCAGAACTCACGTCCCAATGCCAGCAGAGTATGTGCGAAAACTTGAAAACTCGAAAAATATCATTTTTATAATTTGTAAAAGTGCTCACAGGCTAGAAATCTTTTGTTTTAGGCAGAACTAACGCAGAACTGCAATGCCCAATTCGATTCGAGTCCAGAACTCACGTCCTAGTGCCAGCAGAGCATGTCCAAAAACTTGAAAACTCAAAAAATATCATTTTTATCATTTGTAAAACTGCTCACAGGCTAGAACTCTTTTGCGATCCGCCCACATCTGCAACTGTGGGCGGAGAGGCGGTACGGAAAACCGACGTAGTTCAGGTTTAGTCAGTAAGAGTCTGACACTCCCGCGGCTCCCCCCGGGGTCGCGGGTGTCCATGAGGATTCCCCCGCTTTACCAAAAAAAAAAAAAAGTTTTGGTGTTCAGTTAGGTTAGGTTAGGTTTGGTTTTTAGTTAGGTTGGGTTAGGTTTGGTTTTTAGTTAGGTTAGGTTTGGTTTTTAGTTAGGTTAGGTTAGGTTTGGTTTTTAGTTAGGTTAGGTTAACTCTATACTTAGGGAACTCTATCCCGGCTATCCCTCGGGAACTCTATCCCGGCTATCCCTAGGGAACTCTATCCCGGCTATCCCTAGGGAACTCTATCCCCCGGGAACACTTTCCCGGCTATCCCTAGGAAACTCTATCCCAGCTATCCCTCGGGAACTCTATCCCGGCTATCCCTCGGGAACTCTATCCCGGCTATCCCTCGGGAACTCTATCCCGGCTATCCCTCGGGAACTCTATCCCGGCTATCCCTCGGGAACTCTATCCCGGCTATCCCATGGGAACTCTATCCCGGTTATCCCTCGGGAACTCTATCCCGGCTAAAACAAAAAAAAAAAGGGTTAGGTTAGGTTTTGAGTTAGGTTAGGTTAGGTTTGGTTTTTAGTTAGGTTAGGTTAGGTTTGGTTTTTAGTTAGGTTAGGTTAGGTTTGGTTTTTAGTTGGGTTAGGTTAGGTTTGGTTTTTAGTTAGGTTAGGTTAGGTTTGGTTTTTAGTTAGGTTAGGTTAGGTTTGGTTTTTAGTTAGGTTAGGTTAGGTTTTTAATTAGGTTAGGTTTGGTTTTAGTTAGGTTAGGTTTGGTTTTTAGTAAGGTTAGGTTATGTTTGGTTTTTAGTTAGGTTAGGTTAGGTTTTTAGTTAGGTTAGGTTAGGTTTGGGTTTTTAGGTTTACCTAGGGATAGCCGGGATAGCTTGGATGGAGTTCCCTAGGGATAGCTGGGTTAGCTGGTATAGAGTTCCCGAGGGATAGCCGGGATAGCTAAGATAGAGTTCCCTAGGGATAGCTGGGTTAGCTGGGATAGAGTTCCCGAGGGATAGCTGGGATAGAGTTCCCTAGGGATAGCCGGGAAAGTGTTCCCGGGGGATAGAGTTCCCTAGGGATAGCCGGGATAGAGTTCCCTAGGGATAGCCGGGATAGAGTTCCCGAGGGATAGCCGGGATAGAGTTCCCTAAGGATAGAGTTAACCTAACCTAACTAAAAACCAAACCTAACCTAACCTAACTAAAAACCAAACCTAACCTAACCTAACTAAAACCAAACCTAACCTAACCTAACTAAAAACCAAACCTAACCTAACCTAACTAAAAACCTAACCTAACCTAACTAAAAACCAAACCTAAACTAACCTAACTAAAAACCAAACCTAACCTAACCTAACTAAAAACCAAACCTAACCTAACCTAACTAAAAACCAAACCTAAACCAACCTAACTAAAAACCAAACCTAACCTAACCTAACTAAAAACCAAACCTAACCCAACCTAACTAAAAACCAAACCTAACGTAACCTAACTAAAAACCAAACCTAACCTAACCTAACTCAAAACCTAACCTAACCCTTTTTTTTTTGTTTTAGCCGGGATAGAGTTCCCTAGGGATAGCCGGGATAGAGTTCCCTAGGGATAGCCGGGATAGAGTTCCCGAGGGATAGCCGGGATAGAGTTCCCGAGGGATAGCCGGGATAGAGTTCCCGAGGGATAGCCGGGATAGAGTTCCCTAGGGATAGCTGGGAAAGAGTTCCCGGGGGATAGCCGGGATAGAGTTCCCTAGGGATAGCCGGGATAGAGTTCCCTAGGGATAGCCGGGATAGAGTTCCCTAGGGATAGCCGGGATAGAGTTCCCTAGGGATAGCCGGGATAGAGTTCCCTAGGGATAGCCGGGATAGAGTTCCCGAGGGATAGCCGGGATAGAGTTCCCGAGGGATAGCCGGGATAGAGTTCCCTAGGAATAGCCGGGATAGAGTTCCCGTGGGATAGCCGGGATAGAGTTCCCGAGGGATAGCTGGGATAGAGTTCCCATGGGATAGCCGGGATAGAGTTCCCGAGGGATAGCCGGGATAGAGTTCCCTAGGGATAGCCGGGATAGAGTTCCCGAGGGATAGCCGGGATAGAGTTCCCATGGGATAGCCGGGATAGAGTTCCCTAGGGATAGCCGGGGTAGAGTTCCCGAGGGATAGCCGGGATAGAGTTCCCTAGGGATAGCTGGGATAGAGTTCCCGTGGGATAGCCGGGATTGAGTTCCCGTGGGAAAGCCGGGATAGAGTTCCCGTGGGATAGCCGGGATAGAGTTCCCGAGGGATAGCCGGGATAGAGTTCCCTAAGGATAGAGTTAACCTAACCTAACTAAAAACCAAACCTAACCTAACCTAACTAAAAACCAAACCTAACCTAACCTAACTAAAAACCTAACCTAACCTAACTAAAAACCTAACCTAACCTAACTAAAAACCAAACCTAACCTAACCTAACTAAAAACCAAACCTAACCTAACTAAAAACCAAACCTAACCCAACCTAACTAAAAACCAAACCTAACCTAACCTAACTGAAAACCAAAACTTTTTTTTTTTTTTTGGTAAAGCGGGGGAATCCTCATGGACACCCGCGACCCCGGGGGGAGCCGCGGGTAGTGTCAGACTCTTACTGACTAAACCTGAACTACGTCGGTTTTCCGTACCGCCTCTCCGCCCACAGTTGCAGATGTGGGCGGATCGCAAAAGAGTTCTAGCCTGTGAGCAGTTTTACAAATGATAAAAATGATATTTTTTGAGTTTTCAAGTTTTTGGACATGCTCTGCTGGCACTAGGACGTGAGTTCTGGACTCGAATCGAATTGTGCATTGCAGTTCTGCTATAGTTCTGTCTAAAATAAAAGATTTCTAGCCTGTGAGCAGTTCCCTAGGGATAGCTGGGAAAGAGTTCCCGGGGGATAGCCGGGATAGAGTTCCCTAGGGATAGCCGGGATAGAGTTCCCTAGGGATAGCCGGGATAGAGTTCCCTAGGGATAGCCGGGATAGAGTTCCCATGGGATAGCCGGGATAGAGTTCCCATGGGATAGCCGGGATAGAGTTCCCGAGGGATAGCCGGGATAGAGTTCCCGAGGGATAGCCGGGATAGAGTTCCCTAGGGATAGCCGGGATAGAGTTCCCATGGGATAGCCGGGATAGAGTTCCCGAGGGATAGCCGGGATAGAGTTCCCGAGGGATAGCCGGGATAGAGTTCCCGAGGGATAGCCGGGATAGAGTTCCCGAGGGATAGCCGGGATAGAGTTCCCGAGGGATAGCTGGGATAGAGTTTCCTAGGGATAGCCGGGAAAGTGTTCCCGGGGGATAGAGTTCCCTAGGGATAGCCGGGATAGAGTTCCCTAGGGATAGCCGGGATAGAGTTCCCGAGGGATAGCCGGGATAGAGTTCCCTAGGAATAGCCGGGATAGAGTTCCCGTGGGATAGCCGGGATAGAGTTCCCGAGGGATAGCTGGGATAGAGTTCCCATGGGATAGCCGGGATAGAGTTCCCGAGGGATAGCCGGGATAGAGTTCCCTAGGGATAGCCGGGATAGAGTTCCCGAGGGATAGACGGGATAGAGTTCCCATGGGATAGCCGGGATAGAGTTCCCTAGGGATAGCCGGGATAGAATTCCCGAGGGATAGCCGGGATAGAGTTCCCTAGGGATAGCTGGGATAGAGTTCCCGTGGGATAGCCGGGATTGAGTTCCCGTGGGAAAGCCGGGATAGAGTTCCCGTGGGATAGCCGGGATAGAGTTCCCGAGGGATAGCCGGGATAGAGTTCCCTAAGGATAGAGTTAACCTAACCTAACTAAAAACCAAACCTAACCTAACCTAACTAAAAACCAAACCTAACCTAACCTAACTAAAAACCTAACCTAACCTAACTAAAAACCTAACCTAACCTAACTAAAAACCAAACCTAACCTAACCTAACTAAAAACCAAACCTAACCTAACCTAACTAAAAACCAAACCTAACCTAACTAAAAACCAAACCTAACCCAACCTAACTAAAAACCAAACCTAACCTAACCTAACTGAAAACCAAAACTTTTTTTTTTTTTTTTTGGTAAAGCGGGGGAATCCTCATGGACACCCGCGACCCCGGGGGGAGCCGCGGGTAGTGTCAGACTCTTACTGACTAAACCTGAACTACGTCGGTTTTCCGTACCGCCTCTCCGCCCACAGTTGCAGATGTGGGCGGATCGCAAAAGAGTTCTAGCCTGTGAGCAGTTTTACAAATTATAAAAATGATATTTTTTGAGTTTTCAAGTTTTCGCACATGCTCTGCTGGCACTAGGACGTGAGTTTTGGACTCGAATCGAATTGTGCATTGCAGTTCTGCTATAGTTCTGTCTAAAACAAAAGAGTTCTAGCCTGTGAGCAGTTTTACAAATAATAAAAATGATATTTTTCGAGTTTTCAAGTTTTCGCACATGCTCTGCTGGCACCAGGACGTGAGTTCTAGACTCGAATCGAATGGTGCATTGCAGTTCTTCTATAGTTCTGTCTGAAAGAGTTCTAGCCTGTGAGTGGTTTTACAAATGATAAAAATGATAGATATTTTTCGAGTTTTCAAGTTTTCGCACATGCTCTGCTGGCACTAGGACGTGAGTTCTGGACTCGAATCGAATGGTGCATTGCAGTTTTGCTATAGTTCTGTCTAAAACAAAAGAGTTCTAGGCTGTGGGAATATATTATAAGGCAATGAAAATGATATTTTTGAGTTTTCGATCTGCTACGGGAAGTTAGCAGACCATTTTTTAAATTGTCTTTTTTTGGAACAAAAACGTCAGAACTATTTTTGGAAACTATCAGGAACTATAGAACTCAGCTGCATGCGAATAGAACTCTTTTTTTTGATCTGCTAAGTTCACCCACATCAATTTTGAATCAAATAATTGTGTCGGACAAAATTATATTTGTTTCATAACATGTTGCGGTTATCGATCCCGCTACACGTTACGCATCGTGCTATGGGGCCAGATCGGTTTACCGTTAATTATTAGCAATATCTATAAAAACCGGTTCAGGTAGACCCCGAAGGTCTTTAATTAAAACAGTATATCCTCTCATCATTTATTTCGAGTATGCACCACAAATAAACAGAGATCTCTCCCTTCAATAAATATTTTAATATTATTCTTCTTATTGTACTCTTTATGTAGGTCTTTCCTGTCAAAAAGTCCAGTTTCAATGAATAAGGACCTACGTCTTTTTGATACTTTTATTACAACACTCTTAAAATTAAGTAACAAAAATTAAATACTAAGTAGACATCGAACTAATAATGGCATTCTCTTCTCTTATCTACTTCTTCTCTTCTTCGCAATCTTCTTCTGATTCTTCTGCCTCTTCTTCTTCGTGCTCAGCCGCTTGCTGTTCCTCTTTAGCTGGCGCTAGAAACACACGATTTTATATGTAGTGAGTATTATACATTTTCGAGAAATTGTGTTCAATATTCTCAAGTTAGATAATTACTAAATACTATTTAATATTAAATTCAATAGTGAACTAAATTACTTAAAGAAAACTTAAAAAAAGAAGCGTTATAAAAAAAAAAAAATACATAAATAAAATGGCGTTTCTAGAATATAAGGTAGTACTAAAAAGTTATATTACTGGGGCTAAAGGGGGCGGGGGGGTTGGTGTATTATAGCAAAAGCTTCTACTCACTGCACCTACCTGTGACAACTCCCTTTACTACCATCCATAAAATCCAAACTGTTTCGCGTAATTATAATTTTGTTTGTTATCCCTGAAGAAACTATCCAAATTAACGTAAGCATTGGGGAAGACCTTCCCGTATGATTTCGCGATGACTAATTTATTTGGCTTATTAACTACTTTACTTTGCTGGGCGACTAATTTAGTTGGCTTAAGGACTACTTTAGCCGGCTGCGCGACTAGTTTAGGTGACTTAAGAACTACTTTAGCCGGTTGTGGTATGAGCGTGTTCGATTTGATAGGTTTAGTTACAACTTTGATTGGCTTAGCAACTAATTTGGCTTGCTTCGGCGCGAAGGGATTATATTTGAAGTGGTTGAAAGCGGATTGGAGCGGCTGGAACTGGATTTCGAAGGGTTCGTCTACGATGTTCTGTTGCGGTGGCGCTAGCAGTGATGGGTCTAGTGTGAGCGGTTCTGGCGTGGATGTAGTGAGAGCGTGGGGTTCTGTGGCCTCTTGGAGGTGCAAAGGTTGTTCGCTGGTCACTTGAATAGGGTCCTGGTTGGTGCTGGCCCACTCTGAAATACGAAAGATCTCGCTTAACGAACCTTCTTGATTCGTTGACGAGCCATGAAACAAAGCCATAGATTAAGCGGTAGTTCTTCAATAATTCTTCGTAAAGTTAACCTGGTTACATGGTAAACAAGAAGTTTCCTGTCTAGACTTAATAATATTTTAATAGCATTTGTTAGCAAAGAGTTAATTGAGCAAGAGTGAGTGTGTTGTGTTTTGGAAAGCTGCTAGGGAAAGGTGCCACTTACCTACTTTATTTTTTTGGAAAATATGTGATCATTTCATTTATCATTTTGTGCTGCGCCGGTCCCAAATAATAATTGGGATAAAGGCAGGGGAATGATGATGAGGATGTGATCATTTTTTTTGAGAACTCATGTCATAAGTTTTTAGGCTAAATAAATGGTATGCCCCAGAGTACGGTTTGCTTTGAACTCATCCATTTGCACTAAGTAAACTTTGACAGTACAGTATGTTACCGAATATAGTATTTACTTATTGGTATTTTTTAAATTGCATTGCGTCACTTCTACTTGATCAGGCTAGTCTATTTAAATAGGTATACAACTAGCGAATCTAAACTTAAAATAGTCTCGAATCACATTTATTCTTTTGAGGTTGAATATGGCCAACAGTCTTAAATACTAACTTATTTAATAACAGTGTAAGAAGCAGGGTGTAGTTAGTCAAGTCAAGTGGTGATATTAAGTGAGATGTCAAGTAACAGTCAGAAGTCACAGTCAGATAGTCACAAGTCAAGATAATATTGAAAAAACAGATGAAAACAAAACAATATTTTATTTTATTCACACTTCCTGTCGACACTCTATGGCTTTGAGACATCGCACTTAATTGTTCTATGTTAGTATCTAAAGGAAAATGTATAGCGCAACATGCAACGCAACAAGCTGTACGACACGCTGGTGTAACACGTTGCAGTAACGGCGGTCTGTAGATGTTCTAGATGAAAGGTTCGCTGTGTTGCGGTACAAGTTGCAGGTTCGGATGTATTTGGCATTACCTCTAACATTTTTGCAGTATAACACTACAGTTACACATATACAAAACTGGATCCACGCGAGACCGCTACATTTAAATAAGCTGTTGTTTTATAAAAAAGTAAAAAAAGTGTAAAAACATAACAAATATCACATATACTCGATGTTGATCTCCTAACTATGAAAACATTGCTTATTTACAATATAGTAGAAGTTCTCTACTTCAAGTTAAGATTAGTATAGGATATGAAAAGTGAAATAAATATTTTAATACTAAATTATCCTAAACTAATATTAACCTATGATATTTATTCTGGGATTCTAGAATATTTTATTTGTTGATTTTATTTTTTTGGAGCAGGGAATCAAGAAAGGAAAACTTAACTAATCGCAAAACAAAAATCACTGGTAATTAATTTTGTACAACTCCATGGGTAAAGGAATAATAACATGAAAATAGGCGAAACAAAATTTGCATTCAAGGGAAAGAGAAAAATTGATAGAAATCAAGAAATACTTTAGCTTAATGACTGGGGATAAAGAATAGTGGGGATAAATCCCGTCGAATAACTAAATTAAAAAGTTAAGAAGAACAAGGAATATAGCCTATAAATGGCCTCAAGCTTCATGTAGAGGAAAACGATTTGAGTATTAATGATCCAAGAAGAATAGAAGTACAAAACAAAATCAACAAAGCAAACACACCAGTATCCCAGAACTATCGACCTAAAACCTTAAGTTACTAGTGATGGTAGTCCGACTGGAGCGCGTAGTACTCCTGGCTCTCCTGCTGCGGAGCCGCCTGGTACTCCTCGGGAGCAGTACCTTCTCCTGACGCGTCGTGGTGGCCGCCGCCGAGCCCTGCTGCCGCTGCCTTCGCTGCTGCCGCTGCTGCGTTAGCCTGCGCCTGTTGTGCCGCCGCCTGGAAAGCGAGGAAAGTGGTTCAAGTCTTGGAGTAAGAAATCTAATGGTTTTAAGTGGTATGGTTTTATCCAAGAATGACGGTGAGTATGGACTTGTCCTTGAATGTGAGTAACTGATGTAGCTGTTTTGTCGTTAAGGAGTTGAAGATGGAGATGAATAGCCAATTCAGAATGCTACTTATCAAAGTGTCGTTATATATACTGCGAATGATTCCAGAAATTGTAACAATTAACATCGCAAGACTTGAGTTCAAAATGTAGAAGAAATCATTAAAATTAGTGACTAAATGTAGGACCATTTAACAGCTACTGTAAATATAAGTCAATAGTGAACGCACCTTCGTGACAAGAAACGATTGAAGGGCCAAAAGAAGTAGATATTAATATGAAGGAAAGAAAGAAATGAGATCGACTTGTTTATTGAAACTTAACACAAGAATAAATAACAATGAGTTAATGTTCTTCCACCACACGCACTCAGTAGACCATGGAAATGGTAATGTCCTCAATAATGTAAGCCATTGCGTTCCTCTTCGCTTCCTGTTCAGGAAAACGAGTCTAATTAGTTTGTGTAAAGTCTCTTTAAACTGTCCTTTATATATCTCCTTACTTTAAAAAAATATTCATTTCTAACGGCAAAAACTCAGAATTGAAACAAAAAAAGTCTGAATTTTCGACTTCTTTATCCTACAATTACATTTTTGGAGCTGCTCATGTACTTTACCAACTCTAAGACTCAAAAACTTTCTTCTTTTCTTTTTCTAACCCTTTCCCAATTTGTACCCTCAAATTTCCATACCTTTAAGAGCAAAATTAAACTAGCAAACTCCAACTCTTAAAACAGTCGAACATAAATCAAAAGTCGCTTATTCAAATTGGGTGACTTTCTACCACTTTTCTGGGATCAACATACAATGGACAGCACCAAGCTCCACAGCTACATACCTGAGCCTTTCTCGCCGCGGCTTGTGTAGCCTCGAAGTCGATCCTGACTCCGTGCAGCTGCTCCTGGAGCGCGTGCAGCCGCTGTCGTGCCGCTCCCACCATGGCGGTTTGCGCGCCGAGCTCACCCGCCGCCTGCGACGCTGCTTCGTTCGCGTTCTCCGATGTGGCTTGAGCGGCGTTTAGGGCAGCTTGGATTACGTTTACCTGAAAGATGTTTGGTAGACTAGTTTTAGTGGAATATTTTACCTATTATCTTAAGGGAAAGAGATCACAGAAATCTAATTAAACAGTAGCTACCTGTGGTTAGGTTGCATCAATTTGTCATGTTTATTTTTGTTTAGCCAGCATCAGGTGAGTCAAAGGGAACGATTGTGAGTCAAGTGTTTTTGGAAGTGGTTTTAACTTTTAAGATGAAATACGTCGAAAATTAGAACTTTTAAATATTTTCTAGTAAGTAGGTGTACCTAATGGCAAAATTATAAAAGAATTTTCTGTCTCAATATAAAGTGCAAAATCTGTAATTACAATTATAAACCAATTTTCGACAATTACTATACACTAAGATTACGTATGAACACTTAATTCTGTAACAACAGTTTGTAAACAATATCTGTGTAACTAACACATGCAAATGATTTTCTTATGAAATCCTGAGAGCGAAAGTTTCTGGTTCATTGGTCGAGTGCACAATCCGCCTTGGATAAGAAAGTAATCAGATCAGATCAATGTTAAGATCAAGTTGCGTCAACAATGTACAGCCTATCTTATTTCAATGTCTGAGAAAAATGTTGTGCTATTGGAATATAAGTAAAACTTAAGTAATGAAACTTAATTACGCTTGATACTCTTAATTGTCAATGAAATATAAATAATGCAGTGAAAAATTCGAATCTCAGACAGGACTCGAACCTGCGACTTTTGGCTTAACGCGCCAGTCGCTTTATTAACTAAGCCACCGAAGTCACTGTATGAGAGTTTCATATTGTTAATGGGGACCTACGACGGGATCTTAATTCTATAAAATAATAGCAAATTAAATTGGTGTTTATATTGCACTCATTTATGATTACACAGGGCGATTACACTTATCTGTACTTTATTTCATTTACTTTTATGCAAGTAAGCACATACGCTGCTGCTAACCATTACTTCACTGTGCTATTAAATTATTTGAGTGTTTTGATAATGTTATAAATGTAACACCTATTTGTAGTAATTCGACTAATAGCGCGCCGTTCGTAAAATGTAAACACTTAAACACGTGTGTGTGCAAACACGCAGTTCCATTATGAAAAAATGAATCAAAGCAAACAATATTTTAGGCCGTTACTGACGTTAATTTCTCATCGAATATGCAAATTATATTTTTATTGAAACCTTGCACTTCCAACGCCAGCAGTAAATTATAGTCTTGATTTAATGAAGTCACAAAACAGTTCAAACGTTAAATTAATAAGTATTTCGAAAATGTTAAAACACAACAACAAACATAAAAAAAGTATTGTTGCAAAATATTTGCAGTGCATTTAGGTATAAGTTTTAAATTGAAATTTGGTTGATGTTTTTATTTAATTACTAGATTCCGCGCGCGGCTCCGCCCGCGTGGTGCGTTAACTCGCAATAAAAAGTAGCCTATGTCACTCAGTGAAGATGCGGCTTTTTAATGGTGAAAGAATTTTCAAAATCGGTTCAGTAGTTTCAGAGATTACCCATTACATACAAACTTACAAATTTTACCTCTTTATAATATTAGTATAGATAAATGCTTCTTGCTAATGAAATGGGATCTCTCAAAACTTTTTACGGGATATTGCCTATGATATCCCTTCATTTAATTATTGTTTAAGCTAGTAAAAATTGATAAAACCTAAAACCATTTCTAACCTTTCGACCTATCTAATCATCATAATGAATTAACGAACTTCGTTCCAACAATAATTTTAAAATCAATGCAATTGAATCCATAAATCGATAGCTATAATCATTACTACATAATTATGCACAGTGCAATTTATAAAATGCCTTTTGCAGTCTATCAAATTGAATTATATTACAATAGTAACAGTTATATAAACCGCAGACATTTCGCCATTTTCTGTGACAATGGATCTAGACTAGTCAATAAAGTACGTATTACTGAAGTAGAAAATTGAATTAATTATATGAGAAATAGGAAATAAATAACAAATAAGGGGCGGTAAATAGCAATTTATAATTTGTTGCAAACTTATTAAAATGGTATTCCGATACCGTTTCTTTGTACAAGCAACCAATACAACCATATTCAAGGAGTTTCCTTCTTAATAAAAAGAAATTGATTTTGAAGGACCAATTTTTTTTTCGAACTAGAATACAGGTATTGTTTTCCTGAAGAAAGTTTATTCTCATGCACAGAAGGATGTTGCATGCATGTAGTTGCAGGCATATTTAAAACGTTACCGGACTTTCGAAAAAAAATTTTGAACTAATTAGACATTTCACAAACACTTGTGACCAATAGAAATTAGATTTCTTATCGATTGTTTTGAATAAACCATAGCTAGATCTTACTTTGACCTCTGACTAATTTCTAACTGCAATAGAAATTGTATTTTAATGCAAACTGTATCAGAACAATATCGGAAACCTAGAGAAATACTCGATCAGTATTTCGACAGACCATTAGGCACGGTAAGCGACAGATCAGCGATTCTTTCCTCACAACTATTGCAAGAACTAAGTTTTTCGTACTGTTCATTACGAAACACCATAACACAAAATCTAATCAATTACTTTTGATTGGTAAACAATTAACATGTTTTTGTAAACATTTTGTCACGTAATATTTAGAAATAGAAGCTTACATTTTAAAAATTGAATAAAAATGCAAATTTTTAATTGCTTTTTTTTCAATTGCAGTATTGATTTAATTATAGTTACATTTATCCGGAAACGAAATATGATTTGTACAACATGCACATGTTAAACATAAACTTAAGATAGCGATAGATAGATATTTATAAACGTTTTGCTTTTTAGTATTCGGAAATACGTAGTATGATATATCCGCACCGATATACATGCAAATACGGCTAAGGTGGTCTACGGTTGTTCCGATTTTTGTAATAGCTTGATAAGGGGTATAGAAGAGAAATAGATTTTCAGCCTTATACCATATAGGGTAGAGAGAGTCACAGGCAAAACCAACGAACGACCTAAAGAATGATTAAGTTCAATACTTTGAATATTTTATGCAATTGATTTACAAGAAGTAGGCACAACATGAGTCAAGTTTGGTAAATTTTATAACTTTACTTTGTGTGTGCAACACTTTCCGTCTCATTGTAAATACATTTGTCCGATATGTGACATAATTTTGTTTTCTATTATGTTATCACGATTTTTTTTATGTAACAGAATTTTATGTAATCCAACAATATTTAGCACCATTTCAACGATAACAATAAATGCAATTTGGCGGCATTGTCGTGACACGGAAAATGTTCCAACAATTGTCATAAATAGTTCGAACAGTAAAAGTAACCTTAGATATCAATTTATTTCCCAGTAAGTGGACCGCGATGTTACGTAACAATGTAATTACTGACTTTCCGATATCATTCAACTAGCTTTTATAATTCTTTTTTCTTGAATTCTTCGTAAAACTCATTTGTAACTATTTGCACAACCTGCTTTTTGTGTCTCGTTGCGTTTTTTGATATAAATTGCTTTATCTTTGCAGCACATTGCGTTATGTTTGTAAAAAGCTGATGCCAAGTCTGATATTTAAATAGTTCATTGCCAAAATTCACGCAAATTGCATTTAACAGAATTTTCACAATAATTACGAACTTGTTTTGGTCGGCTGGCGTTGTACTGTCGCGATCGCTAAACGCGGATGTAACCAGCAATAATAATTGTAATGATAATAAAATTAACGCCTAAATTAAATGATTAATGCGTTAAGCCTCTAGTTACACGTATAATTCAATTCGAAGAGCTCAGTTACAATTGATTATAAAATAGTGTAATAGACTAAAATATTACTTTTAATGATACAATTGAACTTGATATAACATTTTGTTGTCCGTGTGGTGTCCGGATATAAAGAATAGCACCACCCCATATCCTCCACTGGGTGTCGTAAAAGGCGACTAATGGACCTTAAGACCCAGTGCACTGTACCAAGCACCTTGGGTACCCGAATGGTGGCGGGTAAACAACCAACAATCGCATTCCCAAAGAGGGTTAGTGTCAGGCAGGCGGCCGACTATAAAACCATAGCCAAAACTTTAAGCAACACGTCTAGAAGACGTGTTGCGCCGACCCCAAATAATAATAATTGGGATAAGGGCAGGGGAATGATGATGATGATAACATTTTGTAGGTTCATATTTTCGCTGCAACTATCTTGTAAGTTTGATTATAATTATATATAAAACCAAGTGCATTATAGGGGCACGAATTAAAAAATAAAATCTAGACTAAATTAGTCGATAAATCGCTCGATTACCCGATATGACTACAGTATTAGCTGGTATATTACCATAATTATACTATTAAGGAATCATCCACATACCTGGTGCATGGCCTGTTGCGCGGCCTGCGCGGCGGACTGCGCGGCTCTCTTGGCTTGCTGCAGCTGCATCTCCTCTCCCTGCAGGCCGACCTTCGCGTCCCGCACCTGCTGCTCCAGGCCTGACAGGATCACCTGCTTCCCGGCGAGCGCGGCCTGAGCCGTCGCACTGGCCTGGGCAGCCGACTGGGCGAGGGTGTTCTTAGCGACGTAGGCAGCCTGGTATCCAGCGGCGGCTTGGTTGCCAAGCGCGGTCTTCGCTTGGTTGGCGGACCCTTGCGCTATGGTCCTGAGCCCTGAGCCCTGACTGAACCCTTTCTTGGCGCCGCCGCCGCCGCTGGCTGCAGCTTTAACATCTTGGATGTACGCGTCATAATGGCTGGCTGACTCCTGCGGCTCCTGAGCCTGTTGCGCCTGCGCTTGTTGTCCAGGATGGTCGTAGTCGTATTCGAAATCTGGTACTGGCTTGGCAGCAGTGAGGGAGAGGCCTGTAAAATTAAAGGGAATTAGTCAAACTAACATTATCGCACTAACTGCTATCTTTGTCTGACGTAAGTAGAAATTATTGGGTCTAGCCATAAGTCTGAAGTTTTTTCTTCAGACGATAATATTAAAAAATTGCAACATACAATTATTTACTTTTTAATAGTTAAAAATAACAAACAATACGACATAACAATTAACAAATAAAGTATTGGGAAATGTAGAGTTACTGAAACTCTCTTAATTTTGGTCTGACCATTAACATTGCACCACATTTATCTATACAGATATACTTGTAATTAAATAAAACCACTTATTTATTTGCTAATATATTTGAGAGCCTAAAATACTTTTTATAAACGTATTTAGTGTTCGGGAAATATCCCACGTGCCCAGAGTGTGTCTTGGTTGTACGAAGTGTACACTGGACATATAGGTAACATAAATAAAACTGTTGAATAATAAACATTAGATAGACGGTTCGACAAACAATTAATCTGCTCGTATTTACTTCTGAGACACATACTCGTAAACTGCAAGGAGGCTGCCATAGATTAATTTGGTAGAGTATTTTTTTAAATGTATGCAGGGGCAATGTTGTATCGCTTTAGCGTAGTCACTAATGTTGATAATGTTTTGTTTAAATTATAATTTATTTCTTATAATATTGTACTCAAATATTTGTACGCCGCAAACGGTTGAATATTATGGAACTAAATTTTCTGTTACAACTTTCCCGTACAATATGCATACATCTAAAGATTGTTCTATTTCAATAGAAAATTTCAAAAAGCGAATAAAAGTCTTTTTTTACGCGTGACATACATGATTTTGACTGGTCAACTCTACATTCAAGCGATTATCCTCCTAAGTACTTGGAAAAATCTATACTACTAGTCCACAACCTAAGGACCCATATCTATACACGATTACTTTTTTTTAAAACGATTCCCGCACTAAGGAATTTATTCCTTGTATCGCAAGGGTTTCACAGACGTTCAATTCACATGCACAGAGACATCCAGACTCAAAACAAGTATTAATAATTGTAGAACGCACAAATTCTTATCCTACGCGAGGATCGAACTCGTGACACGTCGCGCACAGTGGTAATTGGCGTGGTGATACCACTCTGCTATTCAGTCAGAATTCAGATTAATATATGACCGATCTCTGTTAAATGTTGGTAACTAAGTCCCTAGCTACCTGGTAAACATAATTCCATGAATTTCCATCATGGAAGCATCGTAACCAGTTAACTAACGAAGTATTTATCGTGCGCAATGTAGGAAACGCTAGTGTATCTTGCGTGAGGAAACAAAGTAACTTCCTATCGCACCCGAATTGTTATTTACATTCAAGTTATATAAACTCGATGCGTGATATAATTGTATGTAATTATATTTGTATCGGTTTAGCTAATTAGCTTGTTTTTGATTAATTGCAAGAGGCATTGTGGCTGAAAACAGCTCTTAGTAGCGTGGACTTTGAGAGGCCTATGTCCAGCAGTGGACTGCGATAGGCTGATGATGATGATGATGATAGTAGGTAACTTTTTAAGACTTAAACTGGAATATGTTAAAAGTTGGAACTATTGTTGGCCATTATGTAAGATGGCCAATAATGTCGCTTTGTCTCCACATTTTAGTAGACAACGACAAGAAAAGAATGAGACATAAGGGTGATATTATACTCAATGGCGTCTTTTAATTAAGCAAGAGATTTTTTTGTTATCTGAAGCTCTTTTGCAATTACCCCAAGCTTAAGGAAGCACTGATCAATAATATGCTTTATATCTCTAATAAAGCTTCTATGAGCGAAAATAAGGATATTATGAAAGAAAACTTTTCTTCTAGAAAACTACCAATCTAAAATATAATATTTCTATAGAGGATCTTTTTTGGAAATGCTCTACTTATTTCTTTATTCGAACAAAAGAGAAAATAAACAATAATTTACGGAAAAATGTTCTTAATCCCATCATCTTCGTAATATTTATTGAAAGACTCTCCCACTTCATTTAATGCCTTTTTACTGAAGTTACCACTGTATTTAGGCAAATCTTGAAAGGAACAGATATATTTAGATAAATCCGATAAATCATTAAGGATGAATCTAACGATACTTATCTATCTAAGATCTATCAAGCAGAACACGACATAATGAATGAGTAACATTGCACTCTATTTGGCGCAGTTGGTTAAAAAGTAGAGCGGAATCGGATGTATCGATATATTATCACTTTTTTACCAATTGTTACGTATTGCTTTCAGTAGTAAGTTTGTATTTAAATGTAATTCTAAACGTGCATTCGTATAATGAGTTGAACCACTTACTGCGAACTAGTTAAGTTAGTTCCTGATCGTTATTTGCCTGCATTGTAAGCTTGTTGATTTTTAATTGAAAGTCAAAAGTGTGCTATATTAGCGCTATTTTAAATCTTAAGGTGTAGTCGTATTAATTTACTATTTAATGGGATAAAACATTGTTTTTTGTTTACTCTTTAATGAATGGGTTCAAATAGCTACAAAGTTCGAAGAAATGTAAAATTATTTGTATTTAAATGAAATCGATTAAGAAAATTCAATTATCAAAAGATATCTAAAATTTCATTTACTTTTTCAGTAGTGCCTTTTAAAATTATATTTATACTCGCGTATCTACTTTTTCGCGTATCTATCTTATGAAATTACTCTGTAGGTACTTTAAGAATTAAAGGTTTTCATAATTATTATTACTTACCCATGCACAACAATACAGCAGTAAAGGTCTTCATTGTCGCTACAGTCGAACTGCAAACACCGAATTTAATCAACACTTTAAAAAAAATACTAATATAAGAAAACTAAATAAAAAATAACAAAAGAACTCGAAAACAAAAAAAAAGAAATATTTATCTACTTTTTTGTTTTGGAGTTCTATTATTTTTTTTAATCTTTGAACACTATTTTTCACAAATACAAGTTTCTATATCACTGATTACCTTCCAATACTTTCACAAATGCTAGAATGTTATGTTTTAGGCAAAGGGGTGAGATAGGCCCCGCTCTGCGGTCCGTGAAGCAATGTACAGACGGACAAAAATCACTTGTATTTATAGTGATTGCTCTACGGAGCGAAAGACCACTGGCCAAGGGGGAAATGTATAGAGCTGGTAGCACGAAAATTGAAAGAATGGTAGCATTGTTTGGTGTTGCAGTTTTGTTGTGGTTATTAGATTTGTGGTTTGTGTTTAGAATGTATATTAAATAATTAATTGATGCTAATGTACAGAAATATAAAATTTGCATAGATTGAGTAACTGCTGAAAATAGATTGATGAAATACCTTTTTTGTTAAAATAGATTGAGCATAACAATAAACTACGGCTATCAGTATTTCGCAGCTTCTGCGCAAAATACGAGATCATACAGTAGAATGACTTCACCTTAGTGATTCGTCACTAATATTGTCTGAAAGTTTGAGAGAGTCGTATTAATAAATTATTAATTTCTTGGAAATGAGAATAATTTTTACAACGAAATCGAATTCAACTTGTGAGCTACAAAATAAAGTATCTGATTGAAGAAACGTGCGTTAAAATCTAATAATGAAGTTTCACTCTCTGTTAATCGGCTTATTTATGTTTCAGATGTGTGTTTATTACATTAACAATTATTACTTGGTTTACTTGGTAAAATTTTTCTGAAAATACCTCTACATCAGTCAATCAAGGTACGTATTAAATGACACTTTTTTAGTTCAATTTTATTTTTATTAACACCTCAAGATGGTATTATCATCTCTATACCTATCTGTTACAGTTTCGCACAGTTTCAGGGTGCAAAGTGGAGAAAAATTATATCATTGTGCATTCGCAGTGTCGAGTGAGGCCTGTCGCCACGTCATGTTTGTCAATAGCATGCACTCGCGTGTGGCTTCGCCTGTCATTCCTATTCAATAAGGCAATTATTACAGAATATTATCGACGCTTACAAAATTAAGTAACGTAATAATAGATACGTAATGCTAATTGCTGAAAATTTTAAACTGAACAGGTACAAAGCTATTTTAGCAGATATTGTGTTTTTGGACAGCAATAGTTATAGCACTTCATTTCTTATTTTTTATCTAGACTGCTCTTTCTGACTGCATAGGTACACATATCATAGGAAAATGGTCCTGTATCCGTCGTTAATTAAATACCACCGACGATTCTTATTATTTTGATAAATCATTATTTTTGTTTATATTTGGCTGGCTTTTCTTTGCTGGAACTTAAGAGTTATAGGCTTACTGGTGTAGAAAGGTGACAGCGCATTACAAGGATTAAAACGGCATCTCTTTCCCATGACTGCAATAATATTAACTTAAATGATGTCGGTAGGCCTTTAGTTCCATACTCAAGAGATATCGATCGACAGACACAATGTAAACTGGATACTATTCACTAAGATTGCCATTTAGTTTACTCAATCAATAACTAAAACAATGTTTTTTGTAAATATCCTATGTTTACTCATATGATTTATCATAAATATTATATGTTCTCTATGAGGAGGTTGTGCATTACTTGAACAGAATTAAATTCATGGATTTACGTAATTACATCAAAAGGCGAGAGCTTCTTTTAAAGATTACCGCAAAGACACCAAAAGGACCAAAAATTGTCCCAAAAAGACCAGATTAAGTAACGATTGCCTAGTTCTACTGTAAGCTGCGTTAATTAGGATATCAACGCCGTCTTTTTTTAAGTCTCATCAAGATGGTTTAATGAGTTTTCGCGCCATTGACCATGACCAGTAGGTCTATTTGTTTCTTTTGAACATTTGTCTATTTTGTCAAATGGAGCATAGAAATCAACTTCTGTCTAATTCTGCATATTTTGGCTTTATTTAACAGACTATAAGTATATATTATTAGATCAGTACTTGCCAGCTCTTAAGAACAAAATATACAATACCTAAGTAGTTACATATAATTATACTCATCTACTAATACCTACATAGGTACCTATTCATTTCTTTAACCACAAAACTTCTTTCAATCTAAAATAGTTAGACATTTCAGAGTTATAAATTTTCTCAGTAATTTCTTACTCTACTAATTTTATTAGGTTCATCAAACCGAGTTCTTAATCATGAACTGACAAGCCCGTTTGACTTACAGCTGCCACCTCAGCTCATGATTGACGTCGTAAACCGTTTCGTCCAGTAGCAATAACATTGATTAATGTTCAATTCTCAGACCATCTTTAATCCTAGAACAATATCAACAATAAGTGTTCGCACTCAATTACACACACATAACATAATAGCAATCGTTAACACAACATCTACCACCAAGTTTTAAAGTAAAGTTATCGCAGTTGTGGAAGCGAGACGGCAATACAAAATGTAGAGCACCGTCTCTCTTTCACAATGGCAGCATTGTTTTGTTAAAATGTAGTGGTTAGTCTCCAGATGTGGTGTTTTTACGCAGTCCGTTGCGTGCTAACTGGTGATCAGTAACACCGCATTTTTTTCCGAACAGAACATAAAACGCGATGTATTATTCATTTTTTTCTGCCAGGAATCATTACTGTTTGTTTGGTTACGTCAACTTTATGAAATAAAAAAATTATGGTTTGTGTGTGGAATCAAAGATTGTGAAAAGTTTTTTGATTTCAAAAGTCGTATGGTGAGTCTGGAAAATTTTGCAAATGCAACAGAAGTTTTGGGATCCAATGGCATTTTTAGGAGCTAGATACGAGTGGCTGAAAACAGATCTCAGTGACGTGCACTAAAAAAAGCCTACGTCCCCCTATATCCAAAACTTACAGTAAAAATGAAATGTGGCTTTAGCTTTGACACAAATAAGTAACTAAGTATTCTCATACCTTAACAAATTTAGTTCAACCATGATACAGTTTACCATTACAATTAAATGATAAGGTTCTTTATAATTAGTGCAAAGAACCTTCAACCTTAAGTTACACAATACTCCATAGATATTTATTGATATTATTATGTTGATAATAAAAGATACTTACGGCAATATTGACGACTGTCCTTTGATAATGACAAGTTCTTGTACCGAAGGTCTTAATTCCCATGATTACTTTCAGATTCGTTTATGATAATTGGACATACCTACTACCAAAAATTCTCTATAATGTTCTAATCGTCATAGTCATACGATAATTTTTTCTTTGAATGTTCAGGCTACAAAAAATCCATGCCGATATTACAGCGGTGTTAGGATGTGTCGATCTTTCACGGCCTAAGAACACCCTGGTCCTTTTGCCGTCTAGGCCAGACTTTGGAACTAAGCTACCTAAGTTGCTCTACCCTAAATTATACACGTACTGGTAGTTACTACTTATTCCCACGGCTTCACCCTGAATGTCGGTTATAGGTGCAAAAAAAATAACCTTCTTTAACGCAGTCAGATAAAAAGTGGCCTAATTGTTAATGTAGAGTGTCAGCCAACTCTATACCAATTTTTATCCAAATTGATTAAGCGTGGAAAGTTACAAACATCCGTTCATCCGTCTATCCTACACACTACTCCACAAACACACGCATTTAGGTATAATATCAATCGGATTATATTTTTATATGTGACCTTTGAAAATGTTAAACCTAGTTGTTGTAGTTGTTTTTTAATCAACTTTAAGAAGGAGAAGGTTCTCTATTAGATCGGTTAGTTATAATACGTAAACACCTTTACAATCATTTCAATTGATCGCTTGATGCTGTAAGCTTTGCATGCACAAAACTGCCTTTATTTTCCTTACTCCAATACTATATACTTACAGGGTTATATATTATGTTATTTGTAGCCGTCAAAGTGATGGATGGCCCACTAATGATTCGTTATGTTATGGTAATTAGCAGTAATACTATACGTAACATTTATTACCCACTTCCTGAAAAGCACAGTGCTGTAATCTATATAAAAAATGTTACAGGCTGAAAAACATTTAATCCGTAAAAATTGCTGTGACTGATAATTACGTAGATGTCTTACAGGAAAGTTGATCTAAATAGACCTCAAAAAATAAGTTTTGAAAGTTTTCTCTTTTATTTAATATTGTGAAGACACTTATAATAGTTTTACGTCACACCAGGATATAAACGAATTTCTTAGATTTTCTCCACGGCCTGAACTATTGTATTTATATTTAGCATCACGATTTAATGCGAACGTTCAGGCACGAACGAAGGGATGCTTTCAAAATAATATCTTTCGTTTCACAGTCGATTTAGATATCATTGTGATCATTCACGGATTAGACGGCCCCGTGACAAATAATAATAGAAAATCTGAATACGGTTTACCACCTTTTTTGGAGTGGGCTTAAAGATTTAGCTGATTTTTTACATAAAACGACTAGCTCTCATCTCCAATTGAAAGCTTAGAACTACTTATACATTTTTAAATAATCAATTCAAATTTGACTTTCTATCTAAAACAGTCGTATTGTGGGCACAAGAGAGAAATTCATCGATATTTAGAAGCAAGGAGATCGCGCACCATGTTTTGTACGAAAGAAGCATTTTTTTTTTAATTAATAGTTCAATTCATTGGAGCGCTTCAACCGGCGACTACGCTCGGAAACATAATAATATGACAAAACGACTACAGGATATCCAGAAAGATATCGGGAAGGATTACATGAACATGGCAGAAAATGATGGGCCTGTTGGTCTAGTGGTTAGTGGCCCTGTCTGCTACTAACCACTAGAGGTTCGATTCCCACCCAGGACAAATGTTTGTGTGATGAGCACGATAATTTGTTTTGTATCTAAGTGTATCAGTTGTGTATTATTCACTAGCTGTCCGCTCGCGGCTTTGCCCGCGTGTCCGAAAAATCCATATATCTTACGGAACCCTATTTTTTTTCCAAAATAAAATATAGTCTATGTTACTCGTGGATAATGTAGCTTTCGAATGGTGAAAGAATTTTTAAAATCGGTCCAGTAGTTTTTGAGCCTATTCATTACAAACAAACAAAGTTTTCCTCTTTATAATAGTAGTGTAGATAACACAAGCTACTTAGTATGCTTAAGACTAGATGGCGTTGTGTAAATGTTGAAGAATGTTTGTAATAGAATAGAATACTTTATTTATAAAATTAATGTTAGCGAGTGCTTGCTATTTATATACCTACTTATGTTGCAGTAACTTGTAACTGACCATTCTTAATTAAATATCTGTTAACAAAAGACCAGTCTGCTTGCAAATCTGAATCACTTGCGAAAACCTTTTAAGATAAACAATAAAATGCTACTTTTAAATCACTTTTTGTTCAATGTCACGCTATCTCTTGTCAAAATTGTATTGAGAAATAAGAAATGGTATATTTTGAGTAAATAACGATGGTATATTATTCATTGCTGCTTTACAAAGCTTATGATAAAAATTTTTGTTTACAAAATATTTGAACGCATAGTCTGACGTGATTCTTTGTAGCTTACTGAGTTACTAACGCTTATTATGCTTATCATTATATAAAATTCCCGTGTCACAAAGTTAGTTACCGTACTCCTGAGAAAAGGCATTGCCTTGCATTCATTATATCTGAGTATCAGCTAGGTACTATCTATTTCTTATCCGCGAATTCTTTTTTTTTGTCGCGAACAAAGTCGCTGGCAACAGCTAGTTAATATATAAAATGTGCTATTTGTTAGTAGTAGCGAGATTATTGAAAAAAAAATATTTCGGTACCTGCTGTACTATCTACGTCTAGAATTTGATTAGTCCACTCAACTTAAAGGTTGCAGTAAGTCTGGCAACAGTCTGAAAACTAAAGTATAACTACAGACTAATAAGAAAAATACACGAACCAAAAACCTAATTTTAAACTAACAAAAAACAATTCATACAAAAACTCTATTTAAATAAAACTTGTCAAGAATAATGAACCTATCATTCAAGCGTTTTTACATATCAGTGTTCAGAACACAGTTTTTGTCCCAAAATGTAAGGCGAGGCGAAAGTACGCACGTAAGACCTTGACCTACCAAATATGCGTTTTATTACGTAGTCAGCAAATATCGAGCAGTTTAATAACTAATATAATTGATGTTTTGTTTGTGGTTTCAAATTGATTTAGTGCGGTTTAGGTTACTGTAGGTAGAGTGTGTGGTAAACGAAAAGAGAACGTTTTCCGTAATGAATGTTAGTTACTGAACTAGTTCCTGAAGATGTTAGACGCTTTTCCGAGCAGACTTTCAAAGGAATTCATATATCATCGTAATCAGACACATCTTTAGAAACTAAAATTGTTGAGGACCTAGCGTCGCCGGATACAAAAGCCCTAAGAAATTATTAGTACGTGAAATAGGTCAAATCATACTGAATACAATCAGACACGATCAATTTATGGTTTATTAGCGGAGTCGCGGAGAGAATATGGAAGTATGAGATTTTGAATAATAATAGGTAGGTATAGCATTCAATAAACTAGGGACATTTTTTTTAAGTTCATTGGATTAATTTTCAGATAAACAAAAAGCTCTACAATTATGCAAAATAATCTAAATCATCGAAACAAACAGATCAATAATCATTAGATCACGCATACAATTCGTGACTTTCATAGTCTTGCTCTGCCTATCTAAATAAATAATATCTACCATGATCTCAATAACCTACCGTTGGTAGACCAAAAACAACAGATATTGAAACTAAATATTTTTTAGATCACGCTTCGCTTTCTGAACCGAGGTGAAACCCGAAAAAACTGAACAGACGGATACTACGAAAACTGTGAATATGTAACAAAATTATGATTTATTCTCAGTACGCACTGAATCTAACATTTAGGGTACTTTTTATCTCCCTGTCATAAAATAATGTTACCACATATTAACTTACAGTCTTGTCCTTTATGCCCTTACATCCGAACTAAGGAAAACCTCATCCGCATTTGTTGGATTCATTGGTGAAAAACATTCTGAAATTGATTTGATAAGAAGAAAGACAAACAGTTTTAACCCTGAGAGGGCCTTTAGTTTGTCAATAATTATCTATTTCTAACCTTTTTATCATTTACGAAAAGTCACACTAATAAGACACGTCTTTTGACGAATTAATCTAAAAAATAACTGTATCTACACATCATCAGTCATTGCCAAGCCAATTGCCAATAACAGTGTTACTCCAATTCAATTAACCAACTCAATTAAGTAAAGCAATTGTCCCAGCAACACCTGTGGGTCTGCCCATCTTACCAACGCCGACCCCACCGGGATCACGCGCACTTACTTGCGGAACATTCGTTTCATAAACAAATTGACCAAGATATTGTCGCGTGATTGCAACCACCGTGACAAACCATTGCTAAACAATACTATACACTTAACAACCACTCTATTGTAAAGCAATAAAGGCGGTTTTTCAATAGCAAAATATTAAACTTGTAAGGAATATCAAACGTGCTTAAAAATCAGTTTGATTATTTTGCACGATTCCGAAAGTCGATTTGTTTTAAATGTTCGTGTTATTTTGTATTGAAAGGCTTTTGTTTGAATTGATTTATTCATTTTTGTAGTTAAATATTTTCTATTTGATGATGAAATCATCTTTACTTTTAATAAGAGACTCGTGCCTATAGAAAAATAAATCAGTTGTGATTTTTTTGTTTAAAATCGAACACAATCGGTTTCCACATTAATGTGTAAATAGGTAAATAATTGTAACGCAGAGAAAAGTGGCAGAAAAGAGGAGAGCTATCTTAACAGCCCGAAATCACACACCGGTATTTCTTTTTATGTTTAGTTTAGGCTAAAGTTCTCAGTTCTAATAGATCTCTTTTGATGAACCCTGATAGAAAGGAACCCAGATTTATCAACAATTTTCTCGCGTCGGACTTAATTGTTGTCATCCATTTAATCTGTTTTTCGTACAGCAGGCATCAGTCTCAAATAAGTCTACAGGTCAGGTCTAATCCTTTCACTATTCGTTACGAAACTTAGAAAAAAGGTTTTTATAAAATACAAATCATTTTCTCATTTAAACGTCAAATATTTTTTTTTTCGCCATCTTTATAAAAAGTGCCAGTTATCAGCGATAAGCTGGTATTCTTGAATCGATAAATCACTGTTATCTAACGAAATGGATGAACGCATCCATGCACGGCCATTATAAAGGCGGGAAACTTAGAATGACAGTTTGTTCAGCGGGAGCGAATTTTTTGTGGACTTGCAAACAATATTATACTATTAAAATTAACGTGTTTCATACGCCTTGCTTCTACAAAATAAACTTATTGCGAAAAAGTACATACATAGGTAAGTAATGACATTTTGTTTGTAAAATTTATCAAAGAGGGTTGAGTCTATCAAACAGACAAGTAGGGGGAAGTGTCCTGATGCGTCCTCCGCTGCCGCAGTACTAAAGCCAGCCACCCAACTGTTTTCCATGACTTGAGTCTGTCCACTAAAATGTTAAGATATTTTAGTAGACAGACTCAACTCATGGAAAACAGTAAATATCGTTTTATACGTAGAACGATATTTACTACAGAATTTCTACTATTAATTCTTTAAAACTGCTACCCCTAACTAGCTGTCTCAAATTAGCTTTAAGTTGTCAAATATTCGTCTGTCTCTATTCTAGGCCATAAGATGACAGAGATAGCATGAGGATAAATGCTGATTTAAAACAAAATGTTTCAGTTGGCCATATTATTATTCTATAATAACATTATGATAAACTGTAAAAGCAACAACTGCACCGTAATGCAACGTTATTAAGCCGCTGGCGTAATGGCCTCGCTGCACCTGCAGTTAACTAACTCTGTTATAACTAAAATAAAAAATACGCATCTGTTGTATTTTGTGCAAGTCTTTGAAATCAGTGCTCTAGTTATTTTAGTCTGCTGTAAAGTCTAGACTAAAAGTGATCTACTGAGAGACAAAAAAATAACGAATAAATGTATTAAGTAAAGAATTTTATCTTTATAATGACTGGAAGGACACATTAAAAATCAAAATCAAAAGTCTTTTATTCAAATAAGGCTACAATGTAGCACTTATTGAACGTCAAGATTAATAAGTTATAAGTAGACAGCACCCCATCGCCCACCTTTCGTCGCTTCCTGTAACATTGATGCGGTATTAACTGCACCTATAAGCAAAAATACGCACATGTCCACTATTTGTTCTGCAGGGTTGTGTGGTTTTTAGTGTCACTATTCGCCGTGGCCGAATCATACAAGGGCATTATTATATTTTAATTAATTTGTTCATTTGTTTTTCCTTTCATGGGACTCCAGGGAAGGTTCAATTGAAAAACCGATTGTAGATACAAAATCTAACTTTATTACAAAAAAAAACTTAAGACACCTTCGTCTTTAAAGTAAAAAGTCACACAAATTTAACGTAACATTAGTTCGAGTCACGAACCGCGTCAGATCACTCACACACAATCACGTGAATTGTACGATAACATTAAAAATAACAATTGAAAGCAGTTAACGTAAACACTAAAAGACTAAAATTCGTTGATAATGAAAAGAAAAATGGTAGATGGAGGTATAGTGGAAAGAGAACGATTATAACGCCATCTTGCTTTCAATACTGCAACAAATCTTAGTTTAAAAGATAGTGATAGCAATTAAGTATAAACCTTAACTACCTTGACATACGGTCAAAATAATAATAAATTCAAGGTGTTTCCATTATTGGATACTTTTGTGTGCGTATCCAAACCTCCATCTACCTTCTTTCAGTTAAAAAAAAAAACAAGTTTAAAAACCAGTATGAAAACTTGTTTTCATTATAAAAGCCAACAATAAAAAGCTGTAGGTACCTACCTAGACTTACGGCTAAGGTATACAAACATTAAAGGTACACGATATGGTATAATGGTTTAGACAATGAATAGTTGCACTCAAGTGCATAAGACACATCGATCTACGACGATAATATGACGATTATAAATAGTTTAGAATTAACTCCTGTATATGTACTAAAACGTTATTCATATAAGGGTTAGTTTCTGGAAGAAGTGTAGCTAAGACGTACAGAAATAAACTTTAAGACTGTTGTAATTAAGTTCAAAACTGTTTGTACATAACAAAACAAAAACCAGCGCAGCCTCAAAGACCAACCTTTTCTTTCTAGTCTTCTTGTCGCTACCTTAAATTGATAGAGAGAGAGAGAGAAAATACTCAACGACACGTTAGTTATGTTTGAGTTATAGTCTAAAAAAGCCCTGATTTTGAAAATGTATACAGATAGAAAGAATATAATTTAGGTATTTACAGGTTTATTTGACACATACCAAAATATTCACAGAACTTTGTTGAAGGCTTAATATTACTTTTCTTTTAAAATTCCATACGGGTCCCCTTTTACTGAGACATCAAACTGGGAACTGGAAAAAAAATGGTTGTGACGCTTGATTTTTGGAGTATACGTGCAATATTTGTAGTGATCTTAGGCACAAAACAACACTTACATACAATTAAATACTGGCCCGGAACTTACATTAAATTATCCGCTACGATTTAAAAGGATTCTTTGAAGACCAACAAACAGATAGAAAATGAAAATGAATATATTTTTATAGCGTTGTCGACTGATTAGGCTCAATTTAGGCACAGACATTATTATTAATTAAAAAGAATATTAACTGAAAAAAATACTCCCAAAAAGTCAGTAACTGCCTTAGATAGTTTTGTTAACTGGCAATTCTTGCGAGAGTTGCCAATTAAGACGACAAAAAATATGTCAATTTATTTACGGCCTGATCCCGGTTTCTAATAAAGATTTATAAAAAAGCTTATAAAATATAAGCTATCCCACAGAAACGTAAGACCAAATAAATAAGGTAGAAAGATATCAGCTAAGAATTTTAAATTAAGAGAATTTAAACAAAACTTATCACTAAAATTAATTGTTTTACCATACACATTTCATTCTTATTATATTACTCCAGTATTTAATAATTCGATAAGTTAAGTTAAGTACTTATTAATTTAACACTAGGTATTTATAATCAATTTCATATTTTGGTACATCATGTCCCCTATTTTGTAAATAGTTCGTAGCAATGGACAAGTTTTAAATGTAAGCAGTCTTTGAAATCAAACTTATTTAATATTATTTTTAATTATCTGTAGTACAGTCATGTCATTGAGTAAAAAGAACTATAAAAACTGTCATTTATGAAAAAGGTTGATTGACTTTTGTCTATGAAAAATTTTGTAGGTCGGATTTTATGCTAAAAGGCTGTTTTCTTTAGTAAAGGTAAGTATTAAATAACTAATAATAAAGCTAAGTTAGCAACAAATGATAAGCAGCTCAAGTTACGTATTTATTTAATCATCATAGTTGTAAAGACATTACTGCAGTACCAATACTTTTTAATACTGGCAATTTCATCTTAAGTAACACAGTTTGAAAAATCAACCAAATGTGTATGATACCACATTAATAAAATACGTTCATAAACTTACTGATTTGTCTAAAACAACATAGAAAAGTCCAAAAACACTATAAGTTATAATTGACGGTTTATGCGTCGCTCGCAATTTGCTTGACTTCATTTAATTGCGATAGCTCGTCGTTGGTCGATTGGGCTTTCGGGCTATTGGATACATTCTGATTTTCACACCCATTGGTTATAGAAACGTCTTTCGCATCGTTCAACAGTTTAGTTATGGCCTCGGTAACTTCAGTGATATTTGTAGCTTCTGCGACTTCACTAATTGGTGATTTCGTGACGTCACTTGCTTGTTTTGTGACGTCACTTGGTACATTTATAACGTCACTCGGTGCCTTCGAGACGTGAACAGGTGAGGGGCTATTGGCAGTATCGTTTGTGACATCCTTAAGTAATTGCCCTTCGACCGGCGAGGGGTTTAATGAGATTTCACTTGAGGTGGCTTCTTTAACATCTTCAGATTTTGTTTCGTCAGTATCTAACTTTTCAGAGTTGTCCTTTGACGTCTCGTCTGATATTTCGTCGTTGACGACTTCTAGGTCACAAAGGTTGATATTGGCGCTATTGATGGCTTGTATTAGGTTTTCTAGCGTCGCTTCATCGACCTTTTCGACTGCAGGGTCACTTGTACCGTCTTGTGCGTCATCTGTAAGATCCTTGGCATTTGACTCGTCGCTCTCAGTTTCCTTCGGTGTGTCAGCCTTTTCAGCCTCTGCCTTAGCTTTGTCAGGCTTGTTCTTCTTAGATTTAGACTTCTTCTTTTCGACTTTCTCAGGCTTGTCTTGTTTGGCAGCCGCTTCTTCTTTCTGTTGGTTGGTGAGGGTGTTCAGTTGGGTCTGGAGGTGGGCAAGACTTTGGCGGAGTTGGGCGCAGTTGGCAGCCATGGCGTCAACCTAAAATGAAGTAAAATAATTTAGCAAAAATGCTTTTGACGACGGATAAGTTGATTTTGACGTTTATGACAAACGTGTAGGGTTTAAAATGGATTGGAGTTTATGTGAGGCTGTAAAACGTAATTACAAAGTTAGTAATTTAAATGTATTTAAAAACTATGTCTTTGGCTACCGGTAAGTATAGTACATAACAAAATCACTAGCTGCTGTTTGTCTATCTGTCCCTATTAATACTTAAATCCTTAAAACTACGCATTGGATTTTGATGCGGTTGATATTCTATCTTTTAGCAGTGTATAATAGGGGTATAAATGGAGTAGTGAGCCTGCAGCTCAGTCGGTATTGAGCTAAGTAGTACTGTGTGTAGCTTACCTTGGCATTGGAGGCGGGCTGGTTGGGTCGCGCGGCGGAGGCTGTGGGCGCGGGGGGCGCGGGCGGGGGCGCGGGGGGCGCGGCGGCTAGCGGGGGGCGCTCGATGTTGTGCTCCTTCAGCGTGCCCAGCAGCGCGCCACGCTCGGCCTGAACGGGAGAAGTACTGGGTTAATACTGGTAGCAAGTTGAAGGTGATATTATGATAATCTTTCTTTTTTATATAGTATAGATACCTGCAGCTTCCTGTAGAGCCTCTTTTTTGGTTAGGCGGGGGAATTCTCATGAACACCTATCTCCTCGGGGGAGGAAGTGGGTATTGTCAGACTAAACCACTTACTGATCTCTTACTGACTAAACCTAAACCACCGTGCAACGTCTCCCACGTTTGGTCGGTGCGCGGCAATGCGTTGCAGTTCATTAGCCCCGACCGCGGGGCACCTTCGACTAATATGAGTCCACGACTTACTGTCGTGTTTTGAAGGCCGACGTGTAGAGAGCGTCGGCCTCTTCACCATTTCTTGACCACCGTCGTTGCATAAAAGTGGCCCCCGTCGGTGTCCTGCAGAGCCTGTAACATACCTGCAGCGTCCTGCAGAGCCCCTGCATGTGCGCGAGCTGCCTGCCGCTCGCCGCACATGTCCACCCTTGGTAACATACCTGCAGCGTCCTGCAGAGCCCCTGCATGTGCGCGAGCTGCCTGCCGCTCGCCGCACATGTCCACCCTTGGTAACATACCTGCAGCGCCCTGCAGAGCCCCTGCATGTGCGCGAGCTGCCTGCCGCTCGCCGCACATGTCCACCCTTGGTAACATACCTGCAGCGTCCTGCAGAGCCCCTGCATGTGCGCGAGCTGCCTGCCGCTCGCCGCACATGTCCACCCTTGGTAACATACCTGCAGCGTCCTGCAGAGCCCCTGCATGTGCGCGAGCTGCCTGCCGCTCGCCGCACATGTCCACCCTTGGTAACATACCTGCAGCGTCCTGCAGAGCCCCTGCATGTGCGCGAGCTGCCTGCCGCTCGCCGCACATGTCCACCCTTGGTAACATACCTGCAGCGTCCTGCAGAGCCCCTGCATGTGCGCGAGCTGCCTGCCGCTCGCCGCACATGTCCACCCTTGGTAACATACCTGCAGCGTCCTGCAGAGCCCCTGCATGTGCGCGAGCTGCCTGCCGCTCGCCGCACATGTCCACCCTTGGTAACATACCTGCAGCGTCCTGCAGAGCCCCTGCATGTGCGCGAGCTGCCTGCCGCTCGCCGCACATGTCCACCCTTGGTAACATACCTGCAGCGTCCTGCAGAGCCCCTGCATGTGCGCGAGCTGCCTGCCGCTCGCCGCACATGTCCACCCTTGGTAACATACCTGCAGCGTCCTGCAGAGCCCCTGCATGTGCGCGAGCTGCCTGCCGCTCGCCGCACATGTCCACCCTTGGTAACATACCTGCAGCGTCCTGCAGAGCCCCTGCATGTGCGCGAGCTGCCTGCCGCTCGCCGCACATGTCCACCCTTGGTAACATACCTGCAGCGTCCTGCAGAGCCCCTGCATGTGCGCGAGCTGCCTGCCGCTCGCCGCACATGTCCACCCTTGGTAACATACCTGCAGCGTCCTGCAGAGCCCCTGCATGTGCGCGAGCTGCCTGCCGCTCGCCGCACATGTCCACCCTTGGTAACATACCTGCAGCGTCCTGCAGAGCCCCTGCATGTGCGCGAGCTGCCTGCCGGCGGCGGCGGCGCGCTCCTCGCTTGCCTGCCGCTCGCCGCACATGTCCAGCAGGGCCGTCTGAGAAGTCTCCCAGCGCGTCTTCCACGACAGGGACTCCTTTTCCAGCTTCTTGATCTTCTTTGACATCTGGGACGTTCAAATAATGGTGAAGGTAATGAGATTGACATGGTATGGCCTCGTTTTTTGAAAGAATCAGATACTTCTGGTAAAATAATGCCTACAGCTTGGGAAAAAGTTGGACGAAAAGAACTGAACGTCACGGCGTACGTTTTACGTCCCAAACGTCGGACGTCTTCCTAAAGACTAAAAAATGTTCGTACATATTTATGTACGAAAATTCATTCGTTTATAGGATTAACGACGTGTACTGACACATCTTCAGGCCTGAAACTACGTTAAGAGAGGTTTCATACAGAAGTCCTCCGTCGTGGGCACCGGCGCGGGCGTCAGTCACGGGGAGGCGCGCCCCGCTCCCGCGCAACGGGGCCCGCCGCAGTGCGACGGAACCCGTCGCGTGTGCAAGCGCTACCTACTATACTGGCATTCTAGATTCAATAAACGGGCTTACTGGCTATCGTTCTTTTTTACTAGTTGTCGTTTGGCTACGTAATAATATAATATTAAGTTTTGCATCGTCACGAATATACAAGCACACCGTTAAAACTGAAATACCAACACTGCATAAATAAAATAATCCAGCCTCCGCGACGGGTCCCGCGGCGGGAACCGTCGCGTTCCTACGGAGCCCACGAACGTTTACGCGCGTACAAACGCGGTTACCTGTTGCGAGATCCCGCTTAACGCAGTTTCAGGCCTCAGAGACTAAATTCATGATATTTTTAAAACTTTAGTCATGTACGTACACCTCAAGAATTAGGAATCATGCATCATCAGAAAAATGTGTAAAGCCTCACCTTTTCCATCTGTTCTTTAAAGCCGCCAAACATTTGATTACTCTTGACTAAAGCACTTTGGAACTCGTCGTATTTATCCGTGTAAACGGCTAATTGACTGCGGAGACCTAGAATAGGAGATTAAGTTCAATGAGAAGAATAGTTTATTAGTATCAATTACGGTAAGTAGAACTGGGGTGATCACACACATCCGATTACGTCTATTGCTAGACAGACAACATATCAAAAATCATTTATTCAAATTAGGCTACAATGTAGCACTTTCCGAACGTCAAAATCATAATAAATAAACTTGAGTCATACGGGATACGTGGAAATGTCTTAAACCTTATCAAGTCGTATCTCACAGACAGAAATCAGATCACTGGTATCTCAAAAATAAATAGACGTACAAAGTATGAGGAAACACATTTGTCTGAAAGTCGGTTAGTAAAGTATGGCGTCCCACAGGGGAGTGTGCTTGGCCCGCTTTTGTTTATACTTTATATAAATGATATGCCTAAATGCACGAGACACCCAATGTCCCTGTTTGCTGATGATAGTACTGTGTCGATTCAGTGTACAACTAAAGAGAAATATGAAGAGGATATAAATGAAAGCATTGCGTCTATCGTTAACTGGCTAGACAACAATAATTTAAAAATAAACCTCACAAAAACCCAAATTATGCATTTTAGTCAAAGGCCACCGCTCCAAAACCAAATTAATGTAGCATACAAAAATAACCAAATACACGAAGTAGCTTCTTCCAAGTTTTTAGGATTAACTATTGATAGACAGTTAAACTGGAAGGATCACATAGAAGGTTTATGCAAAAAAGTAAGTAGTTCCGCCTATGCCCTCTATAAACTGACCTCTATTGTAAATATAGACGCTGTTCTCACCTCCTATCATAGTTTAACGGCATCGGTCTTACGATACGGGATCATCTTTTGGGGCAATTCTACAAATAGTATCTTGGTATTTAAGGCCCAAAAGCGATGTATACGATCGATGTTTGGTCTTCAGTCAACTGATAGCTGTTATCCATATTTTCTCAAGCATAAAATCCTGACACTTCCGTCACTGTATATTCTAGAGGTATCATTATTTGTACACAAAAATCCTCAGTTATTTCAACGCATGTGTGATGTAGTAAAACGGAACAGGCGCAATGACAACAAGCTCTGTCTACATAGTGCGAAAACTACCCTAATGTCAAAAAGTTTGCTATGCATGGCCCCAAAAATCTATAATAAATTACCACAATCAATAAAAACATGTGACTTGACATCGTTTAAAAAAACACTTAGAGCCCTCTTGGTCAAAAAATGTTACTACACTTTAAATGATTTTTTAAATGACAATTACTTAGAAGCATCTTGACGTAATTACGCACTAATCACATTGTATTCTGATAATTTAAATTTTTACTACACACTGTATTCTGAATTTTATTGACTAGCTACTTTCATAATTTTGACATTTTAATTAATATATTTGCTGATAACTGTTTTTATTCTTTAACATTTTGTAATATTAATGCATGAGAATTTATATGTGACTGTATTAATACTAAATAGCTTGTTACTTACATTATATTCATACGCCTTCAGAGGCAGATTTTGGCTGTACTATTTATTTAAAACTATGATCTTGTGTAATACCCAAAATGTAAATGAATAAATAAATTGATTTGATTTGATTTGATTTGAATAAACACCACCCTATCGCCCATCCGTCACTGCTTCCTGTGCTTTCGCTACGGGAGAAGAAACGGCGCAATATATGTGAATTATGAAGGTAAATACACATAATTATATGCCTTTAGGAAAGACCAATAAGATCCCAAAGCCCTAAAGCTGTAAAAGACAGAGACAGGCAGAGGCGCGATAGACGCTTGATTAGACTTGTTTAATATAACCACTTCACTTCAGAAATAGGGACATTGACAGCAACATATGTTTAACTTACTAGTCTCAGTGCCCTGTAACTCCTTGATCTTGGCCCGATACTGCGCCACGGTGACCTTGATCTGTTCCATTTCTGCCAACAGCCGCTCTTTGTCGGCCTGATGCTCGAGGCTCGCCTTCTGCAGCTTGGCGTCTGACAGCTGAGACTCTAACGCCATTTGTTTTGCCATTTTTTCCACCTAGAAGATGTTGTTGAATTTGAATACATATGTTCAACCAGGTACATAAGAGACTAGCTTTTTTTGGCGGCAACGCTAACGTGGAAGTCAATTATAGCTGCTAAAACATAAACCTAAAAAAAAACAAAGAATCCCTCCAAAGTTACAAATTTTGTCGTTTAAAATATTACTTCAAGATTAAAACTTGAAAGTTTAGTGAATCGAAAAATGCAAGATGTTCATACAAAATATTTTCCTAACAAATCTACGCAGTTAACCAGAGTGCTACCCTGGCTGCTTTACTAATTTATTTACAGGACTTAAGCTTGAAACTATATTAGGAGGTCTTATACGCGCTTAACAACGCTCGCACAACAACAAAATAAAAGCTCGTTGGAATCAACATTTCTTAACAGGCTACCCTGAGAAGAAGTCAAAACAAACTTAGAGGCAAAACCGGCTCTTTCTCCACGCAATATACAAAAAGTTATCCACTAGCTATCTCCTAAGGCCACAAACCTGCTGTTCCCTTAGCTGGTACTGCTGCACAACGGACTTGAACTTCTCGCTCATGCTGATGTTATCGTCGCGGAGCTTGGCATTCTTCTCGTTATTCTGTTGCAGCATAGCCGTGATCTCTGATAGAGTATTCTGGAACTTTGCTTGCGTTTCCTTGCGACGTTCCTCTTCTTCACGGATTTTGAGTAGAGATTCTTCCTAAAAAAAATTAGTAAACTAGAATATTTAAGAGATATATAACGGTTTACTCACGCGTATTTATCGGGATAGCCCGACTAGTTTCGTACCCAACCGGAGTCCTTAATCATGAGCTGACGCGGCGGCGGGTTCGCGAGTCGAACTCGGGCTAGTCTAGCTAACTAGTCAGGCTATCTCTTAAATATGAATCATTCGCACGAAAGTTATTGTTAAGGTAAAATAGTTTTTTTTTTTTATATTGGTAGTATTAACTCTCACGCGGTAGAAAAGGTGCTGGATATGAATGTGGATGGATATAGGATAAGAGGACGACCAAAGAAGCGATGGATGGATTGTGTCAAAGATGACATGGCTGCAAAGAGTCTGACTTGCGAAATTACGTCAGATAGGAACGAGTGGAAGAAGAGGACATGCTGCGCCGACCCCAAATAATAATTGGGATATGGGCAGGGGAATGATGATGGTAGTATTAACTATCATATTGTAAAGGATGATGCACTGGAGAGGAACCTGATGTTAGCCATAATAGCCATACAATGGCAAAAATATAGGCTTTTCAATTTAGACAATTGGTTTTGAAATGGTCTTACATGATATTGTATTTGGTTTGATTTAAATATCTAGCCTGTTTGCTATGAAATAGAATAGCAGAAAACCATTTCCATATTGAACATTGGAACCAAAAATAAATCAAGGTGAATTCTATATCAAAAGCATACATTTGAATACAAAAAAAATACATTGAGACAGTATTTGTGTAATAGTGAAGTGTATTTTTCAGATTGTAGTCATTGATAATATGGAAATGCATGGAATAATAACAAAGGGGAGCCTGCATAATAACTTATGTCATGACATTATGTTACAACATGGCTTTGTCTACTTTGTAGCACAATGCTATTGAATTACTATAGGTTGTTACATTGTTTCTGCAGTATAGATCAATTGGTCTATCTCGCTTGTCTGTGGAAATGTAATATTTTCAGGCTGGCAAAAATTGTCTTATGTCCACCCACGCTACTTAGTATGGAACATGTAACATGTAAAATGCTTTTATAGGCAAAGAAGCTGTGATGTATCTAAATGGTATTATTGCAACATTTCAATTTACTACTGCACTGGTAGCTGGGAATCAGGGATGACCGAGAGTGCATTGAGTTAATGGCATAGGTTTACTAGAGTCAATAATTGATAATAACCAATTTAATACATGGCAGCTAGTATTACTAAACCCCCAATAAGCACAAACATGTGTAAGTCTCTGTTCCTTTAATCTCATAACCCTATAGGATGGCAACTCAACATAGCCCAAGGGAAATCAGGAGCAGGATCCACATTTTAACTAGACTTCTAAAGCACAGAACTAGTCCTGCGGTCTTACCACTAGGCTATTACACCTTCACAACAGGTACACATTCAAGGTGGGAGAATTCAATTGGTACAGGACAAGCATTGGTGTAATCTACAAGTGATTGTTCTAAGCAATGTTTAACTTTGTAAAAAATATTCAAAAACAATTACTAACCTTAATAGCCTTATTCTGTTTCTGTAGCTCTCTGCAGAGGTTCTCTAGTTTAGACTTAACTAGAATAGTTTTATTGAACTCTAGTTGCAGCTGTTCCTTCTCCTTTAACAATAATGCGTACCGCTTGTCCGACTGTTTGATGTAAAACTGCATTTTTTTATTATCATCTGCAGTTTGGACATATTTTTTACAGACAAGTGATAGTTTCTCCTCGAGTGTTGGTACGGAGTTCAGTGATTTCATGAACTGTTCTACATTTTTATCGTCTTTCTTTACACGGTCCTCTCTTTTCCCTTTTTTTACTTCCAGCGGTATTTGTGTTGGCGCTTTATCCTGGAAAATAATAGAAAAACAAGTTCTTTTTAGCTCTTGTTGAAGTAAAATGGAGCAATAAATATCAGCTATCATCAACAATTTCCTATGGAATAATATAGTAACCCTTAAGCAGCAAAAGGACGGGAAATTCTATTTCAAAGCCGTTTGGGAAATGAAAACCTGGAGCATGGAGGCCAGGTGCATGAGTTTTATATAAAATACTTGCAAAAAGTTTGGTTGATTTGACTGTGCTGATCAGATCAGATCTGATCAGAGGGCTGGCCCGCATATTGCTCAAGGAATAGGCGTGTCTATTAAACATCATAATGCCGTTAGCCTCCTGGGCCATGTTTCCCACCATATGTTATTTTAAGGTGTGTAAGTTTAGTTTTAAATGTATATGTTATTTTCAATATAGTCTCATAGTTTCTATAACACATTGTAATGTCCAACATAAAATAAGTGTATCTAATGTACAAGTTTTTTTTTATTATAATACCCTGATCTAGAATTCATTTAATTTTATCCCATGCTAAGTTAGAAAGAAAATCTGATGTGTAAACAGAAGAACATTTTAGTATATTGCATATTATTTTCTTCTAACACCTTAATGTCTTGTCAACATGTATTGAATTTCAACATACTCATACCATTTTACAAATGCCTGGTAATGATTCAAGGACCTTTAAACTACAATGGCAGTCAGCTAAATATAGAATTCTGAAAATGTAGCAATATTTTGACCTATATAACAATGCACAACAGGTGAACTGGCAGTAAAGGCCCTTTATAAATACTCAAAACTATAAAGCTCGAAACTTGACTCTAGCAAATAAATGCTGAGAGAGTACATCATGTATAAACAGTAACCAAACCAATGTTACCATTGGTAACCAAATATTTTTTATTCTATTGACTTAAGTCCAAAATTCCAAGTGTTAGCTAATTATTGGACGAAGCCCTGTCGTCAACCATAAAAGCAGAAAGCAAGTGAAACGTGCTTCCGAACAAAAATATCAAAAACATTACGGGATTTGGCAAATAGCCAACAAACTTTTAGGTTAACTATTTCACCTCTTTTACATATATTTTAATTATTATAAATGATTACTTATACATTTACAAGACTTTTTTATTCACAAACAATGGGAGACGCTAAGAAGGCCGACTTAAAACTATGTAATTTACCTAGAAAGAAGTAAATAGTTTACCGACATCCGATAGCGTTCTATTTATAAACCCTTTGGTATTATTAAAAAGAAATAAACTTACAGCGATATTGGATGGCACAGTAGTGGTATTGTTTGATAAGGCATTTTCTGTTCCTTCTTTTTGAGTATCGCCCGTAGCAGTATCCATTTTAAAACAATTTAACTCTTCTGAAAATTTACTAAACAAAACGGAACAAGACGTTTCTGCTGGGGTTGTCCTAATAAATAATAATTTTAGCTAGTGTCAATTTACTGTCAAATCGATTTCTTTCATTGATTTTAAATATTTCTTGATTTTTTTTTATTGATTTTAAATATTTCCTTGAGTTGATTTAATACTGACTAATTCCAAGTAATTTTCATTTATTTCCGCTATTAAATAATGAACATTCATTAAAGGCATTATAACAACAGGCATTATAACAGTGGATCCACTAAATCGTAGAAAAAAAAAGAAGAAGAACCGTGTATGAAGTTGGTTCCATAATTTAAGTCAATAATTAATTTGATTCGTTTGCGTTCCTCGCTTTTATTTATTTGCTTGATTTATAATAACAGCATCAACTGATACAATATTCATTATGGATAAATTGCTCCTAAAATAATATTCTATTTATTATAATCCATTTTTTTTTATTTTCAAAAAACCCTGATGAAAACTTATTTCAGTTAGCCGAGCCATGTGGCAACACTATTCGTTTAGAAATTCTTAAGTGATCTTTGCATAGATCGATTTTTTATCCATGTATGCTTAATGTGCTGTACAAGATTTTAAAATACTAAATATCGACATAATTACATGAATGGTTAATAAAATGTATAATTTAAGGTTGCAAACGATAAAACCAGTTAAAACTGGTTATTTTCGGTTTGTCGTAAAAGGTTACCATACTATTTTTAATCCTTCTACATTAGAAACAATTGATGATATTTCAAACTGCATAAATAACGCCTCATTATCATTTTTCGTTTTGGATCTTTGGTAGAATTCTATACCTAAGAAATAAATACATACCTATACAAGATTTTGATTTTTTCGTCATTCAAATTTGTACATAGACACTGAGCGGTTAGTTATTTGGTTTTTTACTTTTGATGCCATTAAATCTTTACTTGGGCTAGGTCTAAACAAATCTTATTGTATGTTTAATAATTCAGTTCATATTTAAATGCAAGTAATTTGATGAAATGCATTATTTTTGTTATATAGTTCTCAGATGAAGATTAGAGTAGAACTTTAGATCCAACGATAGTAGTTTCTAAAGTAATTTTCTTGCAATACTGTACTTCTCTATCTCGCTCGCACGCATTCCGTCAAAAAGAAGAGCAGCGACCAGTCGGTGAGTAATCTTTCCTCTGATAAAAATTCTCTAAAGAGACCGTTACGACGCATACGTTACCAAATTAGTCCTAAAAGTTACTTAGTGAAGTATTTGAGTGTTTATTTAGTTCGGTAAGTGTCTTTAATTTGTACTTGTTAATTTTATGGCACCGGCCGCCAGACGTTAGATGCGAGCCGTTATTTTTCAAGATTTTTGTAAAGGTCAATGAGCTTCTATGCCGCAGGACGAGATATCCTATCTAGGTATCTGGGCATCGGCGTGTAGTTAACACAGCATATTTGCATATAGATTCGCCTTTTAATTCGGATTTTTCCGGATTGTATCACGGTAACGCATGGTGCGATCGAACAAAAGAATCCACCGTTATATTTTGTTTGCCGCATGAATGGAGTGACCGCACTACATGTACGATAGATTCTTTAGTTTTACAGTTAGTTTTTAAAATAAAACACAATGGCCGGGTTTGATGTGGTGCGTGGTATATTTTCTTGCGATAGATGCAGCTTATTGTGCCGTTGTGGTCTGAATATTCTACAGTTTCGTAAATTTTTCCTTGTCCGGAATGTCGTCCAAACTGCATTCTAAATATAAAACCTATTTGGTTGTTACCTGCGTTGGATTTTTTCTTACTTTTTGTTGTATTTGTGATTTATGTTGTGCAGATGTTGATGGGTGATGGGTTCTATAAGGTCGCATTTTTTTCATCTAGGTTTGTTACATTTTAACAAATAAATTCTAGGATATTTACGCTAAAATAAGTACTTACTGTGCTTTCTTTACTTCTAGTGTCAATTTACCTTATGTATTCACCTTATGTAATGTTTAATTAATAACAAAAATTCACTAACTCTCTAATAATCAGTAACACTTGCAATAATTGTCTAAAAGCTACAAAATCTTGATAATAAAAAAAAATCTAGCCTTACTTTTGTCTTTTGATCCCACTTTTTCAAGGACGGCTTTACACTGCCTAATTTACAATAATAATTATTATGTCTCAAATAATTTTTTTTCTCTAAGAATGGCCTTTCAACATTTTATTCACAAAAATATATGTTAAAAACAATCTTACAAGGACCAATTTACATTAACTTTATTGTCCTAAATTATAATTACATACTTTGTCCCGTCATACACAATTAGTGCTAGCATGCAAGTCAGTGACCTGAGATACCAGTTATCACAAGCATGTGTTATTGGCCTTATAATTGGTACAAAGAACTGACCGCACACGGCCAAATAAAAATATCTGTGTATCCACAAAGATATATGATAAAACTCATAATTATCTCTCTGTCAAGTCATTCATTATATCATCAATTGCAATAATTTGTTATCTTTCTTAAACTGAATTTTGTAGTTATCTGAAGGAAAAAATAATGTCCAGGATTCAATTGATTCATATTTACATTCTGAACAACCTTTTTTTATGATAATAATGATTCAATTCAGATAATATTTGTCAGTTACTTTCTCTATTTTACTACAACTTGCATAATATGACTAGTTAAAAATGGTAGAGTATTGTACGATTATGCGACAAGATCTTAATTTGGTTTGTGTTTAACCAAAACATACACATGCTGAATATATTCATGTTTTGTCAAATCTGCTAACATTTAATGTATACAATTGAGGTAGTAACTTTTCCTTCCTCTTTAATTGTGAATAGGGAAAGATCAATAAATACACTGTTAAAATATTTAGCACAGTTGCAGAATTATAAATTGAACAGTTAAAGGCACTATTTTTAATATTAAATCAATGATATATTTTCATTTCGTTTCGTTTTATGATTATACAGAATGATAATAACATTTTTGTATATTTATATTTGTACAGAGACAATCTAGTCTACAAATAGTTGCCATAAAGTTGGCATGCCCAGGATACTCAAAGCATTTACCTAAGGTGGTAAATGCTGAATAAAATCAACCTGATAAGTTATATCAGTTCCTCGAAAAACTATCTATGATCAATTCTACTAGGTAAAACAAATTTCTTTGTTAAAAAAAAATACGAACTTCCTAACTCCTCTTATTAGTCAAAAAACTCGATTTTCCTTCCAATTTCTAAATTAAAAAAAAATGCCTACATAGACAAGAAACTTGTATCGTGCAAAGTATCTATAATGCTTAACAATGAGGTTTAATATTCATTTAAATTTCAATATTCCCGCTCTCGTAAAGGTGTCAAACAAATAATTCGCAACGTTCCGATCCTTTGTAAATAAGACAGCCCTTGTTAATGAGCACACAAAGAGTCTTTGTGCAGACATCCGATTCTGACCACAAAGGACGCACAACCGCACCATTCCTAGAGGGTTCCTGCTACAGGCCGGTGCTCTATATTAGCATGCTCAATGCTATTAGTGCACGCATCGCTTCCATGATGCATGCAAGTACACATTCCAATCATAATAAGCCTTCGTTTATTCATTGTTTTTGTTCGATTACGAAATGTTGAGAATTCGTTTTGGTCCTAAATTGAACTATAAACAATTCTTCGCTTGTTTAGACACTGAATTACAGAAATTACTTTGAACGATAAATAAGTTAGGTCTAATTAGATAAGTTAGTTTTTTCGTTATCCTAGAGTTTTGGCTGAGTGCCAGTCTGTTTTGCTCGAAGGAGCTAATCGGGATTTCGTTGGCACGGGACCATGATTATATCGAATGTTATCTTGTATTCAGCTGAATTGGCAAAATAAAAATGTAGCAGGACGATAGGTGTAGAATTTAGGTTTATAGTCGAGTACCTTTTTATAGCAAACCTCCTTACATAATTACTATTCTGAATTAGTATTCTCTATTTTTGAATTAGTATTCTCGCTGTCAGCCAATTAATCCCCTGATACAGAAAGCCACATAATTAGCTGTCAATAATAATTAGCTTTAGTGAAAGGCAACCACACATGGAGACTAGGTTACTTTCTGAGAATAGAAATACACACATGCATTATAACAATACTGGATACAGTCATACAAATCTCGCTAGGTGTAGACGACGAAAGAGTATCATGACGACTGTGTTTTTGAGTGGCAGTACCAATTTTTCTCCATTTTCCTGTTTACTGGGGAACTCTAGCCTTATATTATGTAGATACTGCCGCAATACCCGAGATTTTACCTTTCTTTTTTTGGAAGAAATCCCTCGGCTTACCTCCAGATATAACTTTGCAGAAGCCAATTAACGTCCTATTTCCTAATAACTGGCGAGACGGTAATTCCTGACTAACTTAATTAAATTACGGTAGGTACGAAGTTATTGTATTAGGAACTTATTGCTTGCAAAATCTCATAACAATCCAATACTTCGCAGAGCCGAGAAGTTATTACAATTCTTTACCTAGTAACAGACGTTCTTATTGTAATTTTATACTATTGCTCAGATCTCTTCAGGTTATTTTTGCCTCCTCCGTATTTTTTAACTTTTAGGGAAGTTTGGGCGCTTTGGAAATTCTAGATTTTCCTTATTTCTTACATATCAGATAGTGAATTCCCTTATATCTCCTTCCACGATGTAAGTAGCTTGCCACAAGGTCTAATGATTCGTTAAAATCCTAATAATTTAACTGCAAAGACTTGCATATTCTAAATGAATAAGATTTGTTAACACGATGATGTTCCACAGCAGCAAGTAGATAGCATTGCTTCCTTCCAAGCATCATTTAATAACCCGGTTACCCTTGCTTGATTACAAGTTGTGCTACGATAAGGAACTGTTTATTTATAGTACTGTTGTACTAGCCCCGTAATTATTTATCATTAAACAAGACCGGCTAACTAAATTACATGTGTTTGAAGATCGGATGAGCTCTTGTTAAAAGATTTTTTATTAAGTGTTGTTTGAATACACTTTGTTTTAGGCACGGGCTTGTTCGTGTGGAAAATAGGTTACACGAGAGGCAATTCTAGGTGGTCCGTCTAGCTTCAGTTTGACACGCACAAAATACTAATGGCTAATTAACCCTGAAGCAATGATACTACTAAAAATAAAACTTTCAGTTTAAACGAACCTTTTAAGTAAGGTCTTAGGAATTGCACGATAGGTACATCTCTAGACATAAAAATATTATACAGGTTCTAACTATTTACGTGGGCTGGAGAATGTTGACAGGTTTAGTAGAACTGGTATGTCTAGACAGCAGTAGGTTATTGCATAAATATTCAGCCCTTAATGCTACCTGCTGATGTTAAGTCCTTTTGCTTGGCTTATTCTAACTTTCTACACAACTGTGATTACAATGCTCCAAGAAGTTGTAAAGATTGTGTTTGGTGATGCAAAAAATTGTTTGCATAAAATTTTTGCCGTCCTTTTTCGGAGAATTTCACCAAGCTACACAATGCAATACACATTCTTCAAACCACTTTTCAAGAAGGGCTATCTACTAAAGTCCCAGCCAATGGACGGGCGTGGGTCGAACAAATAGACAAAACACACCCGAGACCGCAATAAAACCAAATTATGGGGCACTCGAACATTTCCAAATCGTTTTATTTCGTGGTCAGTACTCCTATTTGGCTGACCGGTTCTCACTTCTTGCCCTACATGGTACAAATTCGATTACTTATGCCTGAGTATTTGTCTGCATATGAATGACCATCAAAGGCGTGTAGCAATCTGCGCATTTATCTTGTACGCCCTCTGCGCACTTAGCTTGGTATAATGCACCTAAGTGGTTTACATACGAGCTTGTTGCTATGCCGGCTTATTGGCGATGTACCGAACATTATGGTCAGCTTAACCTGCTAAGGACCAAATGCATGCAGACAAATATTTGAGCATCGGTTCTGCTTGAGAAAAGTAGCGACGAAGATTTCTTGAGAAAGACGTGCGATTTTTATTTACATAGAATGTCAGTAAATATATCGCATGTTAGAAACGTATCAAAACAATGTAAACAATTTCTTCTACCGTTGATTAAAATTCTCTTCGCCTATTTTCTTTCCTAATAACAGAAGCACGCTTACAATTCATGACTCAGACGTTTATTGATTGTAATGTAATCATACCTTCCGGCTGGCTTCCTAGATCAAATGACCGGCTACGGTCCTTACTTAGTACTTGCGTAGGTAATAGTTTTATTTGTAAGGGTGCGTCCTCATATGGCATAGCAGATCGCCTCTCGTCGCGTGCAACATCGCGCGATCTCGGTTAGGCGCGGTCAAAAAGTTGTCCAAAAGTGTGACCCTTGTTTTAATATAGATTGTTAATTAATATGATGTGCGTGTTAATAACTTTAATATTAAAGTAATCTAGGAGTAGTTTTAGTGCAGAAATGTCATCAGCACACCTTCAATTTAAAGCTAGACCGTTTAGCTTAATTACAAAGGTGCGATGGTCGTGACGCGCGAGTTGAACGCACATCGACAAATATGTCCGCACCCTTAAAAGTCAGTTGAATGATTCATCGGGTAAACCTACGTTGTATTGTCTTTATGTCTGGTTTATAGACAGACGTGTTATGTACGCCCGATGTTGTGATGGTTTTGAAATCGAACAATAAATTGCCTTGTTTGAGTAAATTGTACGCAGTTTCGATACGAATTGTATTGGTGTAGTTAAGAATTTATCAGGTGCGTTATCAAATTATGGTTAGGCGTCAAATTATTTTGAACTTCTTGTAGTACGTAAAAATAGAATAGCACTTCCTTCTGTGTATAAGACGTATTAACTATGTACGATAAATGTGCCCTTTATGTGCTCTTCTGCTTGTTTCGTTTCGTTCGTTTGATGTTTTTGTGTGTGATTTTTGATTTAATAAATGACTAACAGTAACTTGTATAGTTTTTCAGTTTCTATGAATGCATCGCTTTCTCGTTACAGTGTTAAAAGAACTCACAAATTACCTAAAGACATCTCTATATCTCGTCCACACTGCTAGGCTGATCTGGTAGAATGTCTGCAAACCAAGAGGCTTTGAGGAATAGGTAAGTTTTAAATTATCCCTTGCCGAATGACATTGTTCTGTTGCTGTGTGAGTCCAATAGACGGCCGGTATTATTAAAACTGTTCATTAAAACATATTTATCAAGCATCTTTTGTTTAAGTTTGACGTGTCTTGTGTCGTCGCAAATCAATCAAAGATGTTTGATAAATCATATTTCTAATACCGGTCTACGTTAGCATTAGAGCGCTAAATTATTTTGCATTGCCTCTTTTGTATTGGAGTAAACATTTGTATGACGTACCAAACTGGCAATGACAAATCAATTGAGTGCGAACAAATGAAATCACTGCACTTATTGGTTTTAATTTGGATTTCCATGATAAGCGATTGATGCAGCTTGCAACATGACTGTAGATTATATTTTTGGGGATTGATTGCGCAAACGCTTGTCATCAGAACCTAGCCTTACACCGATTTGGTGAAGATTTGTGACGTCAAGAAAAACAATACTTTTTCCATTTTGTAATATTTTCGGTACCAGACACGCAAAAAATTGATTCGATTTAGTCTTGATTCGTAATATTTGAATAGTACGAATAGCAAATTCTACCGAAAATTTACGTAATGGGAAAAGTGTATAAAGAACATCTTTTATATCTCTGCTTCATAGAAAATCACCATTACATACGGAAATGCAGTAAGGACGTTCTGTCTTGCAGTTACCGTTATTGAAATTTATATTGATTAGAAAAACAATCATTGCTTTGTAGTTGACAACACTTAAAAATTTCAGATTTAACATGAAAATGATTGACTACCGTCATTTAAAAAAAAATATGTTAATATTTTGCTTAGTATTTTTACAACCCTATGATAGATGACTGTAGATTGTAGATTTTAATTATTTATCTGTGTGTATTTTCAATCATTATTTCTATGCCGCTGAGATGAAAGACAGTTCAAATTGAATGTTCAGTAACTGTACTCACAACGATTTACAGTAATAATTTGGGATTCGGGTCAGCCTCAGTACTTATTTTATTACAATTGTAATGCTTCTAAATAACACAAAAAGCATTATAACGCTTTACGTTGACTGAGCTAATTGCATATAAATATGAAACTAATATAAATTTAAATAGTTTATAGTAAGTATTGATGGTAGGGAATGGGAATGCCTGATAATGGGCTTCCCTCACGCCAATGAACGATGTTAGTTTAAAATGTTTGATTTTCACGTTCACACGCTAGGGTGTACTCACGATACGTCTGTGTTGTCTTTGTTTTGTTTGGCATGTTTTTACGTTAATTTGATGTTTGGTTTTGCTGTTATACAGAAATGTCTATGAAATGTACACAACGCCGATATTTTTTTGAATAAAATCATCATCACACGAATTCAACTCAGATGATTTTAGCCTTGCCTTTAGTACGGTATACAAAAGTAAGCGTTAATGATTTTAGGACCAAGATGTTATTAGAACGAGGCATTGTTGCATGTAAAACTGTCTTAGAAGATTTTGATTGCATTGAAGCCTTCATAAAAGCAATGAAACTCTATGGCCTTGCAATCATTAATTACCTAGTTTTAATGAATGTAGTATGCACTACAATACTTTTGTACATTTCATAGACATTTCTGGCTGATTTTTTGTCATCGTTTGGGTAGTTTTGTCTAAATCCGAATTGGGACGAAGAGTAGCTTCTGTTTATAAAGTTGAACCACTTGAAATGTTTTTGTGTAGTATAGATAAAAGCATGAGTTTTGACTGTTGACTGTTTTGTGTAAGAGAAACTGTAGTTTGGTTTCTAGTGTTTTTGCATGATTGGTTACTGAGTTACTGACATTGTTTACTTTTTTTATTGTCGTGTCTTTCTAGGTGTGTCTGTCAAGCATAAATAAAATAGTGTGTAGGTTTTATACCGTTGTGTGGTGCCATATTTGAGGTACCGTTAACCCAGCTGTAGTTTTACTACATTACTAAAATATTTGATTACACTGTTATTACCACTAAAGTGATTAATAACGAACACAGTCAAATAAAGAAACTAGAAATACTATTTTTAGTCACTGTGACGCATTTACTGAAAGTTAATTAAAATTGTACATTACTTTGTAATCAAATAGAACTTTTAATTACAGTTACAGTCGGTCTAGACTCAAATTACGAAAACCGCGGTTATTATTTAATTTGGCAGCCATATTGTTTTTGCAAGATAATTGTACTACAGTTGAGAGCTAACAACTGTCGATTTTATACCATCTGCGCTCCATGACACATGGCGTCCGTTTTTCTGCGAAATTGTAATAACTCTGCTTGTTAAAGCAGGAATACTGATAAATTGTGCTCGAAAACAACGATAGAACTTATTCATATGATAAGCCGTTGTTTATTCATTAAAAACTATAAGTACTTATTGAGGAACAACTCGGATATTATACCAGTTAATACTGGTGACGAATTAACAGTTTTATGTCATAATCTAATTCAAGACCCAGAAGAATAATTTCCATTGCTATTGATCAATATTCCCCCCATTGGCCAGTAATGCTTTAAAAACAAAAATGAGACAATTATTTATATCTAAAAATAGATTTGAAAGATTATCTAAATAAAACAAAGAACGAATACAATATTGAACAGCTAAACATACCGTTACTTCAGTAAAATTAATGATATCTTTTTACTTATAGAAACTAGAAATCGGTACTAGTCGACATAGATTTCCTATTAACACAGACATTTATTTAGACAACTTCGATTAAGTTTTTGCACCTTATTATACGGTTGGCTTACAATTTCAATTGCAAGTTATACCTAATATAGTCTTGCGGTTCGTTATTAAAATCTTTTTAAGAGCGCGAATTGAACTAGTTTTCAGCTAATCATTATATCGTCATAAATTTGTGTTTCTTTATTTCTGTGATTGAAATACTTAAACAGTTTATAATAGCATCTGTGAACCCCTCTTTCTTGAATATCAAATCCTGGTATTCTTTCCAGAAATTTCCCCATGTTTTTGTGCATAATTTGTGTTCAAAAGCCTTGTATCGTTTGCCCTTAAGGATTAATCCATCTAGTTTCGGGTGTCCCTCAGGGCTTTAAAGTCAGTTGTGTCGTTTAGATAGCCATTTGATTTTGGACATTCAAACACACGCAGGTCTTCGAGAACTTTCCAAAAGATTCGGGAACAAGCATATTCATACTGGATATCACTCAGTCAGATTCAGTGGGTGAAGGATTCTAATAATCATCCTTATAATGTTTACAAACTTTAATCAACAAAAATGTATTCTTAGAATCGAGATAGTGCTTGTGATTCGTTGCGATAAGATTAAATGTATTTAAAAACATTACACAGAAATAAGTTAGTCACAGTACAACAGTTTGTACAGTCGTGATTCAGAATTAAAGACTGTAACCAATTGGGTGACGCATTTGTTAAAGAAACGTCGATATATAGTTGTAGATACCATTTAGCATCCTGTCAGTAACCGAAAATTACTTAGCGTACTAAATAAGACCTATTTAGAGCTGTTTATGTGACTGCTTCGTCTGTAAATCTGTTGGATTACGTTTTATTGGTATGTACATAAATCTATCAGCTTATGTTTATTTAACTTTACGCCAGAGAAAGACTGAGTCTTAGCATTGCTTTAAAACTAGGTGTTATTTCATTGTCATTTCTATAGTTTTCCCATCGTTTATATTACCGATTCTCAAGCTAGTTTCCCACAATTACTGATTGGATAAACAGATGATCTGCTGTTTTTTTATCCGTAGCTACTAAACTATACATGGAAATAGTAATGAGAATATGTTGATGGGTATTACGGCTTGATGTATCGGTTTACATGTCGTTTGACGCACCGGTGATTCCGTTTCGTTCCAGACTAATCCAAGGTTAGATACGAAAATCTTTGAGTACTTATCTGTTTAACAAGATGATTCGTTGCGGGAAACTATTAATTCATTTGACTGTTTTGATTGTCTTCTTGCTTCTGATTTCATGAGGTCTGCCGTTATAACTTTATAAGTCATAATATCATAAACTTTTTGGTCAGGAAGAAGTTATATGTGTATAGGTAATCATGGGAGATACTGAATACATCTCACTTGTTTACCATGTGCTAAGAACACTAACCTATTATCAGGACACTTCCAATTTGTTAGCTGGTCGATGTCAAACAACTTGTCCTATAACATTTAAGTCGTCAAATTATTCCAAACCTTTATGTATCTGCCTAGTCCAATCATCTTTTGTCATGATGGAACCATCTCTGTCAAGAACGTGTTTCGTATAAATTATGACCTGTAGTCCTTTATAAATGCGCGCGCCGACGACGTCACAGTCTTCGCACTTGTCCTCTTAAAGGACACCAATAAGGTCAGGGCCGAGATCTCTGGGCGTTACCTTTCGGCGTTTATGTTTAAAAATGTCTTCATATTATTCCCTAGTTATTTTCCTTGTTTGTTGATCAAATGCAGTCTAATTCCAAAGTAATCTAGGTTATCAAGTACATTAGTCAGATTTAAGTCAACGTGACACTGAGTGACGCTAATGTTAGAAAATTACGAGCATTGTTGTAATGTTTGCCCTCCATTCCTCCACATGGGAAAGTAATTGAACCCTAGAATCATTAAGGGTCAAAACTGGAACGAACTAATTTGAGAATTTAGAGCATAGGTGATAAACCGAAATTCAGGTCGTTTGTAATTTTGGGCCGACATGGGTATTTAGGTAAAGCATAATTATGAGCCTATAAGTGTAAAATGGCATCATAGTTTCATTAAACCGTGATGTAGTTGTTTTTCTATAGATCTTAACTTGTTACAGTAATTAATAGTAATTACGCGACTGCTTGATTAATTTCTAATTGCGTTTAATTGTGGTTTGTATAACGTCTTACAAAACGCTGTGTTAATTAGACGCGATATGGATTAACCATAGAGATTTGTGTAACTAATTGATGATAAAATGCAACTACTGAATCTAACATTTCTGGAGTAACTTAAAAAGTACATAAAAACTAGCGACCGGCCCCAGTTTCACACGGATGAAATACTGATATGTTATACATATAAACCTTCTTGAAACAATTTATCTATTACAAAACGCAAAATTAATTGCGTAGTTTTGAAGACCTAAGGACACATAGGATCAACAATTTAAAGAATACAAATATTAAGAAGTAAAAAAATCAATAGTGGTGACATAGGTATCAATTTATTCGCATCTACGTTTACATAGTTATAAACCTATGAGATCAGTTATTTCTTAGAAGGTCAAACTTATGATTTATCATTAAATACATCTGCAAATACGCAATACTTTACGACTATTGCATTCTCGCGGAAACGAGACAAGTTATCGTGTTCATATTATTTGATATCTCTTAACTTATACAGTTACTTTAGATGAAGTGATTTAATGTCGTTATTTGCTGAAATATAAATTTGAATGTTATGCTATGAATTGAATGCTATAGACATTCCTAAAGGCTTTACATATAACGGGAAGAAATTCATGACACATACCTTTTAATGACTTTATTAGTCATGTTTTGTTGTCAAATCTATCGTTATAAGAGGTCTAAAGATCTAATAATATCTCAGAAATACCTGCATCTACCTCTTCAATAGGATTTAAGCCCTGACTAATGGAACACGGTTTCAAATGCACCTCTATAACAAAGTATCAAAAAAACATGATTGACGCACATCAGTACGTCGGTGCGTCTGCGCATTGTTCAACACATTATGTGAAGGATGTACCTATCCTATCTGCGCATGAATAATCATTGTAATGAGCTTTCTATCTGAATTGTAATTGATTAGTCAGCGGTCAGGCCATAACATTCGTTTCTATTATAAATTGTGATCATACGATAGCGCTGTTGTACAAACATTTCCTCTGATTGATAGTTACTAGCTTTTGCTAACGCGTTCGTCTGTGTGGGGGTCGGTTGTCGTGACAAAATGTAGGTTATCATTAACAGACTTGTCATTTTAATTTCAAACCCTTGTACATTTTATCAACGATGAAGCGGCAGTTAGGCTGTGACAGCATAACAGACAGACATAAAGTTACTTTGAGTACAGTATTCAAGCTTTGGTCACGGTTTCCTTCGCATGATTTTTTATTTCAACTGCAAAAATCCCGTGTCCGTCCAGATAGATGGCTATCTCCGCAAAATTGGTCCAGACGTTTGAACGTGACGAACCACCATTTCTCAAAATACATCAATCAATCCACAAACAGAGTATTAGTAGAGTAATGTTATAGGTAGTAAAGATGGCGAGTTTGAAATTATGGAGTTCTATTACAAACTTTTTTCCTGAAAGTTAATATGCGACATGCTGTCTGTGTGATTTAATAGATAGTACAAGCTATCCATATTGATTGCACGGCACCCCAATGATATACGCTGATAAGGGCGATAATATCAACAGTTGTTAGTATCAATAAATTTTAAATGCCTTATTGGGGTGATTGTTCTATTTATTGAGGGTAAAGTTTCCGTGACAGCACGGAACTTTGTATTGTTTCAAACACGATATACATGGTTTATGAGCCATCGTGTTTTTTTTATAAAATGTCTTTAGGGCTTAGGTAACTAGTTTTACTATAGCGAAGATAGTGTAAGTAAGATGAGTTCGACTCCTATTTGAAAGACAAGCTATTAAGTATATTCACTTTAGATAAAATAAGAAAAAAATAGAATTATGGATCCCATTATTATCAGTGAATTCCAACGTTTAGTTCCATAAAGTGCTGATATGGAGTAATAAAACGAAAATAAAATAGGCAATTGTAATAGTAGAACTATTTATTCGTTGTACCTTTGATGTATTATACTATTTTCGCTAAACCATTAATCTCAAACACACAAACATGTCAAAAGCAATAACATAAATCCACCTTCAATTACGACTAACATAAACAACTTTTCTAGCCATAACTTAAGTTTTTATAACAGAAGCTATTTCAATAACAATTTACGATGTCTCCCGACCCTTGTATATTGTATAGCTCGTAGCTACGCATGTTCCTTAATCATAAAGTAATACCTAGTCTTGCCATAGCAACGCCCTAAGCTAAAACCCACAATGGGGGGAATGAACTCTGCACAAACTTAGTACATTCATCTTTTATGAATTTTAGGCCTTGAATAACTTATTCTGTATTACTTAGCTCTGGTATATTCATATAGACTCGTTTTTCTTTTATTTCGTAAGCTAATATTTGCTCTATCTAATCCTATCGTAAGTAACGTTTCGGCCAGTCACCCTAACGGAAAATGGTACTTAAGTGTGACGATATAAGTGTAGTATTACGTACATTTGTTCAGCACAAAGGCTTTATTATTTCAGAATGATCTGCAAGAAATTGCATTAAGATAACTGTATTTTTATACTTATTACAATCTGATAGTGAAGTCGATCGCGATGGGTCAAACCAATTCCGTCAATCGGTATATTGACGTAATAATATAATTAATCCACTTTCAATATAAGGAAATCCTAATTTAGTGTAAGTCGTTTATGAATATGGTGTTCCTAATTTGTCACTGCTAAATTACTTAATACAAACTTTAGGATTTTATATTTCTTCGATACTTAAGTTATAACAAATTTGAAAGAATGTTAATAGACTAGATATGATATTTATGTACCTGTTATGTCGCGCCAAGGTCAAAGAGATATTGTAAACATATGTTACATAACACTATGTTTTAAATTTAACCGATTATTGAGATAATCTCTTAAAGTGGGTGTTTTAATCTGACACGTGAAATCGCCTGCTCAGCTCTGCAGTTAATTTAATTACGATACCACTTATTTGGTACTAAGTGGTTCATATAGTAACACAAGGCCTTGAAGCCTAGACCTAAATCACGGAAAATTACTGTATTGTAATATGAAATGTTATACCAATGAAACAAATCTGCCTACTTCTACTTAGTAACAATGAAGCTTCGAGAATATTCAGTTACGAATCGACCCACATCGAAATAAGGCCAAGTTTTATTAGAAAACGAGCATCCTTTAGGACACGTACTCATTTAAACACGCACATACGAACACTATCCAATTAAAACGATTATCACAAAGTGAAAGTCAAGTAATTGTTAGAAAAATATCTTTTTAAATTAACTGCACACAATAATATAGCCGCAGCTATAAAACTTCCCAAAACGGTTCGAGACAATCATTATACAAACTACTTTCTTCCCACGCGAAGCCGGAGAATTTATTGTTTTAAAAAAGTAAATGAACTGTCATTCTTTCATGACAAGTCCTTGCGATATTAAATTATTTATTTGTGAACAGTAATATTAAAAGCGTACCGTCGTTTGACTCAATGCAGACTTATTTTGGGTTATAGGATCGACTGATTTCAATAGGCATAGGGTATGTACTAATTGTAAAAAAATCCTTCGAATTTTATACTAACGGACTCCTTATTGTTTTTTACGTAGTAATTAAGCTATTGTAATGATTTTGCGGTTAATTGGGGTCAGGTGATTGTTCTAAGTAGGTAATATTTTTTTTTCACCTTGCTTTCTCCATTATATTATTTATTTTAAGCATACGAATTTCATTTTGTTTTTAGGTGATTGGATTGTTCAACTTAGTGGCTTGAGTTTAACATTGCGTAAAAATGAAAACATTGATTACATGCCTAATTCTAGGTAGGAATTAACCAATTGTTACAAATGGCATTGGTTTTGGGTACTTAAAATGTAACCCTGCAAAGGCATAGTATACATTTCCAAATTTTAACAATGCCGGTGTTTTATTCCAGTGCAAGAATGACTTCAACATCTTTCAACGTGGGTCTGGCCGACAACACGCGCCTGTCATCGCGAGTGCTGCGCCCGCCCGGCGGCGGCCACACCGACATCTTCGGCGGGGAGCCCGAGCCCCAACAGACCCCGCGGCGCGGACCCCCCGCCTCCACCATCGGAGCTGTCGTCGGTGAGTAAAGTCTTGAATGTTCTGAGGATTAAAGTAAATGGATTAATAGTCTTCAGCATATAAAAGACGCTTGCTACTTATTAGATGTTAGCTTGTTTCATCATGATGGATTAAGTAGCCAAAAAGGTTTTGATGAGTGCAAGTTGTTGTAACTAGGCCTTGTTTTAATTGTGTCTGGAAGGTAGGAGTTCGTGTTAATCGAACTTTTCTAGCCTTGTAAGTAGTTTTCGGATTGCACTCTCAAAAAGGAGAGCCGATGAAAGAAGCAGGTTGATGGAAAGTATTCGGTGGTGTGATGTTATAGTTGTATTGTTACTGTGTGTTAAATATTGACCGCTGTAATTCCAGGGCCGGATGAGCCGAAGCCAACTAACGGCACAGACGCTGGGCAGAACGGTCAGAAGAGCCCGGTGGAGGCGGCGCCCGCCCCCGTGGCGGAGGTGGCGAACAAGCCGGCCAGCCCGGTGAAGTCGGAGCCGGCGGCGGCGCGCGCCGAGCCCCCCAAGCGCGTGCGCGTGCCGCCCGGCGGGTTCTCGTCGGGGCTGTGGTAAGCCCGCCCCGCCCGCTTCGTTTCTCGCGCAGAAGATTCCCGGTGGGACCAGTTTCGTTCGTTTGCATTGGGCGCTCATCTGCATACTGTTTCGGCCTCTGTACTGCTGTCCCGCGACGGCGTTCGGTATATAAAATGTTAAGTACCGGTCTGCGTAGAAATTTTTAATTGTTAGTCTTCGGCCGATCTCCTATCTTTGGCCTTTGTGTGGAACGTACTCGCCTGATGTGAACGTTGTTAGATTTATTTAGGGTATATGCTGTGCCTTTGATTTTCAAAAGTTGTGTTGGTTGTAGATAGTTTTGTTAAAAATGTGATCGCTCCCTGGTCCACTGTCGGGTCTCTTAGAATTTTGCTTGCTAAGATAACGATGGTTCTTTTACAATCCTCGCAAAAAGGAATTCTTTAATATTTACTGAACAGGAAACATGTTTCTTTCAATACTAGTATTATTTACCTATATAGTTAGGAAATTATTTTCTTATATTTTAATCTTGCATTATATCCAGCTTTTGTGTCAAAGCAAAGCGTATTGTGCTCGCCAAACTCTCTATTAGGAATGTAAAGGTCACAATTTGGTTAAGATTTCCTTCAAGGCCAAACATAATTAACATTTTATATTACTATTAAATTTTTTCATTCAAATTTCGTATTAATGTCAAGCTGTCTAGAGGTTATTATCGTGTAAGGCTTTAAATTGGTGTGTATCAAAGGTATGTTGGCGTTTCGATGATTTTTACATACTTTTTAAACAGACTGATCTGTGCCTAGTGAGGTTGATGTTGTACTTAAAATTTGACTCAATATAGCATTTCATGTTTTGCAGTTGTGGTTTTTATTAAAAATAACTATTGTATGCCTTCGCTGGCAAATGCGATTATGTATATTGATAATGATAATTGTATTTTTATATGAATTACAAAATGTAAAAAACAACATTCGGAGTTTTATTTTTGTTGACTCATATTTATTATACATTCAATTACAAAAAGTACACGTGCAATATACCAGCAACATTACGTGTTCGATAAGATTGATTAAAATGCAGTGCTGTTAAGAGCTCAATAAAGTTTATTCTCTTGGGCATTCTATTGTAACATAACATATATTGTCGGCACACAAGTATATCTCTCGTAAAAAAAATAAGACTGGACGGAATAGTCTGCTATACATATATTAAGGGTTTCACGATGACGCTGCCATTTTGCAACTATTTCATTAAAATAAATCTAGAAAGGACGGGCCAATTCTTCTCGTATTATTGCTGTTATGTTTATCAAACTTATATATTCCAAGAATACTTCTTAAGGGAGTTGTCAATACACGAGACCGGGCCTAAATCGTCCTAGTTGTTATATTGACTCACAGACCTAGTTTGTAAAGGTCTGACTATTCTTCGGCTTTTTATATAGCTCCATATCACAAAAACAAACTAGGTACTTAAAAAATGGGTAAACAACTAAATTTTTTTCAGAACCTCCTTTGTTTTATAACAGAAAAAGAAAGTGATAAAATGGCCACCCCAGGCCATCAACAGTCACCTGTCAAAATGTTAAACATTTACAATTAAAACATAAAATATTTCGAAACATGGCTAATAATGCAGCTGGAAGGACACAACCCGAACAGCTCTATTTCAAATTTTCGTCTATATTCTAAATGTAAGTTATTTTATTCATGTTATCCGATTTTAGAACAAAAGTTAAGTTACTATGATATGGCGTACAGCGTCGCTTTTATTCCTATGATGACTGGATGCCTTAATTATTCATTGAATATGTAGATTGTTGGCCGCCATAACTAGGTTGCCCGCATAACATCTTTTCTATAGTTCTTTCGCATAAGTTCTTTCTAAAATACTCCCGAAAGTCTACGTACCGTCATCGTAATCTGGAGCCCAATATCCTATCCAGTTAACAAATTTTCCACCAATATACAATCATAGACTGCAATGGGGAAGCAAGTTTATTCATTATTCGATAGAACATTCCATGGCATACCTCCTGAGAATGGCTTACCACACTACCAGAGCGCAACTAGAGTCAGTAACGTTTGGAAAGTGCCTGAGAAGGCCTACTCGAAATAAAAACCTTTTGATTTTGATTTTACCGGCTTTAATTAATCGTCGCATTCCCTTCCGTTACTGGAAACCAGCCCCATACTGTCAGGCGTGTATAGAATACCTTAAGAACCAAAGTTCTTGAGTTGTATGGCATAGTGCAGTAGTGGTACGTTCCAGTGGCAGTGTGTCACACGGGCCAGGCGGCGCGGCATGGAGGGCGGGGGGCGACAGTCGCGGCTGCTCGGCCGCCTGCTGGGCCGACTGCGCGGCGACCACCACAAATACAATCTAGATAAGCAATACTCTCTGACGTCCGTGTGAGTAGGTTTGCGCATACATTATGTTCTTCAAATTCGTAGGTAATAGGTAATCTGTAGGATATCAGCTGTTAGATCAAAAGATTCATGCCAGCACACCTTGTTGTGCCTTACCAGTTACTGGCCATGCAGAGTGCTGCAATGAAGTTTATCGCCCCCCGAAGATAATGTTGGCAGTTAAAAAAATAGATGTCATACATATACCTCTGAACTGTTTCTATGAACTTAAATCCAATAGGCATTTTCATGTGTAATGCATTCTACTTACTCAAATTTTGACGCATAAGTAGTCCCCTTTATAAACAAGTCGAAGTTCCGGAACCTTTAAAAGTTTTCTGCGCGCCAGAAATCTCTGAAGAAATTTCTCCTTTATCCTTACAAACACAAACGTGTCCGCAGCTCTCGACGAAAACTGACGGCTCACACGAACGTATCGACCTCACCGATCGACTTGAAAAGCTTGTATTACGTACATATAAAGCCGTCAACTAACGAGGCCCTTCACGTGTCCAGCATGAGCGAAAGCACTGGTTGTAGTACCAACAACGAGGACGAAGACCTGGAGCCGCAGACCTGCAATAATAGAGACTGCCCCAACGCCTCTAGTGCCATCGAAGACGATCAGTTTGCTGCCAACATTGACTTGAGGTACACCATAACAGATACCGACTTATCGCTACTTCAAGTAAGAGTATTGCAGTCGTGGTAGAGTGATGCCGAGTAATGGGTCGTCTTGCGTCCATGGCTGCAAGTCTCACTTGACAGACGTGACAGAGAATTGGCAGGCCTCCGGATCTGAGGGCCTACCAATTCTCTGTAGCCTAGCAATACACAATTTATCGAAAGGTTAAAATGTAAATGCACTTTTTGCTAGACAAAACATTACCTAAAAGGATTACTATAGACACAATCCTCATACCTAAGTTTTCTGCTTTGTGCGTATGGTGCAAAATACGTTTTTATGGTATATAAATATGTTGGATCATCTCAAGGACTCACCTGTCAAATCTTTGGGCAGAGTGCTAATCCCTATTACACGGGCACAAACAAGAACACAAAAATGACTAAAACTGACAAAATAGGGACGGATAGGGGATATAAGAAATATTTTAATCAATAAAAATAAGTTCTATGATTGATAGATACGGCGGGCAATATTTAACACCGGAGCAACTGCCAGACTTCTGTGACCAACTTCATCACCTGGTGGAGGTGATCAGAAACATTCAATCCTACGCTAAAGTTACTGGAGAATATCCAAGGTTTTGACTTTTGTTATACTTTATTTTACCCTTAAGTATCTAGTCCTTAATATTTAGTACCTAATAGCCATACTCCTATACATACATACATACATAAACGTCACGCCTCTTTCCCTTCCTTTTTATACTCCTATACCTATCTACTAAGGTTTGCAGTATCTACTGATCTTTACAAATTATGTTCCTCATACTTTAGTGAACTAGAACGACGTCTAGAACAAGAGGCCCGCGAGGTGTCAGCGCTAGCCGCTGAAGCGCGCAACGCACGCGACGTGGTCGTGCGCGCGCGCGCTCAGCGGCGTGCTGTGCGCGCTCACAGGAAACATATCGTCTCGCATCTCGCTAGCTTACGGGAGTCTGGTTAGTACTAACATTGTCTAATATTACTGTTAAAAGAACTAGAAGATTTGGGTAGGATGTGGTTTCGACGCGTTTATACCATAAGGATTATTGAGACAGAGCAAAAGTTCTCAAAAATTCTCAACCATTTCGAGGACTGCTTTCGATTGATTCCAGTAATACTTCAATATTTATTTGTAAATAGGGACTCTATTTCATTTATTTCAGCGAAAAAAATTGGTTTTACGTTTGGTTTTCTTTTTCAACAGAGATCCGTGAACTAGAAAGTACAGTTCGCTTGTCAGATAGAAAGTTGTTTAAGAATTGGGAGTCGTTGAAGGACGCTGCAGATGCAACGGCTTTTGAACCTTTACTGGATGAGATTAAGGTTTAAATTCCTTTATCGCATATTTATTTGGGTAGTCTGTGGTTTTCGGAATGCTGTATCATGGTGTGGTCTGTACCTACAGAGTAAGCAGGCAGCCCTGGAGTGCCTGGTGCGGCTGGTGGAGAGCCGTCGCTCCACACTGAGCCGCGCCGCTGCGCCTTCTCCCACACCGCTTCCGCCGCCAGAGACACATGATACTAACGATGGTTGGTTTATTAACATATTTTTGACTACCATACTTTAGTATCAATAGTTACCCGTATTACATATTTTTCTCTCGATAACCTGTTCTCCAGGATTGTAGATCTTCATCTTCCCATACATCGTTTTTAGACGAACTAGACTGAAAAAAAAGGATGTTCTTGTTAAATGAGAATTATCCCTTCACATTGATTACTAGGTATTCAGCTTTTCAGTAGCTGGAGGAAAATGGCGACTTATGTTGTTTGAGCAACCTGGTGTTATCGTGTTGAGGCGAGTAGAGGTGTGCCCTTCCAACATAGGTGTATAGAAGTGCACTTGTTCCCCAGAGTCCGGCGCGACTGGTGCTTCGGGCGGTTCGGGCGCGCGTAAGCGGCACGAGGGCGCGCGCCGCGCTCCCGGCAAGCGCCGCCGCCGCGAGCCGCGCTCCGTGCCGCTCTCCGGCGAGCCCAGCCGCCACGCGCCGCCGCCGCAGGTACACACACACTACATACACTACTAACACCTCCCCCTATCAAAATCAAAAGGTTTTTATTTCGAGTAGGCCTTCTCAGGCACTTTCAAAACGTTACTGACTCTAGTTGCGCGGTTCCAAAATGTCATTCTTATGGAGAAGAACGTCGTGCCTGTCTACCACTTAAAGCTTTCCTTTTCACGTGGAGAAAATACGAAATTCTTCTAATACTCTTGTTTTTAATATAACTAGTTAGAAATTTGATAGTTTTGATCCTCTTTCTGGCATGAAGATGGAGAAACGGTCAGAGTCAAGTAGAGTGTTTTCTGTCCCCTTTTTCTGGAAAATGTAGTGGGATGCCTGATAGTCCTACTTACCAAAAATTAAATCTCCCTACTACGTGGCATACTAATTACAATCCCTATTACATACGGCAAGTGTCTGCAGGATAAGCCCCCGTTTCCAGCACAGAAGGAATGACCATGTTCACCACGCTGCGACACGCAGTTAACATGCTTTTCTTCCGCGAAAGTCAATCAACTGTTTATTGTAGCTTTTCTTCGAAAGTCCGTCTTCTGACGACAACATTTTATGCTGATTCGCGGATGAAGAAATAAGAAGAAGGAAACGACAAAAGAGGTAGGAACGTAGAATGTTGCGTTCTGTATTTTCTGACATCGGCTAGAGGTGTTAACATTTCAAAAGCGATGTAAGGGGCCATTTAAGTTGAACATTAAAGATGATGCTTCCTGAGTTGTTGCTTCCTTCAAAGAGCATTGTCTAGCTCTTACAGAATGTTTCTATTGCAGGTGACTCTGTACATCCAGGGTACAGAGAGTACGTCGCGGTACAGGGTCGGCAGCACTGGTGCCGTCGCCCTCACTCCACTCGAACTGCCTTCAGGAGGGAGCGTTAGGGATATACTGTTCTTCACTACTAACTGACTGTCCGTCGAATAAAATATGTATCGGAATGACATGCTGGTTTTAGTTTCGCAAGCCACGATGTTTACCTGTCTTAGAATTTAACTAATTTTAAAGCTGGTAAAATTTCGTCCTTTGATAAAATCCAGTGGTACTGGATGCCAACAACACGTTTAAGGAAAATACTAAATTGTAACTTAACAAAATTAGATTTAAGACAATTTCATCTTGAAAATAATTATGAACCATTATCCCAAGGACAAAAGACGTGCACTATCATATACTAACGAGTATAAAAGTCCTTATCAAGCAGAACCGATGCTACCGGAGTATTCATAACAACCCATGAAATACCAATTTCTGTTCGTCGATTAAACATTGTGACAAGCATGACACATGTTTAATTAAATTGTTTATGTAATGAGGCGATTGTTTCGCGAACGTTTATACGGTTGTACCATACTACAATGCACAATTTTGTACGGATTACGAAACGCAAGAGACTGGATCGAAGCGATGCGTAACGACTAGTTAATAGGTATGATACGTTTGTAAATGATTTGTTTGTCTGTTTGATTGTAATTTGTGGCACCTCTATGCTAGCTACATTTTTTCGAGGTTTATGTTACAGAATATTTTTCGTGGTGGATAAAAGATGCCTACAAAAATTTAAAAGTAGTTAAAACTGCCTTAGTATCCTTTGGCAGTTATTCTTTTGGATTTTAAGCTATAATGGTAGTAAAATTATTTATAATTTTTGGATCTGAATTAGATTGGCATTTTTTTACGTCATTTCATGATTTGATAACTTATAAAATATGATAAATATAATATGATAACTAGTCCATGAAGGGGTATGGACTAGTTATTTTATTATTGATGTATTAAAAAAATATGAGATGATTTTGATATGAATGTGCATTTGTCAGAAATTCCGCACAAAGCTGGTGATATCGATGTAGGTAAGTACTTATAGTAACTACTTTGCCGTGTTATGTGACACGATCGATTTACATTCAGAAATCTATTATGTGTCCGTGGAATTTTTTCAATGGCTTGTTTATGTCGCTACCGTTTGCTTAAGTGCCTACTTATGTAATAAGAAACTATTGGAAATGTTCTAGTAGGTGCACACTGCAGTTTATTATGAGAAGTGGAACGTAGCTATTAACAAGTAGGCGCTAAGGAAAGCTGTCGATTCTCTCAGACAAACAAGACACACACACAAATATCTCTCAATCACAAAACACGTTTATTTCCAAGTGTTTATTTTACAAAGATCACAATACGTTATAGTCGGACATCGCTCCGGTTTGTTACATTCGCACCATGTCCTCGGTGTATACTAACATAACCTAGGGTTTCTTGTCTTCCGCGGGCGCGGGCGAGGGCGCCGGCGTCTCGGCCGAGAGGGTCGCGTTCGGCGCCGCCGACGATGAAGCCCCTGGCGCCTCGGAACTAGGCGCTTCTGATTTTACCTGGAAGTAAAAGAACTATTTATCAATATTTAATCCGAGAGGTTTTTACTGTAAGCATAAATTCAGTATATCAATAGCAGTAGCGCAAATCTACTGTCCAACTCCACTATGATGTTTTTTATGAATGAACAATCGTGAGCATTGATAAAATATGTGTTGGAACTGCTTATGGACTGTAACTATGTTAAAGCAGGACTATTGCTAATAGAACTGAAACTGCGCAATACACTGCACGTAGACAGAAGAGTCTAATTTGCACAAAGTCAAAAGTCCCGTAGGCTCGTGCTAGAACCAATGAGCTTCCGTTCTTAAAGTACGATTGTTTCAGTCGTGGAAAGGAGACGCTGCATAACGCCATGTAATGCGCCGTCACGCTTCCACGACAAGAATAATATTACTTTATGAGGTCACTATAGCACCCATATTTGGTTTTCAAAGCACGAAGGTGATTTAGTTAGTGTCACAAAGCATACTAAAATTACTTCTATTACACTAATTGCCTGTAGGCAAAATTAATAAAAAGTTCGTTATCAAGGAGTACTAACCTCAGCGGGCGAGGCCGCTTCGGACGTGGCTTCGGAGGGCGCTGGTGAGGGCGAGGGCACGATCACTGGCTCTTCTGGCTTCTTCTCCTCCTCCGGAGTTGGCACACCATGACTGAACTGCAATACCACATACATACATAAACGTCACGCCTCTTTCCCTTGGGGGTAGGCCGAGATCACATCTTTCCATTTGCTACGATCCGGGCATACCACTTTAGCTTCATCCACACTCATCAGTCGTTTCATACACGCCCGTCGGTTTAGGGTACTCCTGACCTGACCCTTTTTTAGGACTTTCCCTATTTGGTCATCATGGAACGTCTGTCGTGGTCTTGCCCACAATACCACTATAAGTAACTCATGTAAATTACAAGCAAGTCTCGTCATTAAGACTTCTGAGAACACATTCCTTTATTTACCCCATATGGACATGGATATGGGTATAATAATTGTAGCCACAATAACAGCCATTTAAGGTCCCGACTCACTGAAAGTTCTGGACCAGGAATCGTTATTATATCGACCCATATCGTTAAAAGAGATCGGTTAATTTAAATTCTTGAGGCAACCCCCACCTCTTAAAGATAATTGCAGTTTTGGAATGTGATGATGCTCTATGCTGTGTATTGCATCGTCTCTTTTCCACAGCGACAACAAATTTAATTTCAAAGGTACTGGTAGGCTATTGGGCTCCCTGCCAGGGCTGTGGGATGTTCGTGAGAGTTACCGCGACCCCGGCACCCAAAGGGCTCCCGAAGGAACATAGTGGGTTTTTATCGGTAAAAGTCTGACACTCCCTCCCGCTACACCCACAGCAGGCGGGGTCAGGGCTTTTTGCCATATTTTAACGCAATTAAGTGTAATGTACCTCATGGCCCAAGTCCCCAAAGTCCCAAGTGATGTTCCCCACCCCTACACTCTGGTTTGAGAGGATAACGGCAAGAGCTTCGGAATTGAAATGAGTCTCTGTCAGTTTCTCACTCTGGCAACGCTTGTTTTCCGAGATAATGGTAAAAAAGATAAATAGAGAAAAAATGGTCTAATCAAAGTTTCTACTTAGTTTCAAAGTGACCAGTACCCACTTAGTCGTCTATGCTTACTAATATTATAAAATGTAGAGTTGCTTGTAATTGATAATTTTGAAAAAAACAAAAATATGTAATTATATTACGTTACAAACAATATGATCAGTGAAAAGTGTAGCACAAATATATTCCTTTAGTGTCGCAGACGAAGTTGTGCGACACTAAAGGTTGCCAGTGTTTTGGTAGAATTATTTTATCGTTAACTATCTTTTACAGTACCTAATACTATAAACGCAAGTTTGTAAGTATAGATGGATGGATGGATGTTTGTTACTCTTTCACACTCAAACGGAAGATGTATTTTCATTATTTTTTTATGGAGTTAGTTCATCCCTCTGGATCAACACATAATACTGCTTTTTATGGACTATGTCAGAGGGGAATAATGTTTTTGCAGTTATAGCCGTCATTCTTAGTTTCGTTATATTAAAAAATTGGTAGCTACAAGGCGTAAAGAAGTTTTGACCACACTTTTCATAGCCTTAAAACTAGTAACGCGCTCTGACTTCCTTTTGTTACCAAGCCTACACATCTGAATCACGTGTCGTTTTCCACACGTTTGGTATAATTAAAGTAGTTACACGTACGACTTACGTACTCAAATTAATTACATAGCTACATATGTTTTTATTAAACACACACGCGCCTTGAGTTTTAGCGTAAGGCGACTCATGGCGAGAGATAAAGCTGCTGCATTAGTAAGTTTTACATGAAAAATTAGACCAGAGTCTACCTGCTTAGTTACTTTCCAAAAATATCCAAGTAAGATATATTAGGTTGGAGATCCTTACTATAGTTTGGCCATTACAGCTGTACCGCGCCTTAGGAAGGCGCGGGGCGAGACGGAGGAGAGTATTGGCCGATGCGATTGGTCAGTTCGCCGTCAACACTCATGGCGGTCGCAAGTGTCGAATTCAAATTCAAATTCAAATTCGGACGGAACTGTCTATGTCAGAAGCACATGAGATTAATATTCAAATATGTGTCATGCAATATCTCGTGGTGTTAAGACTGATTGAATAAATTGTCTTCGGAATCCAATAAATTCAAACTTTTAACTAACCAAGTCCTGATTTGAAATAAGCTTAGTGAAATATGACCATATTTCATGTATATCTAATTGACTAAGTAAAAAACATAATGTATAGTTAAATGAAATGAAATATTTAGGTACTTTTAATAACTCAATTTCAAACTAACTAATTAACGTCAATTAAATAATTTAATTTCGTCGTGCTTGAAGAACTGTAACCTGATATCGTAAGATCTATCCGACAATATCTGTCTCATGTGAACTCATGCACTTTTCTCCTCGGCCCCCACCTCGCCGCGCATTCCTAAGGCGCGGTACAGCGGTGTTGGTTAAACTATAAGAAAATACCTAGTAGGGACGCCATAAAAAAACAATAGAAACTAAAGTTTATCAGATGCCTGTTTTGACGTATTCTATAAGAAAATGGAGTAGACTATTTGTATGAAACTGGGACGGACGAACAGAAGCGTCGGTACGAACTCAAGTCCTGCGCATGACTTGTCTCTAATATAATAATGTGTCCGGACCGATTACGGCCACGGCTTCTAGTGCAACTATGACACCAGCCAGCTACGTGGGACATATTATAGTGCACAAGCGTGTGCGCAGCACACAGGTGCACTCTCTATTCCTTTTTACTCTCATAGCCCGATGGGACGGCAATCCGACACGACCGGAGAGAGATTAGGCGCAGGACCCACATTTTTAAGTGCCTTCCGAAACACGGAAGCCGTGACATGAATTACTAAAACGCACACAATATTCGAAAAGTCGATGCGCACCGTGGGGATCGAACTCGAGACCTTTGACTTAGCAGTCCTACGGTCTTACCAGTAGGTTATCACAGCTTTAAACCTTTAATAGCCATAGGGCTAAGAGAAAAGGAAAGCGTTTCATCAGGGACAAAGTAAAATTAATACAAGGGGTTGTAGAGAACGGGCAATTAGCATGATAACTATTCGAGTTATTGATTGTTTCTGATCGTATTAAGGACAGCACTGAGAAAAGTGGTAGAATAAAGGGGAGGTCTGTACCCGGCTGTGTCTAATTCCGGGTTGAAATGATGATGATAAGGTAAACCATGCAAAGACTTGACTCTGAATTCGTATTTATTTTATTTAACGGTGCGAACATCACAATTTTTATTCCCACTTGGTTTTAATGGATCTTCTAACATAAAGTTTGCTGGGCACAGTTCATCGTCTATTTTTTCAGTCGTAGGTATAGCGTTGCCATACACCTATTGTGACAATATACTATTAATATTAGTCGTGACGCAACATATATTTTTTTATTTGGGTGCTAGAGACCAAAATGAGGAATATTTGTTACATACGCGCATGCAAAAAATAGGTATGAAATTAAAATATTTTCACCAGAGATCTAGGATTCAGTCAATTAGATCATAAACAGAAATAAAAACGTTTGCCTATTATAAATAAATGATATGATTATGAAACCTAGATCCCTAATCTACTTTTAATGCCCCAAGAGGTTTTTGAATAAAAATTATCATATTTGTTGCTACAAATACTTTCGCATCATTCTGGCTTAGATAAAATATCTAATTCGCGTTAATTGATTCAGATTTAATGTCAAGCGTTATCATTTCAGCATTGCAGAAATCACAACGAAATAGTGTCACTTTTTAAGTTAGGGGAACTTCTATAAACTTCATTCACTAGCATTATGTCTATTAGATATTACACATAAAACAATTTCCTACCTGTAAAGCCACAAAGGCGAACAAAGCGACAGCCACTAGAACCTTCATATTCACAATCGTCCAACTTAGTGACAATAAAACTTGAAAAGTAAACGGGTTTAATTTATAACAGTGGAAGCGTAACCAACAGGGAGTTTGTAACCAAAATAACTATTATGATTCGTTCAATAATGAGCTCTGTTTATAAAACAAAGCTTGGCGGAACAATTAAAATCGTTATCGTTTTATGTGCATGTTTCTAATTTGCCGCGCGTTCTTGTTCAATATTGCTGTAGCTGTGACGTCAGTGGCTATGGTGGCCAGACATTTGGATTTGTAGGACAAAATATTTACATACGATGCAGATCGAAATTGTTGTCGGAGATGCTCCAAGATGTTTTTTTTTTCACTGAAGAAATGACAAGCTATCGCGTTACAAGTAAAATGCTAGAAGCATGGTTAGCTCAGTGGCATAGTTCACCACGCTTGGGGCATTGACCACAATGCGTGAAATGCACCGGGTTTGACTCCCATGTAGGACAAACTTTTGTGCAATCTAAAAATGCTTGTTGTCAAGTGTGGTTCTGTGTATTTATATTATTTGTGTGATTCTGTGTGAGAGTCGGTGTTGGCTCGCTTTCATCCCTCTAGTACGTCGTAGTAGGATAACTTGCTTGACGTGACTACCCCTCTATCCAAGTGACGTATCTATAATCGTAAGCGATCAATAAAGTCAATACAAAAAGCTCAAATGTTTAAAGAGTTCTAAGTCATTTTGACGTTTATTTATCAAAACGAAATGTCATTTCCTCTATTGGCTATTTGAGCGATTTCTATCGACGTTAACGATTGTAGAAATGTTAGAAGGGCTGGGTTTGATGCCGACCTTGGTCACTATACAGGTAACGCAATAAATAATGACCGCAGCTAAGCCGGCGTAAACGAAATCTTGATAAAGTGGACAGTGCAACAGAAAAGCAAGACCAATTTAATTTGAGTAATGCCTAAATATTCGTTATTATAAATGTATGTATGAGTGTCAGGAAGTAAACTTTTTATTTTTACTTATTATTTTTTAATCTTCGTGGTGGTCTTGCGGTTCAATGAATGGATTTGCATTCACGCGGTGCGGGTTCGATCCCCAACACAGACAAGTACCAGTGTGACTTATTCAAAGTTATATGTACTTAATGTACTTATTAATTACTCAAAGACACTACTGACAAACGATGGCGGACAATATTGTGAGGAAACCTGGATTCTAAACATTGGAATCTGATATGGAAACATTCCCTATATGAGAAGAGGCCTGTGCCCAGCAGCAAGACGTCTAGGTATAGGCTGTTATACATTATCTTTTCACTCATCATCATTCCCCTGCCCTTATCCCAATTTTTACTTGGGGTCGGCGCAACACGTTTTTTAGACATGTTGCTTAAAGTTTTGGCTATAGTTTTATAGGCGGCCGCCTGCCTGACACTAACCCTCTTTGGAAATGCGATTGTTGGTTGCTTACCCGCCACCATTCGGGTGACCCAAGGTGCTTGGTACAGTGCACTGGGTCTTAAGGTCCATTAGTCGCCTTTTACGACACCTAATGGAGGATATAGGGTGGTGCTATTCTTTATCTCCGGACACCACACGGACATTATCTTTATCTTTTCACTATAATGTTAAATTAATATTAGTTTTGTAATATAATAGGCGAAATAAAAAAATGTATTTGTAGATAATTTTTAACAACCCTGTCAAGCTTGTAAATCTAGCTTTTGTATTACGCCTTCACATAGCTTCATTTTATGTTAAAGTTAGGTAATAAATCATCATCAGCGCGATGTGTTCCACAGCTAGATATATGCCTTAAAAGGTACGTTATAGGGCCCGTTTGGGTCGTAGCCAGTCGCAACCACATCTTATTTCACATAATGCGAAACAATATATAGCGTAACATTAGTTGTTGTACTATCTTTAGACTACTGTTGACGTAACTAGGTATATATCTAAGTTTCTAATCTTATTATCAAACGTCCAAAAGTATAAACAATAAGACAATATTATAGCCATCCTACAATTCATTGAAAACTTATGAATTTTCCATGCACTGCATAGTGATTAGATGCTCAAAAGTCTTAAGCTTACACGTGTTTTAATTTTCCTTTTATCAATTTCATGGCTACCTTACTTGTAATTTCTTGATTAATTCATTAATGAAACTGCTTTCAAGAGCATCGGTTATTGTCCTATAATTATTTCAAAAATGATTCTTAATGCTGTATGCGGAAGGGTAACTACGAGAAGCCTTATTTAAATTACTATTGTGTTTTCATTTTTGGTCCTGGAAGATGGAATTTAGTTATGTAGAAATTTAAAAGGAAACTTATTTTAATTAGTTCAATTTAAGAGTATTCGGTAGGTTAATATTTAAAAATGTAGGCTGTGTCCACACGTCTATTTAAGTATTGTAAAGGTATATTATTAGCTATGTACAAATCAATAAAAAGACTGTATATTATTAATGTGGCTTGTAAGTTATATTTGCTGGCTTTAAAGCATTTCGTATTTTAAAAGTGAAAGAGGTTTGGTAATGCATGGCTGTTAAGCTGCGAATGGAAAATGATAACTAAATAATGCAGCAAAAAAAATTGAGAACCTGATGATGTTATCAGCCATCAGCTTAAATATCATCTTCAAAAAATTATCTAATCGTTGTATCTTGAACTACTTTCTGGCTAAAAAGCTTAAGTTAAATACACAATCACATTCTAGCGTGTATCCGAAAGTAAAACTATAAATGTCAAACGTACGTTTCTTTCCCGACAATTTTATCTCGAACACCACGTTAAAACTTATTTTAAATGCTTGTAGCCGATTTTAAACGAATCAAAAATCAAGAATCTTTATTAAATATAATAAACAAACGTCAACGCCCTAATTTATTTTTACTGTCTTAATAAATAAATTTAGTTTGGCGTTGAATTATGCAGCATTTGCTTCGTGAATCAGTACGTAATCAAAAACCTTGAGACGTTGGCATTTTTGGCATTTCGTTGGCTCTCGTTTGGCAGATGGGGAAAATGAATTGATCGAAAAGAAAAATCTTTGCCAGGATTATCTGAATGATGTCATTTGAGTGAACTTAGATCGTGTAAAAGTTTAAATTTTGTTTGTGTTATAATAATATTTAGTTAGAAAAATGGCTTCGCGTGGAGGTCCTATGGTGACTGGTACCAATGGTGCCGATTTTGAACATAGGGAGAAAATAGCAGCACAATATCAGATTAGGTACGTAATTTGGCTTATTTACAAGTATTTAAGGCCGTACGTAAGAATTTAATTGCTTGTTGAATGAAAACCTGACATACAGTTGATATATTTTTTCGACCAAGTTCCGTCAAATTATTTTTAGACAAAAGCAGTCGATAGCGAATAATGTTTGGCGCCAATTATTTAAAAAGGTCCACTAGATGCTAGCCTACGCAGTAATCATGTATAATAAATGTAGTATGTACTGACTATACATCTAAAAAGACTGCTTTAGTGTAGTTAAAAATATGTTTTGGTATTAAATTGGTCAAATGCAAACATTTTTGTTGATAGCTATAAATTCAATATTATTTATCGTAAAAAGTACTCACTAACATCAGTTGTGTATACTCATAACACTTCTAATATTATTTAATATGTAAAAGTACTACCATATGGTACACATTATTTACATGCCTTTCATTGTTTATATTATTCTACAGCATCTATTTGATTAAATGTTTATGATATACAAATACAACTCAATATATGCTTTCCTAGACTATTAACCAAACAACAGCAGGGGCTGTACAAAACTCGAAGTAGTGATTAAAGACGATAGAGCTACTTCTGAAAAGAGAAACAATGCCATATTTCTGTCTTAATTTGTTTCATAGCATGCAATAGTAAGCTGTAGTACTATAAAGTGTAAAAAACCCACCTCTCAAAGTCAAGTTTTATAGTCGGTTAAAATCAAGATAACAGATGTAAATAACAAATTAAGGAAGTAAATAAAATTCAACTTTAGTATAATTGAATTGTAATTATTGTTGTAATTTGCATGCCTAATTATACCATTTTATTATACAGTAACAGCGGTTAATATACACATAATGTAGTAATAAATTCTCTTAATAGTATTATAAAAGTGAAAAATAAACTGTAAAGTTGTACTTCATTATTATGGTATAGATATAAGTAAGTATGATGTATATTTTTGGTAGAAGTAGCATAGTAGATGGCACAGACTTTCCGTTGTGAATATGGGATGATACTACAATGCTTGTAAATGTGTCTCTCTTACACAAAAGAATAAGTTTTGCTCAACAAATAAATCTCTGATTCTTTTTTGTGTTGAAGATGACCACACTAAGGAATTTAATCCTTGTGTTGTGGGGGCTTTCATAGATTATATATTCCATTTATCTGCACCTAGACTGCACTCATTGTCAATCTGCAAATCGCAAGCCTTCATGTCTGACGCAGGGATCGAACCTGTGACACATAGCGCAAAGTGCGTGGTCAGCTATACCACTTGGCTATGCATGCAATTTAGATTCCAATTTTCAAAATTCATTAAAAGATTCTGAAATTATTTCATCAGTATAATGGATCAGTCAGTTTTACCAATAACTATCTAAAACAACTAAACTCTGCTGAATACTATTGACAAAATCTGTCATCATTAAATACTTGCTGTAGGAGATTTTGTTTCAGGTTAAGAATATGAAAGGCATTAACTTCAGAGAGCTCAGGATAATATTTATAATATAACATAGGCTATGACTAACATAACTATGATTAGTTTAGTATTCTACTTCTTTTTGCCATGAAACATGTTTAGTTTCATAACATGGCATACCCAAGCCCTTGTTATTGGTAACATGAGAATTGTTTCGACATTCACTTGTTATGCACTGTATCCATGCTATAATTATGTAAACTATCACATATTTACATAAGTTATAGAAATTTTCCAGTGGTGACCACAATTCGAAACTTTTTCAAATTGTCATCATTCCCCTGCCCTTATCCCAATCTTTACTTGGGGTCGGCGCAACACGTCTTCTAGACATGTTGCTTAAAGTTTTGGCTATGGTTTTATAGTCAGCCGCCTGCCTGACATTAACCCTCTTTGGGAATGCGATTGTTGGTTGTTTACCCGCCACCATTCGGGTGACCCAAGGTGCTTGGTACAGTGCACTGGGTCTTAAGGTCCATTAGTCGCCTTTTACGACACCCAGTGGAGGATATGGGGTGGTGCTATTCTTTATATCCGGACACCACACGGACAACAACACCACGCAACAAACTTTTTCAAATTATAAATTTATAAAAAAAAAAGTAACAGCATAGAAGATTTTTTGATGACTTTCGGAAACTGACTTTGGAGCAAGCAAAATAAAGTGTAGAATCATGTATTCTTACACACACGACTTTCATATATTGCTGTCGTAAAGACAGCTACTCTGAATTTCGCCTTAAGCATGCCAAACCAAAATGGTCTGTTAGCTAGTATGTTTTAGGTTTATTTTAAACAAGATACAAATTGCATAAGTCGCTCAACTTCAGTTACATGAAATATTTAGTAAACATTCAGTCAATACAAAGCTTAGTTGCACTACTTGTCAATACATTGCTCAATTGCAATTCTTGGGTACTTTGTATGACCTGAATTGATCTTAAGATGTAAACACGTTGGTATGTTCATTTCTGTAGGTATATGAGTAGGTTTGTAAGTAGGTATATCATGTAGCACATCAATCCCACAACACGGTCAAGGGAGATTCGCAACCGAGAACGTTTTAGTTTGTGTCTTGTTTCAAGTAAGAAGAAACAAACTAGAATAAAACACAGTTTTATAGAAAATGTATAAATTTTGTACGATCGATTATTGATTATATTATATTACTGTTGTTATAAACTAGAAGTCTTGTAAAGGTGAATACACACTTATCCGTGCCGAACGCCTCAAGGAAATGAATTTTAGAATACTGTAGATATATGAAATTGATACTTCAAATTCAAATGATTCGAGGCGGGGAAGTGAGCGAGATTTCATAAAAAAATCTTTTGTTTCACACGTTCGGTTCGAACAACTGTGTGTTTACCTTAAATGTTCTACCTATACTACATATTTACCATCATACCACATACTTGAATGTCATTTTTGACGAAAGATTTATATCAGGAATCTGTGCATATGCTATTCGTAGATGTTCTACTATTGCCGTCGCTGTATTGATGCATCAGACCTGTTATATTTAGTTGTGGAAGTGGATTTCCTGTCATCGTAAACGTTGTTTGAAATCAGTATAAGGATACTCATTTATGATCCATGCTAAACGAGCTTTATTCAAGGTCCAGCAGACTAGGCCACTTACACTTACAGACAAAAACCAAAACATGCATGTTCAATGTTAAATCAAATACGATAAAATTGGTTTCAAGTTGGGACTTAGCTACCATTTTACCGTCTGTAATGTATTATACTAGTTACAATAATTTTCATCATCATTCCCCTGCCCTTATCCCAATTATTATTTGGGGTCGGTGCAGCATGTCTTCTACCACACGTTCCTATCTGACGTCATCTCGCAAGTAAAACTCTTTGCAGCCATATCATCTTTCACACAATCCAGCCATCGTTTCTTTGGTCGTCCTCTTCCCCTACTTTACTAGTTACTTTTTTACTTTATTTTAAACATACTGTTTATCTAATAACAATATTCTAACAGTCATTCTTTATATTTGCAGTGCTTTGAACAAGTCTCGTCTGAAGTACTGCGTGTTCTTCCACCACATGATGTTCCTGGTAATGCTGGCGAAGCTCTCCGCGGACATCCTAGACAAACTCGACATATTCATACTGGAGATTGAGGAGTTGCAGATACCACAGGTATTAATGTAGTTCATTGTAAAACATGCCATTAGTAATGTTCTGAACCATTATCGCGACCGCGCAACTAGAGTCAGTAACGTTTTAAAAGTGCCTGAGAAGGCCTACTCGAAATAAAAACCTTTTGATTTTGATTGATTCTATGTGCATGTGAATTGATCGTCTGTGAAACCCCCCGTGATACAAGGATTAAATTTCTTAGTGCGGGAGTCTTTTGTTTTTTAATAAGAAAATAATAAGATTGGACTAGGCGGCTAGTGTTACTATGACACCAGTCAGCTACACATGCTGTAGCGCACAAGGGTATGCGAAAGCACAGGTGTATTCTTGTAGCCCGATTGGACGGCAATCCTATCTGAGGGAGATCAGGCGCAGGACCCACATTTTTACGTGCCTATTGATATTTATCTCTAAAACGCACATAATGATCGAACTCAAAACTTATGTCTTGGTAGTCCTGGAATTTTACCACTAAAATACAGCTATTCATGACACAACGAAGCATTGTTTGCAACATTTACGATCTTTAGGAATTACGAGTTGATTTTAATGTACTATACTATTAAGTTTTATTTTTATTAGTTCCAGGAAACAATTATTTCTATTTTAAACCAAATAGTGTATTGGGAAAATTTATGGGCAATAATTAGCCAAAATTAATACGTTTATAAATCATTCATCATCATCATTAAAACAATTTATTTTATATATTTTATATGTATTTCTAAAAAAGCCTTCAGCCATATACCGTTCTGGCTAGATTTTAAGTAAAAAAGACTGTAAAAATATTTCCAGTAACCGATATCATTAATTCACCCACAAAACTCAAATTCCAGCCACTCTGGTGGGAGTACATCTGGTGCCTCTCCCTGCTACTCTCGTTCCTCGGTCTGTCTGCCATCAAACGCAACAACATTCGCCAGCTTCGCCACTACATGTACGGGATCACGGCGCTAGGCTTCGGGCCTCTCCTCTACTGCGTGCTGTACTACTGCGGGGACGTCTGGCGGTACCTCTCCATGGATGAGGATGAAGATGACAGCAGTGAGGTGGATATCGAGCTGTGGCAGGTGGGTGTAAGTTATAAATGTATCTCTACTATTGGTTTGGTGGCTTTCTCGTGTTGGTGAAGTGGAGAGTGTAAGAAAGCCCAGGTACGGGATATTTTATATACAAATAAGGAATTCGCGTTTGGAAATTAATGTTGCTTCAAATACTATGTTTGTGTGTTCTGGCTTTTAACATGACAATTGTAAATCTGTTTTACAAGCTTTTATTGTACTTGTTGTGTATTTATTTATGTATGATTAAATTAAATTCTGTAAGCAAAAGCGCTTACTCGCATTTAGGTCTGACGATTTTGTTATTATTTTGTGATATGTAAAGTATTATAATACTGCCAAGTGTATTAACGATTATTAAGTTCTTGTTTGTTCGTCTATTCGAAATATTATTACTACATTTAAAACTAGGTACATTATTATAAAAACTCCTTCCATAATTACCTAATCAAGTTTTTCATGATAATATCTTACTTATTTTGTTTATAGAGGGTGTTGTAATAATGTCTCAATCACAAAACATCTGTATTCCTTTTCCAGGGCTACCCATACGGTCTCCTGTGGTACGCGTTCGTGCTGCTAGCATCACAAATACACTTCTTCCAGCTGTATTTCTCCTTCAACCTGCTGAAAGCATGGCGCGCGAGGGGAGCGCTAAGGAAAACCGACTAACCGCCCTAGACTTACGGTTCATTTTCCTTTGATCATGCATACACTGCCAGTGTGAATGGAACAGGTATTCTGTGTGATAGGTCGTGGCAAAGGTAAGCGTTCATCCAGGCTGTTAGTTATATGACTAAAGCCGATAAGGCTGGTTAAAAAATGTATTTGTAAAATATTTTTTACATTGTACAGAAACCTTACACAATTCTCTGGCGGCTTAAAGTTATTTGGACTAGAAGGGACTTTAATAAATATAAACAAAATGACACAATGTACAATGATAATAGCCTAGATAAATTCTTACAAAATTGAAGGTTACTCAAAAATGTTGTAAAGATAAAGTAAAATGTCCATAAATTATCTTAACCTGTAGTTGCATTTTAACCCTTCTAAAAACAATGTCTTTCACACATTTTTGACACCACTTTGCCACGACTAGCATGAATGTAAGAGAGCTAAAACCAACGAAAAACGACACTACTGGCATATTAATAATAAGTTAAACAATTTTGTATATTATCAAAAGTTAGTCATTCATAAATTATTTAAGTATAATCCATTTTCATACTCGTGTAAATTGGTTAAAGTTTGAAAAGACACTTATTATTGCAGTTGACACCAATACATATAGTGTAAATAATTTATTTACTAACGTTAAATAGTGTACATTAAATATGTACATTAATAATAATTAAATAGTATGCCAATTTGCCGAACATTGAAACGTCATCTTTAAATTTTCGACACATCTATTGCTATCTTTGTCACACTAAAGTGTAAAGTAGCGATAGATATATCTAAAACTACTTTAATGTGACGTTTCAGTATTCCGGAGTAATTTTCATATATAGTGCTACAAGGATCTTTTGGTACGTGGTCGAAATCGGTACTAAAGCCGTCATATATGAAAAACTACCACTTTCGTCAGACGGTTGAGTTGATTCTTGTTGCGAATTTGCACACTAGCGCCCTCATGTAAATGTCATCCACGTGCCAAAAGATGCTTGTAGCTCTATACTATATTGTACAATGTAAGGCCTAGTCCCGGTCTAAAATATACAATGTAAAATAAAAGAATTTATCTTGGTACTACTATTTTGCTTTATCTTTTCATTAGGAGCTAGTAAAGAATCAAGTTTCTTAGTTTTTCCACAAATACGGCCTACAGTCAGATATATTTCCAGTTCTATCACTATCTCTTTCTTACGATACTAACCTTGTATAGGTCTATCTCGCTTATTATATCGAGAACAAGATACAAATGCTGTATTGTAATGAGTTGTCTATCAGACCTCAATCGGTTTCCTGGCATATTTTACTCAATGTGACTGCTTCTAAAAAAGTTATATTTTGCAGTTCAATCAGCAGATTTTGACATTTAAGTACTGGCAACACTGATTGGTCTTCAGTGCTGCCAGTTTTGAAAATTCATGTCTAATACACTGTTCTGGTCTTATCTAATAAATGGGATTATATTGCCCCAAATTCTTAGACACAATACTTAAAATAATGTTTTTATCATACAAATAAAACAATGGATTGAAAACAAAACTAAATGAACATGAAATCGTTCTTATATGAACAATTATGCTAGTTGGTAAGGAAATATAACTCAATCTCTATTTTAGATACATGTTTAGTATTTTAAATATTAAATGTAGTTTTGAAGCACAAATGACATTTGATTATTCTGAAAGTATGTAACTTTAATCAAGCAATTTTTTAAACACAAAGTTTGTGTGTATCAATAGTTGTTATACATATATGGAACAAGACCAAGGCCCAACCGTGGGACAGTTACAGACCGATATTATCTAATCTATTAATCAATATTTATTATTTGATAAAAGGGAAAATAGTATTCGCGATTGCGTAATTAAAGTTACCTATTTGCCATGTCTAATATATTTTTCAATTAATATATAATGTAACGAATGTTAAGTACTTAAATATACATACTACATTGATGTTCTAGTGTGTAATTAGATTGTTGAAATTTATTTAAAATTTAAATTGTTATAGTCAAAAAGGTTTGTTTATTCACGGGTAAAGAGAAATACGTTTTGGTACACAGATTTGACTGAATAGTTGATTTTAAAGACTAGTTCAATGACTCGGTCTTTTGTTGATCTTGTGTCGGATTTCGTTATTAAATAGTCGGATGCATGGCTGTTGTGCCAAAAATAGAGGGAAATATTATATTTACTCGAAGTCTTTGACATCGCGTTCGGTATAACTTTTGGTGTTAAATTCGAATCTACAAAGTTTTAAAATTAATAATCAGTACATTTTGTTTTTTTTTGTGTCACTACACTAGCGCTGTTATGAGTGGTGGCTGTACGGAACTAACGTCATTTTGAAATAAATCAGCCGCCATCTTTGTTAATTATTTCCCGCGTTTTTTTGAATGCGGTGTCAAAGAATAAAAAAATGGCTACCTAAACACGATGTATATGTGTAAGGATGTAAATAAATATATTTATAGGGTTTCAGTTCAATTAATAGCGTTTAAGTGTTTGATTGTTTTCAAAGTTTTCCCTTGGTCTATTTGTTTTTTAATAATAAAATATTTTTTAAAACGTTAGTTTTTTTATTAAGCTAAATACCCGACTAATTTATTGTTATAAAGTAAAGGAAAATTGTAGTTTAGAATGGCAAGATAGATACCAATAAAATAAATAAATTTTATTTAAGGAAAATATACAAAGTCATTTATAAACAACAGGTAAAATAACGAACAAAAATCCGTAATCTGGTTTCCATGTAGATTTCAAAGATAGTACAACATTAATTTTGTATATTACCTATAAATGTGAATGTTTGTTTGGATGTTTGTCCGTCAATCACGCTGACACTACTGAACGGATTTGGATGAACTTTGGTAAACAGACTTGGGGAGATTGACTTGGGTAGGGTACTTTTTACCCCGATTAAAAGCTGTCTTGAGATAAGTCTTTATATATATAAAATTCTCGTGTCACAATGTTCGTTCCTGTACTCCGAAACGGCTTGACCGATTCTCTTGAAATTTTGTTGAGCTTATTGAGTCGATAATCGGTCAACAACTATCCCCGATATTTACTATCCCCGATTTATTTGTTTCTTTGGAATTTCATTTGCGAGAGTATTAATAATGCGCACGAAGTCCCGGGCAACAGCTAGTAATATAGTATAGGTATGAGCTGTTTGGAAATTCTAACACATTAACTAAACATAACAATAATATTAGGCGGATTAGATAGATTAAAACAATAAATATAATAGATAATGAGAATCTAGCATTAATACCTTTATCTATATATGTATTATCACTTCAACACGAATATAAACTATTCAGTTGACTACTCGAAACGATTTTCTACTATAAAAAGTATTGTTCAAAACGCAATGCATGGTTCATATCATCTACATACTCGTAGGTCAATTATAATATATGTATAATTTCTCGTAGATAATCGATTTTCGAATTCTCATATTTTGCTACCTATTTTCTGATTAACACTTGTATTGTTAACTGCTTTAGTTTATAAGCCTTAAAAGGTTTCGTATAAGATAGGATAGTCTTATCTCCATTCGGCAAACTGATTTAAGAAGGTAAATAGGTCCTTTTACCTTCGTATCCATTTATGATTGTTGTTGCAAAATTTATAGTATTGTAGTATTATAAATTAAGACGGTAATGGTAGTGCTAGTGACAAATTGGCCCCAAGACTCCTGATTTGTGTGATTGTGATGCATAATAATAATAATCGTCATCAAATCGGCCATAGGCTCCTCCCGAAAATTTGAGAAAGCATTCCGGCAAATCACGGTGGACTGATAATTTGTGCAAGACGGCTGGTAGGAGCTGGATGCGAGTGGCTGAAAACAGATCTCAGTGGCGTGCACTTGGAGAGGCCTATGTCCTGCAGTGGTTAACGATAGGCTGATGATGATGATGATCCCGGCATCCAGCATTTTCCAGTGACCTACTAGTCAGTCAGACGACCTTACAAAGATTGCCGGAAAACACATAATTGTATGATAAGCTTGTTTTTATTGTTTCCTCTTAATATAATATCACAATGTGTTGCCTATATTGCGTCAAGTCAGTAAGTCATTCAAAATACCTATTTATCTCACACAATTTAGCTTCTACTTTTCTCAATGGCTGGATTACGAACAGCTTGTCCGGATTACTAGATAAACTAGTGTCAGAAATTCTGGGTCATTTCCATTCAACACCCTTGGCTGAGGCCTGAGGTCATAGCTAAGTACGCACTTTTCAGAGATGAAGAAAACGCATGTATCGTTCTAATATCCCTGAAAAGTGCACAAGGATATTTACAGTCGCGTGGCTTAATATACTTCTTATCTCCTAATAACAAATTAAACAACACACCTACCTTTATCATAATCGGAAATTCTTATACCACGTACGTTAGCAAGTCACATGACCGTATTACTTAATTATTATTAGTGCATATAAAACGATCAATGGATTACTTATCTGGTTGATAATGGCTTAATTTTCAGGATCTGCTCGATTTTGAAGATGTTTTGTATATGTTTGCCAATCAATCTAGATTGTACTGATTATAGAGTTTAGTTGCATGTGATAGGAACGTGACTATGGTTGCGGCCGCAAAACGCATTATCATGATGTTTTTAAGCTGTATTTGCGTTCTTCAAGATTGATGGTGATTGGGGAATCCTAGCAATTTCGTTGATAGCGATAATCCTTTGTTGAAAAATAATATGTATTTACGCATGTTGGGTTTTACGTTTAGCGCTTAATCTGTTAAGTAAGCCAGAAGGATTAAACTAAGTAGTATGGAATAAAAGAAGACACTGAACGGACAATGCAGCTGTTTACTGCTGCAATAATAATAAATAATACTTAAGTATGTGATATCTTTTAATGTATTATCATCACGTACATAGTTATTACTTAAATTAATCATGTTATACTTAGTGTTACAAGGATCTTTTGGCAAGTGGCTGAAATTGGAACTAATATAGTCATATTTGTAAAATCATCACTTTTGAGAGACAATTAAGTTGATACTTGTTGCAAATATACCTACACACACACACACCAACGCTCTTATATTTGTGTCATCCTATCTATTCGAAAATTGTTATCAAAACATCTAGTTTCTACGATTTGACAGATCTCAAGTTCAGAATAGTTGCGGCCACTAGGGGCGCTGTCATCGCGCACACAGCGAGTAAGGCAGGTTTACACTAAATCACGGCACTATGCCGACAACTAGCTATACAGATCAATTGTACCAAAACCCAATGAACTCACTTTAACTTATAAAAACCCTTTATAGTTACCTGTTTGGTCAGGGTTGTCCACATAAAATACTGGCCGCGTGCGACTTGCAGTTGTTCTCACGAGATGGCGCTGTACGCAGCGCGCGGGTCTGAAGAGCCGTTGCACTACCATAACTGCAACAGATGGTGACTGGTAGGCACCCAGATCCACATAAACTAGAATTATAACAGTGTAAGATTCACCCCAAGTGTAAATAATTTAAAAAAATACGTAAATGTTATTATTTAAGATTTTTCCTCTACGACTTTAAAGATTTTAATAAGGAAGTACAGTTTGACAATTTATTTAATAACTATTCTTTTTGGCCATGTAACTTTTTTACACGGTTTATTCTATATTACTAGTTTTCTAAATTGATTAATAGTGCCATACTGATTTATTCACTATTTTCATTTAACAATCTCTTTTTCCAAAATTGTATTTTCACTGGCATTAAATGTATCTAAGGATTATTACGTTAGATACTATCTTTTCTTAATGTTATTAACAATTAAATAGTATTTGACTGACCCCAAGTAAGGGTAAATATACAGTGAGCGAGTTTACCCAACATTCTTTTTCCGTTCATTTGGTTTCGTGAATGAAACTTCAAATCTTATCTTTATTTCGTGAAAGCCATGTTAAGTTAGGAATTTTAATTGATTAATTACTTTGAGTAATCATGTAATGCTGATTGATGCTTTGATGATGATTACTGCTCCTCATATCTGGTTATAACGTACGTTTTTTGATTGATGAAATGATTCGACTTTCGTTAAGTATGGTCCAATAACTGGACTAGGGTTGTGTTTTCACATTTTATGATATATTTTTCGTAGAACGATGAAAAAAAAAATAAGTCAGACCTGCAGAGTCCCAGTAATTTTTCTGTGATATGTACCTATAACATTTTTATGCAGTTCATTTAATGAATAATGCCCAAAAAATCCAGTTAGTGCCACAGCACAATGCTTGTAGGTTCCAAAGCTGTCAGTAACTGTATCACATCGATAAAGATAGAAAATGGGTATTGTTTAGGTAGGACAATTTATAGTAACAGATAGAAGTAGGATGTTTCTTTACGATTAATATTTTTTTCACATCTAATATTAAATCATTATTTAGTAAAATCAACAATTAATGTAGTACCTGCACAGTGCACGGCACCTTCTTAATCCATATAATCCTTAATATGATTGCGAGTTTTAAGCTGATAAACAAAGTTTCTAGCAGGAGTTTCATTGCGCAGCTTAGGTTTTTTCAACTAATGCCTCGTAGGTAGGTTGGCATTTAGTTGCCTTGCTTATATCGACTAAATCTTGCCGTAAGCGACTAGTTGACAACCCTAATTTTAAGGCGATTAAATAATATCACTTGTGCGAGCTGAATTGCACAATTTGTACTTGAATTGCACGATTAAAGCAGTGATAGCCTAGTGGTATGCGTTTGACTGTTGGACTGACAAGTCAAGGGTTCGATTCCCCGCATTATGAATGTCTTTTCACTTCATAAGCGTATTAAGTATCTATCAAGTATTTGTTTTTATCACTTGCTGAAAATGGTGAAGGAAAATATTATGATAATACCAGCATACCTGAAACAATTTCAAGGGTGTGTCAAGCCATGTCGGGGGTCTACGGGTGGTTTAAATTCTGGGTTTTATTTAGGTAGGTCTTTTTAACGATTTTGTTATTTGTACTTTCTGTACGTAGTGTTTATGCTTTTGTCTAGTGCTTCACTTGTGTGAATTTCTTAGGATTCCCGTTGTAAACAAATATTGCCCGACTTTCATACAACGTCATTTAGTCTCAAACTAAGCAGAGAGTATTATGAGTACTAGACAACTGATAATCATACTTATTTATTACTAAATACATACATATTATAGAACCCACGACCTCTGGTATAGCAATCAGGGCCACTAACCACTAGACCAACAGGCTAGTCCATTGTCTTCAAGTATTGTTTCCACACCAAATTTTATCAAACGCGGATGGTAAACAAAAATCAATCATTCGCATTCATGATGTCAGATAGGATATTCTTTGCTATGGATATTCTTTTCTTAGTGATATGCTAGTCAATTAGCCGTAATAATTAAGATTCCTAATTATCTATCTATTCATGATAATCTTGCATCCAATAATAGAATACCGATAAGAGTATTTACCGTGCTATTGTATATTAAATATGCGAAATAAAGACATATTATATTATGTACTTATTTTATCTATTTCGGAGTCTTTTTTTCTATTGAAAAAGAAACAATGAAATCTGTAGCAATAGGTTCAATAATGCCCGGACCGATTTCAGCTACGGCGGCCAGTGTTACTATGACACCAGCCAGCAACGCGGGACATATATTATTATAGTGCACAAGCGTGTACAAACACAGATGCACTCTCTATTCCTTTACTCTCTTAGCCTGAATGATGGGTCGGCAATTCTACACGACCGGAGAGAGATCAGGAGCAGGACCACATTTTTACGTGCATTCCGAAACACGAAAGCTGTGATATTTATTTCTAAAACGCAACAAGCATTCGAAAGTCTGTGCGTGGCGCGCGTGGGGATCGAATTCGAGACCTTTAAATTAGCAGTCCTTATGGTCTTGGGCTATGGGCTTGGGTCATTGGGCTGTTCAGCAATAGATTAAAATACAAAGAAACAATAAAATGAAATCTCTTACAAAATATTTGCAAATGGGTATTTTTAATACCTTAGGTTTTTATATTTATTTCACGAGCTTAGGTTTTATGTTACGATAGGCTCACAGGTGTGGAGATCCTTCTACATATTTTCCGAGTTACTAAATCAGGGTAGGTAGGTATTTTTATTTGTGTCAATCAGTATCCAATCAGATAATATTTAAACATCTTATCTAGAATATCCGATGATGAGATACAAAAATCAAACAACAACTATCACGTGACGCTCATCATATTTGTGATATTTATCATCATCACCATTCATCAGCGCCGTGTACATCATTATCTGAAATGAAATAGTTTATTCTGCAAATAGGATAAATATTAAATGATGATGATAAAATAATGTTATTTTTTAATGTAAGCTTGCTGAAATCGATAGATCCTAACTGGCTACCCTGAGAAGAAACATCAAAACAAACTCAGGGGTCATCACCTCTTTTAAAGTCCAGACAATAAAGTGGTTTCACATCGAGTAAATGGCGGCGTCATAGGCTGACACAAAAAACTTTAAAACATCAAACAACATGTATCACGTGACACTCATACATGTCAATCTATCTCATCACCATTATTACTTATCATTGGATGGAGGTTCTTGCCGGTTCTTCTCCATAAGAATGACATTTTGGAACCGCGTTACTAGAGTCAGTAACGTTTTGAAAGTGCCTGAGAAGGCCTACTCGAAATAAAAACCTTTTGATTTTATTAGTGATGCAGACTCCAACAAATAAAACAACAAGTTATCCCGTTCATCATATTTATTGCGCTTATCGTCATCACTCATCATCAGCGATGTGGACCTCATCATCAGAGCCCTCGTCTGCTGTGGGGGGGCTGCCTGTGTCTGCGGAGTCCGGTGCTGTCCGCCGCCACTTGGCGCGACGGTTCTGGAACCAGGTTTTTACCTAGAAGAGGAAAAAGGGGGTTAACATCAATCGTTAGATAAACTTAGATATTATTAGTAGGTATCTAATCGTTTGCTACAAGAAATTTAGTTAACAATTAACCTTGTTATTATCTCAAATCAATATGAAGCAACATTTAAAACTAAATCAATGACTTTAACGAATACAGTAACTCCTTTTAACTTGTGGGCCACTCCTGGAATATATGTAAGTAGAGCGAGATTATAGGAGCTATACGGAATGAAAAAATATGATATGATTACTTTCTAAATCATGTTAAATTATATTCTAAGACGTTTAAACAAGTATGTAACACTGCTAAAGCTAAATATATTAGTGACAAGATAAAAAAATCGAATAACAAGATTAAAACAACCTGGGCAGTAATTAATAATGAAACGGGTAAATCTGTTAAGCGCGATAATAAACTTGAGATTGTCAGTAACAACATTGTGATTAATAAAGCTGAAGATGTAGCGCAGTTTTTTAACGATTATTTTGCTAACATTCCGATAGCCACAACTTGCTCCTTATGCTCATCCGCAGTCGATGCTGTAAATTTATTGCGAACTAGTGTCCCAAAATGTAACTCTTCATTTACTTTTAATCATATTACGGCGAATGATGTAGTGACTTGTTTTAGGACTCTTAATCAGAAAAATACCGGCGATTTCTGGGGTATTTCAGTTAAATTATTAAGTAATATCATAGATATTGTTGCTCCGTATTTATCGGTTACTTTTAACAGGTGCATAGACTTAGGTACTTTTCCGGATCTCATGAAGCTCAGCAAAATTATTCCTTTATTTAAGTCTGGATCCAAGAGTGAAGCAAATAACTTTAGACCAATATCGATTCTTCCCGCGTTTAGTAAAATCTTTGAAAAGTTAATATTACAGCAGCTACTTAAGTATTTTAATGGAAATAATCTGCTTAATAAAGATCAATACGGATTTACAAAGGGGTGTTCCACTACGGACGCTGGTGTAGCCTTACTAAGGCATGTATACGGTGCCTGGGAGAATGCTCAGAATGCTGTAGGTGTATTCTGTGACCTTTCTAAGGCATTTGACTGCGTCCATCATGGGACACTACTTTCTAAACTAAGTTATTACGGCTTTCAAAATTTATCATTAAATGTCATGAAATCTTATTTAGGACAGCGCCTTCAAAGTGTAGATGTAAATGGCGTTAAATCTAGGCCCCTTCCAGCCAAATTGGGTGTACCACAGGGTTCTATACTAGGTCCATTCTTATTTCTAATTTACGTGAATGATTTGCCTTCTCATTTAAAGAGTGTCTGCGAAGTAGTACTTTTTGCTGACGACACCTCACTTATTTTCAAAGTAGATCGAAACATAAACAATTTTGATTATATTAACGATGCTTTATTGAGAGTTACTAATTGGTTCACTGTCAATAACTTAGTGCTTAATGCTAAAAAAACCAAATGTATCAAATTCGCGATGCCCAATGTCAAAAATCTAGGTCCTAATATAACGGTAAATAATGAAGTGCTTGAAACTGTAGAATCTACTGTCTTTCTGGGTATTACAATAGATAGTAAACTGAAATGGGCTGCTCATATTTCATATCTTGCTGGCAAGCTCAGTTCAGCTGCCTATGCGGTTAGGAAAGTGAGACAGCTCACAGACGTTGATACTGCCCGACTTGTATACTTTAGCTACTTCCACAGCGTTATGTCCTATGGCATACTGATGTGGGGTAAAGCCGCGGATATAGAGACTTTGTTTATTCTGCAAAAGCGGGCAGTTAGATCAATATACCAGTTGGGGGCTAGGGAATCTCTCAGAGAGCGCTTTAAGGAAATAGGCATATTGACTGTCACATCTCAGTTTATTTTAGCCAATATTTTATATATTAGACAAAATATACATATGTACCAAAAAAATTGTGTCATACATAATATTAACACCAGAAATAAGCACAAATTATGTACTACGTCGCATAGACTACATAGGGTTCACAATTCTTTTATAGGAATAGGTATAAAAATTTACAATAAATTACCTCTATGTATTTTGGAGTTAAGTTATAACCTATTTAAAAGTGAAATTAAAACTAGGCTCTGTAAAAAAGCGTACTATAGGCTAAATGATTATTTTAATGATAAACATAGCTGGTCCTCGTGAAAACACAAGGCGGTCCTGTATGGATTTGCTTGGTCATAATTTATTGATTGACATACGAACTATGTGACATTGTACTTATATTTTTTTATTTTATTGTTTCGAGTTCATACTCTTGGTATGTACGTGACAGGTTTACCTGTTTCATTTTGTTTTTAGTACGATTATACGTATATTATCTTTACATCCTTTTGACATACTGTATAATACTAAAACAAGAAATATCTACATTTATGACTAAACTTATGTAACTAAAAAAAATTACATATTTACAAAGCGTCGAAAAAAATATCCTCATCTCCGTCAATGGCGGGAAACGTGCCCAGGAGACTGGCCGCATTACCACGCTGAATGGCAATACCAATTCTTTGCGCGAAATACAGTCCAGCCCTCTGATCACGGGTGGAGTCGACCAAGCGCTTAGCGAGTTCCTTATACAGAGCTCGTGCACCCGGTCCCCATGGCCCAAGCGTTTCAACCCCAAAGGGCTCAAAAATATAATTGCCCGTAAGGTTATTATATTTTCGTCGCTTTAGGGTTTCCGCAGCTCCAGCAGCAGCGCCGGGCGCGACCGCCGAACTTAGAACATGGGACGGCGCAAGGGTGTCGACGCACGTTGCGTCCCACACCAAAGGCCGGCCCAATTTCCAGGGAAGTAAAGACATCCCGTCAGGTCTCTTACCATCGCTGCGCACCAAACCGTTCGGTTCTAGAACAGCAGGTACACCAGCAGTGACAAGAGCACGACGAATAATGTCATTAATACTTGCGTGTCGCGGTATGCGCCCCGCGCTCCTGCAGCAGGACAAGCCATGATGGCCAAGGCAGTCGACTCTTTCACCGCATTGACAGAGATGAGACACGACACATGGTACACCTAATCGCAAGCTAACGGCGAGCCTGAAAGTATTGTTGTCCAACATCGTACCGACGTTGGTTGACGGAAGTGCCTGTAACCAGAGACCCGATTCCCATTCTCCCACAGCCAAAAGACGAGCGCGCTCTGCAGTATTGATTGACGTATCAATTAATTCATTCCGTATCAAACTACAAAGCGGCACGTCCCACTGTCTCTGGGAAGAACGTTGTTCGGGAAGATCCGAGCCCGGGCAAGACAATTTCCAGCTATTTACTGCCTCGGTCATGCAAAGAATCTGAAAATCAACCAGAGAAGACCCTAAGATTAATGTATAACCATGACCCTGTATAATTATATTAATGATAAAATTTTATTATGGTACTACTTTACAACGTTATTGTTAAGGGACCGTGCAGTGAATCAATGTTTGAGGTACTAGAGTTATTATTTATTGATTTTTTTTATTTTCCTATTTACCGGCAGCAGTATCGTCATGCTCCCTTAGTTGTCACTGCCTGCGGTGGCGTCTCGGGTCGGGTCACCTCCTTCCCTCAAATATGGCGAGGGAGGTGATGGCTGACCCCTGCGTCATACTCATGAACGGGTGCTGCTTGCGGTGGCTGGTCGGTCTGCTGACCTTGGTTTACGTAATCATTAAATGGTTGCAATGTCATAATACTTTGTAATACTTTTTCCGTGTGGTGTCCGGATATAAAGAATAGCACCACCCCATATCCTCCACTGGGTGTCGTAAAAGGCGACTGATGGACCTTAAGACCTAGTGCACTGTACCAAGCACCTTGGGTCACCCGAATGGTGGCGGGTAAACAACCAACAATCGCATTCCCAAAGAGGGTTAGTGTCAGGTAGGCGGCCGACTATAAAACCATAGCCAAAACTTTAAGCAACATGTCTAGAAGACGTGTTGCGCCGACCCCAAGTAAAAATTGGGATAAGGGCAGGGGAATGATGAATGTCATAATACTTTGTAGGTATCCTCAAATATTTATTTATCTGGCACGATACCTAATTAATTTTTATAATATAAAATAAATGTTTTTTGAAAGACAGCGTGCTGCTGGGGAGTTTGTTGCGCCGTTTCTTCTCCCACGGCAATAGCACAGGAAGCGGTGAAGGGTGGGCGATGGGGTGCTGTCTATAATTTCAAATTTTGACGTTCGAAAAGTGCTACATTGTAGCCTAATTTGAATAAATGGATTTTGATTTTGATTTTGATCTTGTAACGCCTACAAAACTTTAGTCGTTTTAATTTTTGCGTTAAGCGGTCAAGTTATTAATTTGCGCAGGCGCTTCATCCATACCAAACTGGTTACAATGGATAAGCAAAAAATCAATTAATGATAAGACAGACTTGTGGAAAAGCTATAAAAAGTCGAGAAAGCTATCTCATTTACCATGATCAGTTCTACGTCTACCTATACAGTTAACCTAAGCAGATTTTAAGAAAACTTTACTAGTATATAAAGGCTTCTATTATGTGGTATCTTACCTGTCTGTCACTAAGCCTGAGTGTGCTAGCTAGTGCCCTTCGTTCATCAGGGCTGAGGTACTTGCTGGCGCTGAACCGCCGCTCCAGCGCGCCTGTCTGCGCGGCCGTGAAGCGCACCTGGCCCCCCTTCCGCCGCCCGCCGAGTCCCCACCACGGGTTACAGCAACCCGGGGGTACTGTGGCCAAAGAAATGTTTGGTTATTTACATATAAAGGACATATGAGCTATAAAATGTGGATGTGATGTGTGTGTGGTTGAAGCTAAAGTGGTATGCCAGGATCGTAGCAAATGGAAAGATGTGATCTCTGCCTACCGCCAAGGGAAAGAGGCGTGACGTTTATGTATGTATGTAATAAAATAGGTCGTGATAAAAGAAAATGGAAATTACGAGGTAAAATATCGCTTTGATCGACTTCGACTGCAAGCAAAATCAAAAGATTTTTATTTCGAGTAGTATTTATTTCAGGCACTTTCAAAACGTTACTGACTCTAGTTGCGCGATTCCAAAATGTCATTCTTATGGAGAAGAACCGGTAAGAAACTCCAGCAATGTGAATGTTACTTTATCAATTATGTGTTACTGCTATGTCATTAAGTGAATTTTGATTAAATTTGGTTTGTAGTAAGCTTATGGTTCGAGAACCTAGGTCCAGTGGTTAGAATTTTTGGTACGATAAATAATATTCTCTTAAGTAGAGCCGTGGGTGAGTGAGTGACATGTTTGTCAAAATTCAGTGCAAAATATTAAAGAAAGACGGAAATTTAAGATAAGTTTGCGGCCTAATTCAGACCTGATGGTATAGTACAATAATTGAAAAAAAAACAAGACTAGGTATCTACGATAGAAACATAAGCATAGACAAAACTTATCTAGTCCTACAAACTAGTGAAAAATAACGTTAATCTGACAAATTAGAGCAATACGCAGATAAACGCCTTGCCTTGTTACCATTAAATATATTACAATAGTTAGAATTAAAAGATAAAACTCGATAACACCGTAATCATTCGGAAAATGTATTTTTTAACTAATAGCCAATATAGTTATCAAATTGATAGGTGCTTAATCGATAAGGAGTGTGTATTTTTTAATTGGAACAGATATTTAGTGATTATTTCGTTATCTGTGGTTTTGGTAAGGAAGTAGGCGCAGCCCTACCCATTAGCGTATCGTATTTATTGATGTCAATCTTGTTCATTATTAATTTATATTTATATTGATTACAGTATAATGTGTCGAGTGTTGGTGCATTTGTTTGCTTTGTGGAACTGATTAGCTCAATCAGAGCCGGGTGACGAAATAGACTGTAATAAAAATGATTCAGAAATATGAGTTTTATAGTTCATGCTTATTGTGATTAGGTTTACGAACCTGAGAAATAATATTAATTAAAATTATTTAGTTTTCATTTTGCGAAGTCGATATATTAGTATTTGAAAATGTAATATTCCTACGCTAAAATATGAATTTAGCAAATTCTGTCAATGGCCAAATGCGCTGTAAACAATCTTAGGTACTTATTTTAAAAAGTTCCTCACGACACAAGTTTTAGGAATCCTAAAAACTTATTTATTTTATTTGTCGTTGCACACTGTTGATATAAAGCCATTATTCATGCATAAAGTCGTGTTCTACCTATAAGCTTGACGAGAGCTTAAGTATTATGAACTACTAACTAGCTGATGCCCGCGACTTTCCTATCGTGAATATCGGTTATAGCTGCAAAAACATGACTCCTAAATGACGCAGTCGGTAAAGAAGCAGATTATGTGTTAATCCAGGGTGTCAACTAACTCTATATCAAATTTCATCAAAATAAATCCGTAAATTGAGCGTGAAAGAGTAACAAACATTCACCCATCCGTACGATTTTCGTGTTTATAATATTAATAGGATTATAATGTGATTATTATAATTAATTTGCTATAATTAAGTTGCTCTTTGGTACTTAGATAATAATGATTGGATGCAATAAATGTAATGTCGATTGCATTATATTGGACGACGTTTATCTTGATAGATAACGGGTATTGTAGGAATTAGCATAAAGGTGCAATGTTTGTTGAGGTAGGTTTAATAGGGCCTGTCGCAGTAGTTTGCGAAAGTGTTCACGTCGCCCCTGACAATAAGGGACGGAGAAGCACTCCGGTGGTTTTAGCCGGTAAGAGTCCGGCACACCGCTTCGCCTTACCCAGGGCGATTGTTTCCCGATTGATTGGAAATCCTCACGAGGATTTCCAACGGGAAAGCAAAAACAACAATGTTTAATAGTGTTCAACTGTCAAATTAAGACTACTACAGTTGTGGAAAGGGAGACGACGCAAGATGTTAAAGCCTTATCTTATTTTCGCAACATTAACAGTTTTGCTTTAATTAGTAATGGTTGAAGGTCCTTAACGTGAACCTTCCTTAGCACTTTTTAAAGTCTTGTCGAGATATGTAACTCGGATTTATTCTGCAGTTTAAAGAAGGCTGGTTAATTAAATCTCTTCTAATAGGTCAATTTACTTAAATTTCACTAATTGGTTTACTTTAAGATTGACTACTGAAGCGATTTGAATAAGAAAAGAATCTACCGAAGCGGGAATAAAAATTAAACTCTTTTAAGTAACTAAGTCAATTTTAGTTTTGGGTCGTATGAAAACTGAGGCTTAGGAGCTATGTTTAACCGACATTTAACAAAAAGGATGTTCTCAATTCGATGAAATCTTTATTTTTTGCGAACGAGCAAAGCGCGAAGCTTATACAGTCTACTTTTGCACTTCATTGCGATCTCAGACGGAGATCTTGATTCGGAAAAATGTGATTGCAATTTATATTAGGAGTTACTCTCTCTCGTACCATGCATTTTTTTTTCCGAAAAATTAATAGCAAAATATTAATTGGGTGTTGCTTGCGAGATGACGTCAGATAGGAATGTATGGAAGAAGACATGGTGCGCCAAACCCAAGTAAAAATTGGGGTAAGGGTAGGGGAATGATGATGATTATAGCAAAATATTTTTTTTTCTAAAGTTTTTTTTTTAAGTTCTTTCTGACATAAACTCGCTCACGTCAGGACGTAAGTCAGGTTAGTGGTGCTTTTTGCCTTGCCTGGCAACATTCATCCGGTTATTAAAAATAATAAGAAAGCCTTATCGAGGTGTTTTATCAACATTCAGGTATTTTTAATAAGTCGATGTCCGTAGATAAGTTAAATTATTTAATTTCAGTAATTTACCTGTTTGCACGAAATTAATGTTGTGTCATGATTACAAGTTAAGTCCTTTATACAGATTGTTGTATTAACAGCGAAAAAAATATGTAATCCATTTTTTATTTTATTTTAATAGCTTCCCAATCCATTTTAAGAAGCTTGTTATAATCCAATTATCTAAGCACTAATATTATTATTGTTTAGCTTGTAGGAGCAGATACTTTCTGACTGGATAAATTGAAAGGAACGTCAGAACAAAGTCATCTAGTGTTAAACTGTTTGGTACTGTATTATATCTTGTCCGTATAGGATAGTGATAGTATAATTGTATTTAGGAATCCTATTTTAGTTTACTGTCCAAATAAATAATGGAATAAGTACCAAGGGTACCGTTATTTAATTTGCCTTTTTTTAAACGAATAACTTTGAGAGGTCTGTGATTCGATAGATACTAGGTACTTCAATCGAAAGAAAGAACTATCGCAGTTTGAACTAAAAGGAGTCTAAAAACTTCGTAAGGTAAAGTAACCTGTGAGGGTTTCACCGGATCGAATCAAGTGCGTAATATTTACAGCCATAAAACAAGTAGACGCCAAGTCATGACAAATATGTTTTTTTTTTTACTTTTTGATATTTTATTTAGAAGAGTCATTGTTTTCACCGATTATAATATCAATATTCTTAACGATTACAATAGTGTACCATACAATTTATAATCACATTTTATAAAACCTATAACATAAACGTAAAACTGAGGGTACGAACTACTCTAAAAGTAAGTATGTCGGTTTACACCTATTGCAGTGCACTGAAACTCTTCAGAGCGGTTACAATCTTATTTTTTAAAGTGGGAGAATCTGGCCGTCTGAACCGAATTAGTGAGTTTTGCTATCATCTAAAACTATCGGCTTGCAATCTATCTACTACAGACCGTAGGACTCTTCCTTGTTCCTATGCAAACTTGGAACCAACGTTCTATAGCGCACTTAAGACATGAAATAATATACCATTTAATTATTATAACAAAAAGTCTAGAAGAGATCAAACTAAAAAAAATACACGGGCGAAGACTAGTTTTACAATAATTTTGTCTTATCATTATTAAGCCTGTTCTTGTTGATGACTTAATACGTGAATTTTATTGATAGGTGGCGTAATTTTCTTGTTGATCGACGAAGTTTTGTAGAGTTGTATGTATGGTAGGAATTGGGGACGCAAGATGCTAACCGCTCACTGTCATTTGCTCGGGGTAGCGTCAAATTATTTTCATCATTGAAGCGAGATGCAGCAAAGCGTATGGTAATGGTATTTCATTTCTGTTATGGTAAAAATTCAACTTTCAGTGCTTATGTGCGTACCACCGAGTATAACAAGCATAACATTCCCAACTGCGATTAATAATTTTGGACACCAAAATGAAATCATTTTTTGATACTACTTTATATTGGTAGAGGCCATTAGTGGGACATTTGTAGTATTATTTCTTTTAATTCACGGAATATTTTCAAGGGAAAGTTCCCGGTTCTTTTAAAATGCCTACATGGGGACAGGTCCTACATGTAGAGGTCTTGTTGCAAACTTTAATCTAAAATATGATAGGGTATAGTATTAGTTATTATTATAAGGAAAGTATTGGCAGAATTAGTATGGTATAAAAGAGCAAGATATTAGAATGATGATTCAATGACTGACTAAGGCGCAATTTAGATTAATTTGAATTGACGAAAGAGATAATGTGAATGAATGATAGAGTGGATAATATCGGAATAAATGGAGGGAGGAAGGATGATTCATAAAGCCTAAATACACTGGGCAATGTTTTGCGTGTGACATGCTGTCGCCTTGCATCCATAGTTAATCATTCAAGCGCAACACATGATTCTACAGTCTTAGGAATTTTTGCCAAGGCCTGGATAGAAACAAGACTAACATATTATTAGTTTGAAGATAAGCTTCTTTATACTAAACGTATTTGTTGAAGTCCCTGTCGGGGTGTATAAATCAGTACGATTAAATTTATGATCTACGCAGTTCTACATTTCAGAGACTATATATCTATACTAATATTATAAAGAGGTAAAATTTGTAAGTTTGTATGTAATGGGTAATCTCTGAAACTACTGAACCGATTTTGAAAATTCTTTCACCATTAAAAAGCCGCATCTTCACTGAGTGACATAGGCTACTTTTTATTGCGAGTTAACGCACCACGCGGGCGGAGCCGCGCGCGGAATCTAGTGATCTATAAACATACGTACGGTCTCCGATTTTTTGGATAAGCCTTTTTTCATTGATCGCGTTTATAGTTTTATGAGCGACTTTATACATGACATATTATTCAATAAGTATAAGTGAGATATGTTCATCATCATCATCTGCCACCGCAGTCAACAGCTTGGTCGATATAAAAAATTATCCGATAAACGGAAACCATGTGCGACCCGGGTATTATCTACAATTAATCAATGTGGAGTAGTAAAAAAAAGTCTGCAGACTTTAATTGATATCTGGTAGACCACAGTAATGTAGGGGACTTCCAAGTTTTATTTTCGACAATCAGTACAATCAGAGAACTGTATGTTTATCTTTAACAATAAAACTGCTATTCCTAAGCCGATTACGAACGTTCATCGTTATACGTGAGCTTATTAAAAGTCGATTAGCATTGATAACCATCTATATTATTCATATTGGACAACTGTAGGTAAATATCGCAGTGGTTCAGTAGCCGAGATTGTGTGTGTTGGGGTACAGGTTCGAGCAACGACTGGTAAGGTTATTTTTTGGCTCTTATATTTATTCAATCGTTGTCAAATGGAATGAAATTAGGGGAAACCACCACCGTTATGTAATTTAGAGTTAATTGCTTCATTAGAAAAGTGCTACGTAAATTTTAGCAGATTGAATGTTTCCACAAAATCAGTGTCTTCTATACTTAATCCCAAAAAAATGCAATCGCAGGCAAAAGTTAGTGTTAAAGATAAGTTGTACCATAAACAGCTTACAGGGTAAAACCTCCACGTGTACCCAAACAAACAGACAAATTCCAATTTAGTTGTTCAAGATTAAGATTACGAACTAATACTTGAAACAGATTAGATACGAATGACGTACATTAGTGATTCAATATGAATAATACAAGTTACTTGTATCGCTTATCGATTTACTTTGATAATCGATATTATAATCGTAATTTATTTGTTTTTTTTTTTAGTACACAGTTGATAAACGAGCGTTGGCGTTTACTATATCGTTCAGTGTTTCAAAATTTGTGTTGTATCAGGCTGTTCGTTGTTTTATCTGATCTTAGGACTGTAGTGTTGTAGTCTTACCTCTGTCGAATCCGTAGGCCTGTCGTATAGTGAAGGGGTGTGAGAGGAATCTGTTTGCTGCGAGCTGGCTGCGTAGTATCTGGTTGGAGTTGAGCATCGGGTCGCTGTAGTAGCTGAAGGGCGGCCGCTCGAGGAAGCCCTCCTTGCCTCTGTACTGCGGCCACGTGACGGAGGACGACATCGACGACAGGTTCGCTTTGATAGGAGTGGGGTAGAGGGGGTATGTGTTCCTTCTTTGCTCAAGATTCACTTTGGTTGGTTCTAGATCCTTGGGTACATCGTATCTGACGTCGATTTTGCTCAGTTTCTCAGTCGGGGCCTCGTCCACTTTGGAGACCTCCTCTACCTTGGTGACCTCCACGGGTTTGGCGGCGCTGCACTTCAGAGGCTGCGTCGGCTCGTGGCTGAGGTTCTTGTAAGGCCTCTTCTTCACATCCTTCAGTATGTCCTCTATGAAGAAAGACTTTTTTTGCTTACACGCGCACATGACGACGGCTTGATTAGCACTGCCCAATTTTATCTTTGCTGTTAAAAATTATCAGTACAAGCACGGTAATTGATAGCTACTTATTTAATGGACACGTATAATCTGTGTGCCGATTAAAATGTTCGTCGTATCGTTGGAGGCACTTTGGAATATTTTCCTAGGGTGTCAGGAGCGGATTAGCGCAGATAGTACAGATAATACAACGCGACTTATCTGACTTGTTGAAAGCATTGTAATTAGGCTGGAAGTGGATTCGCTGTCATTGTTTAATGGAATGGAAAAGCTTATTGTTTTTTTTTGTCTGTTTGATTATGTCCTGCCCTGTCAATGTAAATAGATAAATCTTTATATGTGACATTTATATCGATAAGTAAAAAGCTAATGATTGGATTGTATTCAGACCACGACTATACTCTATCCAAACTAAGGATTTATTTTTGACAGGTTGTCAAATTGATCCTATAGTGACGGGCAATACGATACTGATTTGATTTTTTGTTGCAACATTTTTCAAAAGCTGGTTTTTGTTCTTACAAACTAAAATTTAAAACATGGTCTCGCATAAATTCCTACATTTCAATTTAATTAGATATTAAATCACAAAACTAAAAAGCAAATAAAAACCTATAATTGATTTTGAAAAAGCATTCGATCACATTCCTATCTAAATTAGGCTGATGCAAAGTTCAATACTTGTTTTTCACGAAAAATGGTGTAAAACGTCTATAAATAGATCTAGAATATTAAAATGAAACTACCTACAATTTATTTTTAGATCACACGTTTAAATAGGAAAAATAGTAGGTACCACTATCCGTGACTATAAAAGCATTCTTGTGTTTTTACATTCTATGACAAGTATTAAAGAGCAGAGTAGGTATCTAATGATCGGTAATTTGCCACCTCCACTCACTGGGGGTGTAACTCAGTGGTAGAGTGTCTGCTTCGCATGCTGAAAGTCCTGGGTTCAAGTCCCAGCTCCTCCATCCATCATATTTTGCAACACTTGCTATAACTTCAGACTTCATTCAAACTCGTACTATCAACCGTGATAATGTTTTTTTTTTTGTTTTGTGTGCCATATATCGGATTAGTATTAATAATTTTCAAAATTTGCATGCAATAGTGACATTACACTTTTGATATCTTATGGGGCAAGATGTTTCTTAACGTCTGTTGAAAACGAAAATACTTCGTGCATTTCGTCTTATACTCCACTCCTATGCAAAAATCGAATAAAATCACAAACCTTGAAATCAAAAGCACACAACTAATTGACAAAGGACCGGATAAATAATAAAATCATACCAAATAGCAAACAAGGTGAACATAATTCACGCCTGTCTTTGGCGGTGGCGGCGGCGCGGCGGCGTGGCTGCGACGTCTTCCGCACGCGTCTCTCGCCGGAGCCTCTTCAAACACAAAGCGAGGGATCTAGTACCTTCCTGTTTCGCCTTTCGCCCTCTTTCCTCCGTAATTAATGAGAAGAGTTTTTCTACCTTTTGTTGCTGCAGGAAGGGTGGCTAATTGTCTCTAATTAATTGGGCCTGGGCGTATTTTTAAACCCCTTTTATTCCCTTTGTCTGTTATACGTTTCGTTCAAATAGACCGGCCGACAATTGCCGAGTTTACCCTGATTCCGAGTTTGGGAGTTAATTGGTGGCCCCTTGTTTTTGTTTGCTTTACTCGATTATTATTTTTGGTAATCGTATTTATTATTTTCGGTTCTTTAGAATTTATTCTAAACTACGGAAAGACAAAAGGTTTTGAACGCGGAGAGCGTTTTATCCTTTTTAATTTTTGTGTATTCATTTGTTCATATTATGTAATTGGTAATTAGATTGAAGATATAGAGACAATCAATTTTGTTATATCTATAGTCTTAACTTGATACCCGTAAATAAATCAGATGTCAGACACCTGCGTTTTATAAACAAAATACAGATTAAAAGATACTTAATTATTTTAAAGTAATGACACTCATATCAATATTTAAGGGATTAAACTTTAAATATTATGACTTCTTTTTATTTTTTTGCACTTTGACTTGATGTCAACAATTAAGAAATTATGATATCAACAAAAAATCTGTGTGTGAAGAAAAGAAAACGATACCATGATGTGCTAAAATCAATATAACATCATTAAGATGTTTTAATATTAACTTTTTACAAGAACACTTAGGAATCAACCATCGTGGTGGCCTTGCGGTTCCATGTATGAATTTGATTGCACGAGATGCAAGTTCGATCCCTAGCGTAGGGAAGTATGTACCTATATGATTTTTTTCAAGCTATATGTACTTTCTTAGTTATTCTAAGACACTACTTACAAACGGTGAAGATAAAATATTGTGAGGAAACCTGGATCCTGAATATTGGAATCTAAAATCGCCAATACGCAGTGTGTATAGTATGTATAGGGATAGTTTGAGCTTTAATCACGACTAGCGTCGTATTTAAAGCTCAAACTATCCCTATATAGGAAGAAGCCTTTATAAAATAACAGTGTGTGCTCAGCTTAGATACACTAAATCATCACTATCATCATCATTCCCCTGTCTTTATCACAATTATTATTTTGGTAAATAGATTTATTAACACTTAAAAACATTGTTGATTACTTTTTCTAGACTTGAATTATCCTAAAGATAATAGTAATCAGAAGTATATAATCTTTGACTTGAGCCCCAGATTAGCTTTAGTACAGTCGGCAGCAAAGTGAATGATATAAGAGGTGTGTCGCTACACATGCGATAACTTACTTTTTCCTAATGCTTTGGATGTCAAATGTAAGTACTGAGATTTATTATAACTTCTACTTTTTATACATTTGAGAACCTGGTGTCACACTTTAAACTGCTCATATGCCTTCGAAGTTTCTTCACACACCTTTGAAAAATCCCCCGGTGTGTCCTTCACGATGAGTTCCTTAATTTTTTGCAAATGAAAATTACTTTGCAATTCGCTCATGGGTTCTAAAAGACATCAGCGTACCGTATGGAACCTACGACCTTTGACTTTGCAGTCCAACGATCGCACCGCTGCTATCACTGCTTTGGATATTAGAGATCGGTAAATCTGATACAACATTACGCTTCGATGGTAGGTCCCCAAATTAATATAGAGGCCAGGTATAATCTTTTGTCTTGGTAGAAATGTGACTTGATTAGAATGTTTGGTTTTTACAGTTGTTATTTATTGTAGAGATCAGCCACACCTGTCCCTTCCCATTGTTATAAGTCACGTTGTCTCCAACTATACAGTTTATCCTTTTATAAATAATACAGTAACGATAATATTTATCGTTTTTAATGTTGTTGTAATGTAGCTTTATTAATTACTATTCACTCGTGATTAGATTAGCACGTCGCTAATTATCCCGGTGTTTGTCAGTCTGTCGGATTACATGCAGTTTATTTATTAACGTATTATTGATTGCGACTGTGATATTGCTTACTGGTTTTTATAAAATATCACTTGTCATGTCAAAGTCTTGATGATAGTGGGGGATTAGTAATAAAGTACCTTGAATACTGCTTTGTTTTGAAAGGAGGAGTGTCACAACGGCAACATTTCTGCTTAAGACCATGAAGTACAGGTATATTTTTCGTTTATTATTTCCTTTTTTTAGGATTTCTTAAAAAGGAGTGAGATGTTTTTAGGATTCAACTTTAATGCTTCTATGTATGTGAGATTTTTATTCTACAATAACTTTTGTAACGTCCTATTACGTCCATCACTGCGGGTGACTGGCTATATTTCTTATGTATTATTATAAAAAAATAGACACATAGACACAGCTATGCGAAGCTGGTGCTTTTAAAAAGTTGGAAGAATAACCGTGTTTTGAAACATCGGTTGGTTGGTATTCTAATTATCATTTACTCGCATGTTCATTAATTGAATGTACCTCTTGTACAAAATCTTAATATGCCTTTTTATTAATGAAATCAATTAGTTCCTGTTATTGAATACTTCTAATCATGTTTTAAAACACAGACTTACTATATTAACATCTTTGACCATAGTAAGTTAATGTATTATCAAAATGTCCGCTATTATCGAAAATATCTAGAAAGCATTGACTGATTTCGGTAGTAACAATTTCCATCGATATTTCTTTGCCGATTGGGTATTAATTAAAGACTCGATTCTTAATCGTTATTACAAGGTTAACAAAGAAAAGAGGATCAGGGGTAATCGTTTAACTTGGGAGTAATAATTGATGACGAATCTGTGAGTTTTCGGGTTGCGGCTGTCTCAAAGGAACCGAGATCATTTGAATTAGACATTTTTTTATTTAACTCGCCATTGTTTTAAAGGATTATTATTATCTAGTATTAATTGTAATCTGTAAGATAAATAGACAGGTGTTAACAAACCTATGATAGTATAATTATCTACAAAATTCATTCAGTTATTTTTAAACCGCAGCTGCAAAAGTTAATCAAAAACTTATCTGATTATTATATTACTTTCTTTGTGTGGCAACTCACTTATTTACTCAAAGTGACGTAAAACTAAAACGGATTAACCACTAAATTGCATTAAACTGTTAATCGCTTCATTAGCCAACGAAAACGTTCAAACGATGTAGTTAAAGTCAGTGTAACAACCCAAAAACGACCTTCGACGCGTCTTTATAACACAAACGATATACATTACCGCTTTTGTAAGCAGTCATCTTAATGATTTGTTGGAAATAGGGTAATGGATGGTGAAATAAAAGGGAAAGTCGTTCTGTTTGGGTCACAATGCCACTGGATCCGAGAATTGGTGGACAGAAGCCTGAATCGATATAGATAATGGGCGATTACTTAGAGTGAGTTGACAACCCTACGGAATTGTAGGGAGGGGACAAAACTAGCGATGTTTTTTGGTTTTTCCTGTTTGTATTTGGTGTATTTTTGTTTTTCCTGTTTGTAAACCTAAGAGCCATTAGGCTTTCTTGGTTCTTTGTTCTTTTTTTTTGGATGTGGTAGAGATTAGGTAACTTTTCTACAAATATTTTATTAATTTATTTATGACATATTAACTTAGCCATTACAGATATAACTTAACTTAATTCGACAGAGTAAGTTAAAAATATGTTTCCATACCTATAACTTAACTATATTTCCTTACATACTATATAGTAAATGGTCCTTGTGAACTCGCTCAGTGTATAGTTAAATATATCGATATCATCAGCCACCGACAATTTATTAGCAGGTCTGCAATAATTTGCGGATTAGTAAGTCTAGTTATAGACTTACTAATCCGCACTTATCTAAAATGTTGCTAAATATACAATTAAAAAAACGTGTCCAGCCATTCATTTTATATAATTATTTTTTTAATACTAAATACTACTTACACTTAAAAGTGATAAGATGTACATTATTCATTTACAATCAAGATCACCAAATCATTTACGTACTTATTCTGAAGAATAAGTACGCTAATTACTTGAGTGATGGGTGAACCCATCACTCAAGTAATTAGTGTATCTTAATCCTGAACTGTGTGGTACATTTTCTTACAATTGGGAACAGGCATATCTTAATTAATTACTTAATTATTTCAATATCCTATATCTTTTCTAGAATCTCATTTAAACAGGCTTATGAGCATGATTGTGCACCTAAAACTACTGACTTGGAAAATAATAAAATATTGGAAAAAAGCAGAAAAGTGGTTTTTTATCGACTATCGATAACAATTATAAATATTCCCATCACTAGCGCTATCTTCGCAAGTATCGTATTGATTTTGAGTCTATTTTCGTTCGGCCGGCCCACCTGTGTAGCAGCCAACTAAATATAAAAGTCATGCCTTGTTAGTAAAGTCGTTCTATCCTCCTTACATCGAGATATGGTCGGTTTATCATTAGATGACACATAATTTCATGTTGCCCTTTGATATATTGAACTCGTGAAAATATTAGGTTTTATTCCCTTAGGATAAAGTCTATTTTCGCGCGGCGTTTTCTTTGATATTTTAGCACGGTTTTCTTGTTTTTGTATGTAATCTGTTTATGCGTGTTTGATGTGGAATATGTATCTTTATTTAGATAAAGGTTACGTTATTTGCGGGAATTGAATAGAATAATGGAATATTTTCATGTCGTTCTGTTGTTATACGTTATTGCCTTAGTAATAACTTAGGGTAATGGATATGAATAACATCAAGCTTTTAGTCTTTAGATAAGGTTTACGCAATTGAGGTTTTATTAATTTAGATGAAGATAAAGATAAGTGACAAATTGAATACGTTACAAGAAATGATTTTGCCTATGTTTAACTCTAAGCTCAACTAAAGGATTAAGGTATAGTGGGAGTAAAAAAAGAAAAAAAGAGAAATTGCGAGAAATAAAACTATGAACAATCCTCTAGAGAGACCAACTAGAGTCAGTAAAGATTTTGAAAGTGCCTGAGAAGGCCTACTCGAAATAAACACCTTTTGATTTTGAGGGGGGTAATGTTTTCCACGCGTATTTAATATTCTTTAACTTAACTCTTGATATTGATCTCACTGAAATCAATTACTGTCAACATATTCATGACACATGTTAAAACCTCCGTGGTCTTTACTTAAAAGAGTTCTGTTGAAAGCCAACATTAGCTCAACGTGCCAGAACACAGAATTCGTCGTTAGGGCGTGGACACATGTCTGCGGTGCGACACCGGCCACCGTGTAACGGCACGGCGCCGCTAGTGGGAGGCGGCACGGCGTCGTGCCGCGACACGGCGCCGCGGGCGACGTATAGTTAATCCTAGCATTTCTGAACACGTATTGCTTTTGTATACGAGGTGCAATTTTGGTTAGCAGTTCTTCAAAACTTGATATAGAAATTCTAAAAGAGTCGGTCGTGTTACGTGTTCAGAAAACCTGTGGAGCCTAAGGAAATGCTAGGATTAACTATACGTCGCCCGCGGCGCCGTGTCGCGGCACGACGCCGTGCCGCCTCCCACTAGCGGCGCCGTGCCGTTACACGGTGGCCGGTGCCGCACCGCAGACATGTGTCCACGCCCTTAGTACCGCTGCGGGAACAGCACTGTCCTTAAATTGATTTCCGACAAGCGATGTAAAGGGTAGCTCACACTGACAATTTTAAATGTTTCCTAAATATTTTAAGAATGTAATTCTTTATGATTATTAAATAAGAGAATTTAGAAATTGCTGGGAAATAATATTTCAAAGTGATGACAAGATTATGATTTTATTTCAATTGTGTGTGGGTGAATATGTGTCTCGATTTTTTTTCAATATTTGAGGAGGTATTAGGTAATTTAATTTTCAAATATATTTTCCACTCTAACTTAGTCTTTTCTTTAGCGGTATGTTAAAAATCTTTATAACCTCAAGCGAGCCTTTTCCCAATCTATGTTTGATAAGGATTAACTAATTTTGTAATAGGTATGATGACAGGGTACGAAAAAAACTATGAGTCAGTCGACAATTAAAAAATATAGAAGTAATATATTTTTTTAGAATTGATTTACAAGGAAGGTTTATAGATAAGAGGAATCACAGTATAAAAGTGAAGATAAAGGAATTATGATCGAGCATAAAACAAACGCATTGGTGACATCACCTCCTATTACAAATGTGTGCAAATAAATATGATAAAAAGAAAAAAAAACCCTATCTAATCAATTAAAAATCATTTTTTAATAGGAAAAGTGTTCCAAATTACACATCACCTAAAGATTGAAGTTATGAAAGCATCAACTATGTCCCCCTTTTTCATCCAAGACGTTTCTGTGAATTTAATCCTTGTATCGCGTGGGGTTTCACAGACATTTAATTCATATGCAGACACCCAAACAAACTTTTGTGTATCGCACAAATTCTCGTCCTACGCGGGGATAGAGCCCGCGACACGTCGCGTACAGTGATAATTGGCGTGGAGACATAACCACTCAGCTATCCGTGCAGTCAATTGAATTACGAAATCGTCTCACGAAAGTTCTTATAACATCAATTTCTCAGTAACTTGACTGTGACCAGACCCTTACTGGTTCACCTATCCCCCCCCCTTCCCCTTCAGAGGACGTATCGCCAGTCGTCCCGCACGGGGCTTCAACCCTTCAGATAACTTATAAATGTATGAAATTGTATTAAAAATAGGTCACTCGAATAACTTGCCCCTTATTTTATATCGGGAATACTTTAGACAGAATGCTTGATGTAATTTTTTGTGTGATGTTACACTGTTACAAGAGAAAAGAACGACTCGTCATTAAGCAATACATACTCGTCTTATAATAAAAAGTTTGAGTTAAGTCCTTGAGTTTGTCTTCACGTTTATTTTCACGATAGCCCTGAGAATAAATGTCAAAATTAACTGGGAGGAAATGTGGAAAAGCTTGGGCTTTTCCACAAAACAAATGATGAATGATTCCACAAAGAAACAAATTATACTTAAAAAAAAAATAACAAATATAAAAAAATATCATTTGTTTTTTTTCTTGCAAGCGATTACCTCAAAATCTATCGGTATTTGTAGAAAAATGTACGCTATGCAGTAAACAGACGTTTTTTGCCAATTTTATTACTTTAAGTAAAACAGTTGTAACTGTGTAAGAGAGAAGCCGATGTCTACACCCTGTATGTGCCGTTTCACCTCCACAACTGCAGTTTACATTATAAAAGGTATGATATGTATAAGTGGGAGGCGCCTTTAATAGCCATACTATAGTAAGAACAAATAAGAATTGTACAGAATAAGACGTTAACTGTATCAGTCAATAACAATAAAATCGTTTTAATGCGTGTCGCTAATTGCGTGTACACTTTACAACTAATGTGGTCAGTATACATATGATTGTAGCTTTTAATTATTAAAGTAAGTGCGGGATCTGTCGGTTTTATTCTTTTGTATTTTTTTTATTAAAAGCTACCTGTAATTTAATTTACATTGATTAAAAAATAATGATAAGTGTGTTGTGTGAATATACTGGATATGAATGTTTTACTAGCTTTGTGTAGAGATGACAAGATTCATTATGGAAAAGTCGACTGAAGAAAACATCAAAAAACAAATATATTTTTTAACAATTTCTTATATTCTTCTAACTCACAACTAATCGACTCGACTAAGCGAAATCTTTAAAGCTGATTAATTACATTTAACGATACGTGTATATTAAATAATTTGTTAAATAGACCTCGTAAAAATACTACTATAATTTAAAATAAGGTAAAGCCTTCTACGGAGTACCTATTCTCAAATAGTAACCCAATGTTGTAGTGTTGGATTAAAAGGTAGTTTGAATAATAAATGGAATCGATAGCTGCAATCAGACCTTAAGTACATGGTAGACATTGATCGGTGATTACCACGAAATAAAGTCGCTCGTGTAAGGTTTGGGTGGCTAGAATATGCGAGGTAACAAGTTCCATTCCACTTATCAATTAAAATGCAAAACTACTACACATGAAGTGTAATGAATAAATTTGGACTCTTGGTCAATGACCTCAGTAGCTTGGTTGTCAAAGCGACTGGTCGGAGGTTCATGTACTACTTGAAGTACAAAATCATCTTATTCATTGCTAAAGACGAATCATTTTAAGTTGCTATCTACAAGTTCTCTGTTCAGCAAATGGCAATGGCAATGCCAAGGTTTACTTAGTACGTAGCGCGTTAACCAAATGAAACAACTATATTGACTCAACATGCAGGAGGCTCCATAAATAATTTTACGGGCCCCTACTTACGTAAAGGGTTCCTATGATTTTTATAGCACTCGCTACCTGAGAGACTCGTAAACTATAGACTTGACTTTCCATTAATAAATTATTAGCCCTATAACTGTCCTACAGAGGAAATTAAACCTTGTATATTTATTTTACGGTCGAGTTTGGAATGGCTGTTGTTTGTAAGCGGAAAAGTAAATGTCCTTTTGTTTAATTATGTCTTGTTTAGTGAAATATGTTGGTAATGGCTTATTTGAACTGTTTTAACGGCGGACGGCGGATAGTTTCGTTTTGTTGGTTTCGAAATGAATGATGTAAGTTAAATTATTGTAAAATGAATAAAACTTTATAACCAATGTTATAGTACACTAAACATAAAATTAGTTATGAAAATATTACTTGTAGAAAATTTTTGACTGATTTTTGAATTGACTGTTAATCAAAATATTTAGCTACAAACTAAACATACTTACTCCATGACATCCATTACACAGTCAAGACAAACATAAAACACAACAAACACTTTCATAACAGGACGACAACATACAAACATTAAAAAAAACCTCACGCAAGCGAGTGGCACAAACCCCCTAATTTTATGACCGCCTGGTATTTTAAACGCGGGCTCACAAAAACACGTGATAAAGACATCTCGGGGCTATTAAAGCGGTTTAAAGGCTTTTTATGCATCTATACATCGTTTATAGGATTTTTTGTGAGTTCAAGCGATTAACAGAATGGTCGTCTTAATTGCCTCATCTTAATTGTTTAAAGGGACGTTTTTATGTTGTAGGGAATGCAATGAATGTTTGATTGACGCGAGTCCTGCTACCTGGGGCTAGGTGACTGGCTGCTTGTGATTGAGTGCCTGTTGCTGTTAATTCGGTTGGATGTCGTTTGATTCGTTTCGGTTTGTTTGAGGTTTTATTTAAATGTCTTTTTGGTACTTACTGGTGTTTTTATGCGAGTGAGGTGGATGAATGATATTTTTTGTTATGTTTTCTTGAAATTGTTAACTTTTTTGATTAACTTAGTGCTTATGTATTAAAACGTGTACCCGTCTGTGCATTTCTTAGTACTACAGTGCTAGGCATGTAGCTCTTGGCATATAATAAGCTAAAGTATACTATGCCTTACTTATTTAAAGTATCAAAAGAAAATTACTAATACAATATCAGACCTGTGGACTGTGTTTGGCTAGAAGATGGCCTATAGGTGAAAGTCTCTGCCCAGAAGTAGATTAAATATACAAGGCTTTTTTCCGGTCAAACTAAACATTCTTCAATCAAGCCCTTATCTTTACAATTTAATAGTGAAGCTAATCAGTTGTGGAGTGATTAACTCCCGCCCATATACAGGGCGCTTAGTTTTACGGCGGCTAATGTAATTCTTAATGTCCTCCCGCGTTATGTTATATGTCGGACCTCTCAATCCCGATGCTTTCCATTTTATACCCGCAGCACATTTTATTGTCGCCCTACGATACAGGCTGATTTTTTTTGGAAAGAGATTTGTGCGTTGCGGAGAAATTGTGACAGTTTTGTAACTGAATTGAACTCCAAATAAAAATTATAAGTCATTTATTCAAATTAGAGTAATGTAGCACTTTAAATGAGGAATGAAGGATTTGAAGGTTTTTTTAATGAGGTTCTTTATAAAAAGGTAGGGTATAGGAAACTTATAAGTTTGACTGGTAGTTTAATTTTTTGTTTTTCAGTATAAAATATTAAATTGTAACTACAAGTACGTTGCTTGTTTATGGAGTTAAAAACATAAATACCTACATAATTAGTAGAGCGAGGTTTTACTTATGCTTAACAAATGTTAAAAGACGAAGTATTGAAATGTTTATTCTGATTTCTAAATTTTGAACCTGTTGGTTAAAACTTCAAAAGTAGAAAATTAAATTAGTACTTCACCAAGATATAAATCAAGTTCAAAAACCCCAAAACTCTTCCAAACTTTTGTAAACATTAAAAGTAATTGCTTAAAATAAAAGTCGTGAGAAAATCAAGCTGGTAGTGGTCTATGTATGGATTTGTATGCTCGATGTGCCGGTTCTGGGTGGGAACCCACAAACATTTATCCTGGGTGGGGATCGAACCCACGACCTCTGATATAGCAGCCAGGGTCACTAACCACAAAATCAACAGGGCCGTCGAACAGCCTTTATATAATATATGAATCGTACACGAAAACTTATCAGGAGTAATATTAGTATTATAAGTTACGTCTCGCGTCGCATTTTATTGTATCGTTAAGTTCTGTCGCTGCTTGTTTATAGCTTAACGTGCTTAGGGGCAGGCTCCTGACCGGAGTCGTTGTATTTTAAGTTTACTTACTTGTACATGTATCAATATTCCTAATATTTTTTGTAGAATTGCAAAGAATAATTAAGTCTTTTTTAAATTTAATTTTTGATGGAGCAAATAATGTTGGGATATAATTTGTATATATTTTTTTGTACCTAGAACTGTTTTAAAGTATAGTTAATCATTTTTTTTAAGATACTAACTTGTTTATTAAAGTGAGCTATGGTAGTGAAATAAGTTTGACTGAACTGTCGTAGCATTACGATTAATTAATTATAAATATTTATGTAAATTTATAATTATAATGAAAGTACTTCTACGCGTGTCAAACAGGGCTACTAAAATTATTTTAACTTATGATGATCTTACAATCCAACATTTTTAAGTGAATGCCTTAAAATAGCTCTTAAAATCAAAATTGATGGCGTTTTTTAGAATTATATGGGTTTCAAGTCAATGGCGGTGCTGTAAAATATTATGGTCTATTAACATATCCCGGCTTGATGTCCGATGGCAGTAAATTGATAAACGTGATGTGCCTACCAAGTGTTATTAATGGACAATTTGATTCTATTGACGAAATTCTAGTTAAACTACAATTTTTGTACTGAACATATACGCAATAACTTTTATTTTAAAATCGAGTTTGAAAAAACTCTTCTTCTAGTCCAGGCTAAAAACACAAAATTCGTAATAACTCAATTTTTTGTTTAAAAAAGAAAATCAAAATCGAGCTTAGTTAAAGGTTTTATTTCCTAACATCAAATTAAAACAAAGCAAATTTAATCAATACCTAATTAAAAAGAAACAACTATTTACCTTTCCATAACATAACTTTTCCATAAAAAGTAAAGAAAAGATCTCCATTGTTTCACCATTGTATCCATTATACTAAATACAATATTTCGTCGCACTCGTAGCTCGTAGCAAGCGATCCGTAGCGCTACGCCGCGGCGTAGACAGTAATCTCGCGTGACGTAGACATGTTTGTAAATACGGTAACCCTGTGTACGTTCAGAGGGGCCTACTATTACCTCGTATATTTAAATTATTGCAGTTAAGAAAGAGAGATGGCGTTATATGCCATGTAGAGCGCTGTCACGTTCCCACAACTGTAGTTATACAACTTTAAGAGGTGGTGGTAGGCTTCTAGCGTTTACAATATAATTGATTTAATGCAATCCTGACGGTTATGGAAACATTAAATTTAATGTTGTTGTTCAACCAATCGGGTTATAGCGATTTATGAGCTTTGTGTGTACAACTTAATTGATTGCTATAATTCTATTGTTTGAATTAGTAGCTGTTATTGTATGTTAGTTGACATACATTGTGGGTTCATGTTTTGGTATGAATTTTAGTGTTGAATATTAAATAATGAATTTGACGCCACATTTAATCTCTTGAATTTTATTTTGCATTAACTAGGTTATCACATATAAGTATTAATAGTAATTTCTATCTTAATAAAACTGATACTATTACTTAATTAGAATTACTTAAAAAAAACTTGCGGAAGGGCACGGTATTTAAAACATAATTTCTTCCTTGTAGTTACTGGTATTTTTTTATTATCTTAATTACACCATACTTAGATATAGCATTGAATTAAATGTAATATTTTTACAGTAGAAAACTAATCATTGTTAATGTGCAACGTAAAATTAACTTTCCCTTTTCGTAATACGAATCATTTTGCCACATCTACACAAATATCAATTTAATACTACACGAAAGGGGCTAAATAATTGCTTAGTTTATTTTACTTCCCTTAAGACTTTATCATAACTTGTGTATTGTAGAATATTAAATTAAAATATAATCACAAATTAATAACCATAAAAAAATAATTGAAAAACCAAAGCGAAAGGTTTCTCATCGGGGCTCAGAATCCAGTATAAACTGGTTAAGACTGGTAAAGACCGGTAACTGTAATAAGTACTTCCTTTATAGAGGAAATTGTCGATTCATTAGTATTCCAACTATTAATAGTTAATAAAACGTTAATAAAATAACATCGATTGAATGTGACCATAAAGTTAAGTCAATCGCTTGAAATAATTACATTTTGATGCGAGCGCTGATTAAAATTTGATTAAACATTTTAGGGTTAAGCGTTCTGTTGATGGATTGCGTTCCCAGGCTTGCGGCGATAGCTATTGGCTTTCGTATATTTATTTTCTAACATTTTGGCAAAGGTACAGCAGAATAGAATGAATATAATGGTGCTGACTTGTTGTGTTATGTTAAGAATGCAGAAATCATGTATTTAAGTATAATTTTCCAATGACTTATCTCACGTGGTGACTCCATGTAAGATCAACTTATTATAATAATATTATTGTATATTTCTACAACTTTTTGTAAAGTATTTTTAATATAAATATCAAGAATAAACTACAGGTTGAGAAATACTTAATAGTGCTTATTAAAGATCACTTTTAAAGCTTGTGTTTTGATTTTGATAGTAAGATATTTATCATTATGTCATAAAACCAATAAACTATTTTAATATGAGTAACATTCTAGTTTCCTCTCCTTTGAGACTCTACAAAAGGCTATTTTAATACAATCATGTTTTTACTTGCCTTGCTTTGATATGGCCTCTGATCTCCGTTATACGAAAAAGCCTCCCGTAGTCACGTTACCAGCAATAACGTACTTCCGGTCGCCATTTAACTACGTTACGTACCTTCCGGCCAATTTGCCGTGCACTGGCTGGTGTTTGATGCACAAAGCCTTAATGTTACGTGACGTAGTTCATCAATTACGTGTAAAAGGCTTCTTACGTACAACGTATCTTCTTTGTGCTTCCTGCACCTCGTTATGCAATTTTCAGAAAGCGTTTTAACGTAACATTGCTTGTGAACTCTACTTTTCTTTGTAAAACATTTTTTTATTTATTTATGTATATTAGAACAAAAATAACTATGCCTTTATTAACCGACGTAACTTTTAAATCCAATAAAAATTAATTTTCATAATCACACAATCGAATTATTCACAGTCGATACGAAATCACGTAATATAATTTGTAGTATTATACATTAAATACAAGCAACATTAATACGAAGCACACGCACAAAAAGCGAGGAAACAAACATTCAACTCAATCTCGTGAACACGAGGAACAACATCACCTACTGCTATATCCATAGAGACCAGGTGGCCTACACACCACTTAAACTCATATTATTTTCAAGTGAAAGAGAGACACCGCTCTACACCACTTAATGCTCCGTCACGCTTACACAACAATAATAATCTTCGAGTGGTTCAGTGGTCATAAATCCCTAGCCATATTGTAAACTCCATGCAAAACTTCCAAATCCCAACACTGGGCATGATTAAATTAACTCATCAACTAATTAAAGACCGTCTAACGAAACAATGTGCGTCACTTGCGCAAACAACTGTCGCTTAATTACTGTTATATTGTTATACGTTGTTATACAACAAGTGTAATATAACAGCCTGTAATATAACGTGTGTCGTTAATATTTCAAATGGATACATAGTAATAACAATGCGATGTGATGGCGGCACACAATTAGGTTGTATGCCTTGTGCGGCGAATTAGAGTGCGAACTCTGATCGCTATGAATTAATTAATAAAATATTACGATATAATTGATTGATAGTGTCAATTAGACAATTAACTAGGATAAGTATAATGATAATTAATAAAAGTTTTCCATTTCAGATTATGATTACGCTATCAATTTTTATCCCTTTATAAATGTTAATGCGTCAATATTGATACATTTGTGTTTTTTTTCTGATAAGAATTAATATTAAAGTTGTTATAAGTATTTTTAAGATCTTTTCCTGTGATAGCAGTAGCAATATCGAAGTGAAACAGAAATATTTCTTTTTTGATAATGTTTTCCTCGACATTTTAATTGTTAGGTAAGCAATATAATTTTCAACACCATCCCACGCTTTTGCTGGAGGCCTGGAGTTAGGAGACTGTTTTATTAGTCTTATATTAATATAGCGTTTTATGCCAGGTTACGTTAGGTTAGTTTAAAAATAAGTCTATTAAGTAACTTTTAGTTTGCATAAAGTGTAACGAACGTATTCTACTCATATTTACACGTCTGGTCGTAGACAAAATTTCTTAAACGCTTATCAACACAAAAATTTGGTAATGGTCAGTCAAATCTTATGTTAAGCTCTGTGACTAGTAATAACTTTTATGGTTTATTTTATTACTTGTTTTGTACAGTCGTAATCAGATTATTTCACAGAAGATTCAATTGATCAGCCTTCCAGAAACCGGGGGATAGAGCTCTGTGCATTTGCTTCATGGTTTACAACTAATAAATGATTTCCATTTTGACATACAGATATGTACAAATTAAAATTTTTCATTTTTATTATTCATATTATAAGAAACATAAAAGGAAAAAAAGAAACCATTTCATCAACGTAAGGCTTTCACCCTGTTCTGTCGAACACATCTCACGTACATCTGACTGTCGCGCCTGTGTGGGTGTGTGTGTATGTGTGCGCTCTGTAATAGAGCGATGACGTGATTTCCTGCGCTGAGTTATTGCTACTGTACCGGCGCTAAATGCTTTATGTGACGTGACCTTGTAACGGGGTGGCTTATTATTCATCGTTAATTAATCTCTACTATTTAAATTAATAACGAGTTATTTCATTGCTTGTGTAATCCTATTGCAATTGTAATGTAGGCACAGGGATAAATATATATTATTTAGTTGGAGTTTTATAAAATGTAATCTATATGTTGTGGTAGTATGGTATTCCCCACGCGACCTTACTCGCTACAAGATAACGAACGGTTTTCCACGTTGACTTATTTGTCTAATTGAAGCGATATATCAAACGTTAAGCTGGCATTATTTGTAAAGAGCAGAAAAGATAATTATTTTCCATTGTTACCGCACAATACTTTTCAATTATAGCAGCAATCAAATCCGCTTTATCGTGATATAAATGATACTAGATTACTAGTCATTGTCGATATTATAAACGTATTATTAATACTGTTAATCGAATATTTTACATGTTATTTATAATGTATTATAGAGAAATATTTAATCATTTCTGATATGTGAAATTAATGATGTAGATGTTTATGATAATTTTTATATCGCGCAATTGGTTTTAATATTCTATGACGCCAACTGTATTAATTATACCTAGAAGATAAAGCCAGGAAATGTAATTGGCAGATCTAGTATCGCTGAACGAATCAATCCTATCTATTACTGTACAATTAGTTCCAAACTTTAAATCTGATAAAGGTTTAATAAGCGATTTTGTTTTGGAGACACGATTTTCTAGAAGTTGATGATGTCATTTTTCTTATTTTTTATAAGGTATTAGTGTATATTCATTGCTGAGTTGCAGGTGGCAATCAGTGAATAAAATAGGCAGTGCATACATTTTATTAAAGCCTGAAAGGCTCATAAAATTTGAAAATACAATTAAAGTTTTCTTTTACTCCACTTTACATGACACTAGCAGTTGCCCGTGACTTCACGTGCGCGAAATTCGGTTACCATTAGCTACTTACTTCGCTGCAAAAACATTACCCACCTCTGACGTAGTTAGTTAAATAGTAATATAAGTAAGGTGTCGACTAACTCAATATCAAATTTTATCAAAATGATCTACTTGTTTAAACGTGAAAATACGCATTAATCATCATTGCATTCAATATTTTATATGACATTTAAATAAACAAAAATGTTTCGTACTTATTTAAACATTAAGCTTAGACATCATTTAGCTCCTGCATTTACTTTCTGTAATGTTATAATCCTAGAATATACTTAACAGACCTACATTCTCGTTCAAACTTACAAACACAATTCTTACCCAACGTCCCTCCAAAGTCACATCGCGCGCGCCCACCGAGGGGGTGGAGAAGGCAACAACTCATAAAATTAAGCGATTTGGATGTGAGTTAGTCTAACTGTGAGGATCGCCGAGTTAACAGTTCGCTAGCTATCTTCCTCGCACACGCACACACGCGCGCGTTGTGTCGCACACACCCAGTCACCCACACAGATAGGGTTCGCGCGCCGGGCCGCCAGTACAACGTCACGTCACTCGAACGCTCTACGTCTGCCATTGGTTCCGTTCCCGCCACAATGCGTTCTATCGGAAGTGTAATTGACGTTTGACATTTATGATCTGTGCCTATTTGTGTGGTTTTTTTTATTGAGTGTTGTGTTGTGTTGCCTGGATAACTTGTGTAGGTGAGTTTCAGTTTTTTTTTGTATCAAGTTTGTTTTATTTTTTAAGTTATTATTAAACTTAGATAATAACAACTTAAGTTACTTATCACTTTTGCAATTTTCAATTAAGTTTTGTTATTTCTTTTTTAGTGTTTTGTTTTAAAAGTTTAATGTAAGAAATACACTGAAAACACATTAGTCACACTTTTTATTAACATTTGATTGTTTTGTTATTTTATGAAGTTTTGTAAACAATACAAACGTAATAACTTACAGCAAATCGTTATTTTTCACACATTTCTCAAAACTTTTAAACCTTTTTTTGTGGTACTAAATAATTTTAATAACATCCAAAACAGCATGATGTTATTAACATAAACAACTAGAAACCATACTTAGGAAACGAATCCGACGAAATTTTGGTATCGCAAAGAACATCATAATAGTTTATTGTCTTGTGTCAATAACACTAGAGTTGACCTGCGGCAGGACGTGGGTCAGCAGAAACGAACACAAAAAGCTTTATAATCTACAAAAATGTTTATACAAAGATAGTTTGCCATTTCAAACTTAGTCTTTACAGGTAAATACCCATTGTAGGGGAAAACATGATAAATCGTTTATACTTCCTTTACATGCATAAATAAAATCAGATTATAAACTATTAACGAAGATTACAAACTACTGAAAACATATATTATCATCATCATTATTTCATTCCGGAATCACTCACTAAGTACAGGCCTCCTCTCTTTTCTGCCATTTTCTTCGCATTTGGACCATATGTTTACTGTAAATAATCTTAAATACTTTAAATGTGACAAATTAGCCGACGGTGAGACGAGATTTATTTTTAGCTATTGATATCAATTATTCCTAGGTATTTTGCATATTAATTATTAATGCATCTAGATAAGCTTTAATTATCTTAAAAGTATAGGTAATAAGATAGCCGATAAGTCAATTCCGCATTGAAAACTTAACACACTGATATTAATCTGATATGCAACTTTTTAATCTGAAGGATGCATTTTACAGTTAATTATCGTAATTAAGAACCAATTTATTAAAATCTGGAATAAATTAGGAAGAAGAGAAAATATGTTATATTTAGGCAACTAGATGTTGCCCGCGCCCTCGGTCGGATGTCGATTAATGCTGCAAAAACATGCTGTCGCAGTCGGTCAAAAAGTTACTTATGTGTTAATCCAGGGTGTCGACTAACTCTATACCAAATTTGATTTAAATTTATCCAGCCATTTCAGCGTGAAAGAGTAACAAACATCCACCCATCCATAGTTGCAAATTTTCGCGTTTCTAATAGGGAAAACTTTTACCATTGGCTGACAACAACAGTTCAACTTTTAAAACTATAAAATACCAAAAACAAAAGACTGTTGCCAGACTTAGAACTTACAAATATCTATTAAGGAATCAATCCCGCTATTTACAGTATTGTAATACAGTAACAATATTAATTGATGCTATAATCTTTATCTTATCTCACACATATATTTAGGGCCTTGCACACAAGGCTACACATGTCTGTGCTTGCCTCCAATACAGGAGTTTAGTCAGCAAAGACGCGTGCTCATGAAAAAACCGCTGTAAGTTTATTTGGCGCTTGTATAAAAGGCCTGCATCTCATTGAAGTTGATATAATAAGTATGATGCTTTAGTTAATAAGGAGGCTAGAGTTCTATAACAACGCTGACAGCGGCTGCGGCTGCGGAAACGTGCAAGCATTTTGTTTTGATCCGATTTCCGCACAAAGTTATTTAATCCTTGTATCGCGGGTGGTTTCACAGGCATTCAATTCACATGCACAGAGACATTCCGACTCAGAATAATCACTTGTGGAACGCACAAATTTCTGTCCGACGCGGGGATCGAACCCGCGCCTCTATACCACTCGGCTGTCCGTGTAGTCAATCGTAATTGTTCGCATTAAGGTTGACAAAATGCAAATACTCTTTGTCTGAATTATAAATCCTTCTTGTTGTTACGCGGAGTTTCTGAACAAAGCAAGGTACCTACATGAGAAACTGAAAATCTTGCTGGTATAAAAACACAGTTCTGTAGAAAAAAAAAAAAAACTGTAAGAAAGTGCTCAATGTTTTTTTTTCGTTTAGACCGAGGTTGCGCCGGCAATAGTTACACGTTGGCATAATAAGTTACTTTAAAACTTAGTTAACAAGCAATAGTTAATACGTATATATAATCGGGTCAAAATAAAGTAATGTTAGACACACCTTTTTAGCGCGCTACATTTTAATAATGGGCCTGCAATATTATCATGTTTTCTCTACTCTATCGAGTGATAAGACAGAGTAATTAATACATTATAAAGGTTTTACTATCACAATAGTGATGGTAATCGCAACAGAATCAAAATCAAAATCAAAATCCATTTATTCAAATTAGGCTACAATGTAGCACTTTTCGAACGTCAAAATTTTAAATTATAGACAGCACCCCATTGCCCACCCTTCACGTAGAGACGTATTATCCATCTTTTTATATCAGGAGCCATACCAATAACTATTAAATTCATTCTGTTATAATTGAGGATGTGTGATAGCGCACTGCATGGCATGGAGCGGCGTTCCTCTTTCACAACTTCCAAAAAGTAAAGTAAAGAAGTATTGGAAGGTTTACCTCCTTAAGTAAGTTACTTTTGGAGGTAAGCCTTCTAATACTTCTTCGCTATAATTGGAAACTATTTTGGCTACAAAATTACGTACTGTGTAACTATCTCTTAGGGATCTCTTAAGTTTCCTTGAATAACCGAACTTTGACCGTAAAGAAACATCGGTGACATTAATAGGAGTAGATAGCATTTTTTCCTGTTTAAAACACGTTAGTTTCATTTATTTAATAAAGGATATTGGATAACATTTTTTCCTTTTTTTTTACAAAAAAAAATTAGGACTTTGATTTGAAATGTCGTATGACGTCATGATTTCGTATATTTCTAAATCGTGACGTCACGAGCCCCCTAGTAACGGTAATGCGATGAATATAATGGCCATGTGTATAAATTAAAAAGAAATACATGCTTAAATATTTGATTACACAAGTTTGGGGAAATACGTACTTATTTATGATTATTATTTTCGTACGTAACATAGCAGTACTCGAAGTACCGTTAATAAAAACCTCGAATATAATTCTAAAGTATGTACTTGTGATTTTGTTAAATTGGTATCGGCTCTTGCCTGCCCTGTAATATTAAGATTATGCGATAAAAACAATAATTGGGCAAGATTAACCTTATCTAAAACAAGCGTTATACGATTTTAAATATTCAAGCTATTATAAAAAAGTGACGCATATCGAATCCGAATTGTTTATAACAAATTAGTACATTGTGTAACGCTTAACTACAAATTAGTGTTTGATAGGTATTAGAGAAAACATTTAAGGAGTACTTTATTGAAATATGCGACAAAAAAATCAATTTTCTTATATACTAATGCGTGTGGATAAGTTATTCGAAACGCTCAAGTGTGTTGAACTAACAAGTCAAAGTCCCTTGTCGAAACGGAATTTTTTCTATAAGTGTCGCTAGTCCTATGGAACATTGTTCTAGATACTGAAACATTGATTAATTTAATGAAATTCGTAGACTTAGACATAGACTTGTACATATTTTAAAGGTATATGGTAATAGCTATGAAAATTCCAAAAAATTTGGGAAACTGATTTTAACTAAACACTGAAGATTACCAACATACTTATTTTAACAGGTTACGAATCACGATGAATTATTAATTTGATGTTCCAAAATTCTTATAATCTAAACAAATATGAAAATTATGGCCTACAAAAATAAAAATAAGTTGTCGTGTTGGCCTGATGAGTTGACCATCGCGACCGTTTCGTGTACAGATGGTCTATGGTTTAATCTTGCCAATATACCTTTTTTTGAAGCCCTTTATTCTCCTAATTCTATTAAACCTGGATTCTAAAAAAATATTCGCCGTAAAATTCTTACAAAGTAGTTAGTACAAAAAAATACTAATTTAAAAAGGTCCACTGTTGTTTTGTATAAAATTGGAAAATGATTTCATAATTACAGCAATCAAATTCTTCATTTCGCAAAATAAACATCTCCTATACCTACGTCAAAATCGGTTCAAGCATTCAGAAGTTTTGGTAGAACAAATGAACCCCAAAAATACTCCCGTTTCTGTTAAAAGAAATAGATTTTTGACAATATTTACCCAAGTACTTGGCCGATCATTTCAATGAATAATGAGATTCACATATGATTATGTAGATATGTATTCACGTGTCAACCGCTGATCATAATTCATTGGTGATTACATATCGCCAATTACCGTCCGCGTATTGATTGCCGGCGGTCTCAATATTGCGTTTGTTTGGCAAACTGATTATATGTAATATGTATTGTATTGTGGGGTCGATTAGATTAGGTTTAGGGATACTTGTAATCTGCGTAAAAGTGTTTTGGGTTCCTTGTTTTGAAAGGCACGTTAAATAGTGAGTCTTACGCCTGATCTCTCTCCGGTCGTGTCGGATTGCCGTCCCATTGGGCTGTGAGAGTGCACCTGTATTTGCGCACGCGCTTGTGGTCCATACTTTGTCCTGCGTAACTGGCTGATGTCATAGGCCGACACAAAACACGGATAAAACGTATCATACAGGTTTAGATTTACTGATTTAGTCAGTAAGAGATTGACCACTACCCACCGGATCCTCGTCCATGAGGTTTCCCCTGACTTACCAAGGAGAGGGGTTCCGCTAAGAAAGAAATGAACCCTTATAAGATCATTTCGTCCGATTGCTGGCATGTGTGTCTGTCCGTTTAGGTTCTATTTGTCAGGAGAACTTAAGAGATATAAAGTTGAAAGCCGAAAGAGGAACGTATTTTGTTAAATAATCATATAGGTAGTCCACTTTTGAATAACCTACAAGTAATTAACTTGTAGGTTATTCGAAAGTAGACTATATAATCATTTTCAGAAGATTCTTTATAAATTCATAAATCACTTAAGCTGGTCCAATTTAATGATCGGAAGTCATATAATTTGCTATAAAAATACAGCAATACGGTACAATATCCTAGAAAGTAATTTGGAAAGCCTTGGCACCTAAATAAAATCTGTGATTTATTCTGATATTTAATTTGTCCTACTAATATTATGAACGCGAAAGTTTTTTAAGTATGAATAGATGGATGTTTGTTTGTTACTCTTTCACGCTCAAACGGTTAGATCAATTTTTACGCAGGTAGTTAAAACCCTGGATTAACACTTTCGGTATTATTTAACCCAATGCGTCACAGATAGAGCTACAACCGACATTCGCGCAAGCGAAGTCGCCGGTAATAGCTAGTTAAAAACAAATATATATTTCACAACTTTCTTCCTCACATTTTGCCATTACAAATTAATTTATACAGAACATCCTAGTTCCTGTATCACACGTGAGTATTATGACATTATACAAGCTTGGAGCCGCGGAAGTACCCGTCGTGTGTGGCCGTCTAACCGCTACAACAAACTCTTAGAACAGAACTGCTATTGTGGGAGGAAGACGCAGCTATGTGCAATGTGCTTTCTCTCTCTTCTACGTTGTAACTGGTCGTGTTTTATAAGGTGGTAGTGCAGGCCCATGTAGCCCATTCAACTGTGATGATAGCGGTCTTTGATCAGTCTCATAATTTGTTAGACGGTAATTTTTGACTTTTTGTCAAGTTTTTCTAATCGTCGTCGTCGCCTTTTGAAGTTTTGATGAGATTGTTAAGAAATATTCTGTTTGTTTAGAGAGTAAAGGTTTTAGTGCCAGGTCTTAAGTTTTAAAGAAAAGAGTTTAGTAAGCTTCTGTCTAGCCCTAAATCTAGTTTCTCTAAATCTCATGTTAACTGGTCTGTTGTGATTGGTTGTAAGTTTTATAGTCAACTAACCAACTAACTAAGATAACTCTATCAAAATATCATTTCGTTGAGTTATTATTTTGGAATGTTTTTAAAACCCTAAGTTCTAATCAAAACTGTGAAGGTAATATCAAACGTAATATAATGTTAGTTTTAATACTTCTAACTTTTCCTTAGATACTCGTTTTCCGCCATTGAAAATTTCCTTTATCACCTTTTAATTTCTGCTCAATGTTTTTTTCCTCCATATTATGGTTGTACAGTTATATAGTTACGAACCAACATATAAAATCAATCGCCGGCACTACATATGTTCAAATACAAAACATTTATAGGTAGTAAGAATTAATAACTATAAAACATAGTATTGCCAACGAATTCGACGAACGTGTGTTCCTTAGAATTCATAAGTTGAGCTAATAACAATAACTTCACGGCGTTAATTTCGTGGACGAGTAGAATTGTGATGAAATAGTGACGGAGATTTAATTAAATGCCGGCTGGATGGAATACCTGTGCTGCTGCGGTCGGGTTCGATTCCCGGTGGGGACAGATTGTTGGGACTAGCGATGTTTGTGTATATTGTAAGTTATACTTGTGATAGAATATTCAAAGATACTGAAATAATTATAGATGACTAGCTGTTGCCCGCGACTTCGCGCGTGTAAATGCCGATTATAGATACAAAATCATTACCTCTTCTGACGTATTCGGATCAAAAGTAGCCTTTGTTTTAATTCAGGTTGTCAATCCAGGTTAATTTCAAACCAAATTTTATCAAAATTGCTTCAGTCGTTTGACCATGACAGAGTAATAAACATCCATTCCATCCATACTACATAAACTTTCGCGTTTATTATATTAGTAGGATAGATTGCACATTGTATTTACAAAAAAAGTGGTTAAAGGAATACGGGGTAATGTAGAAATTGGAGTGGTAAACAAGATCAAATGATAAATTTCTAAGGAATTAAGCTGATAGAGTTCAAACTATACAATTTAAAGTGTAATTCATTGCTTGCCAACTCCAAACGATTTGAAATTGTTTATTACGGCATATGCATAAACCATGGAAGTTTATGTTCTGTGATTGCTTGTATGTTGTCAAACAGTTGCGTGACTCAGTCCACATTAAAAATTATGAAAATACTTTCTAAATCACATCATCCATGTTCCTGTTTGCTTATAGATAGGTTAGCTCACCATGTAACGATAATCTTTTCTAATCTTTGGAAATAAGCGGTATTTTATTTTATTATGTATTTTTTGTGTGATTAAGCCTCGAGTCATGCGTCACAAGAACATAATTGTTGTGATTGTTGCAGAATTTTTCCAATATTAATGCGACTAGAATTAAAAAACATAAATGATAATATTTTGAAAACAAATTGATTCTGAAGGGATTAGCTTTTGTCTTGACGTAAGTGCGCTTAATCTTCTACCGCAAGGACGATACTTAGTTAAGCACGTTCTTAAATGAATGTTTATCTCTACATTACACTTGACGCATTATTTCATAATTTTTCTTACAATGCCAGTACAACCGCTAAGAGTTTACTGTGCGTCGCGCTAATACGGCAGTTAGTGTTTAACATGTAGTTAGATATATTTCCGAATAAAGATATTAACTAAGGTTCAGTTCGGAATCAAAGCGGTGCAGTAACAGCGGATGACTGCGACAGTTATCTCCTTAAACCGTTCGTGTTAATTGTGAACATTTCCTGGCCGCCTCCAAACCCGCCTGTTTTCCTTTGATATTATAAATTAATTTATTGCGTTTTCATATGTTTTTGATGAAAGCCAGCGAATTTGTTTTTAATAAACACCAGATGGCTCTTTTGATTTCTTTGACATTCGTTTGAAAATGTTTTTGTTAATTTGATCAGTTGGAATTATGTCAATGAAAGATGGAATTAGAAGATCGTTATTCTATTTTGTGTGGTCGCCTGGGAGTGCTGCTGGCTTCTGGGTGGTATGGCAACTGTCAAACTATGACGTCGGTGACATTATACGTGTTGACTTGGTTAGATGTAACTGAAGATGTGATTGCTAAGGCATTGTGTCTTGAATGTATCTGTCTAGCTTCTAGGCTTAAAAGATCTAAGAACAGACCCATCAAAACTAAAAAAGGAGAAGACCAATCAAAATATTGCTTAACGGATTTAACGGAAAATACAATTTTGTCGCATAAGCAATGTATTTAAAATCGAAAGATAATTAGGAATAGATTAAAGTGCAGTATTAGTAAGCCTTTAAGCCCGATTTTCCGATAAGCCACTACGTGCAAAGTGCGAGTTTATTATGTTTTTCAATGGAAAGATAATACTGCTGATATTTTAGTTATTAATTAAATACTTTGGTAATCGTCGAGTGATTTATTAATGTTAGGGTGTATCCATATTGGTGCACGGTGACAGCGCGGAATCTTGCGGATTTGGCGAAGGTAGAGCATTATTTAAACGATTTACACAGCGTAGAACTGCGATACCCTTCCTCTACTGATTATTAAGCCTTCGGAACATACTTCTGCTGTGGTTATGGCTAATCCGATGATTGTTGTTGCCTACTAAAACAATATAAAATGGGTGAAATGTTTACTTTTCTACATTTCTACCCAGAAATCCTTCCTAATATAATTTTCAATAAATGTTTGTGCGACTGAAACACGGTAGTAATCGCGAGTGGCGTTTAACCAAAACGGGGCGCGCCTTTAGAAAAAAAAAATACTTCTATCTTACGTAGGGAAACGGCAAATAATGAAAACTAACAAATATTTCTAATGTTTACAAATATAAATATTTTTTGTAATCCTACACTAGCTTCTTAATATGGCATTACGCAATGACCTTAATGGCATTGTAAATAGGGATTATAATCGTTTACATTATCTGTTCGTTTATTACGTGCGTTTATATGGAGCGCCGGCGATTGACGTCAATCCAGTTGTGTGTATGTAAGCATATTATTATAATTAAATTGATGTGCATTAGTACGTACTGACTGGTTTTACTGAAGGCAGAATTTATTACACATTATCCTGTGTAATCTTAGTTCTGAATGTATTGAAAAAAAAAATTGCTTTTTTGTAAAAATATTTTGTAAATGAAAAAAAATAATTGCAGGCAATTTATTGAAGATTTTTGACTATTATAGAAATCACTCGAACGTATGGAAATCCGTTTTTATTAATTCATTTAACTTTTATACAACGTTGATAAAAGCGAGAGGCATTAAATGAAACCACATATTCTGTATATCATTATAAGGCTACACAACAAAAATCAAATCAATGTAAGCAATATTTTTATAATAACTTTCGTGAGGATGATTCATACTTAAAACGTTATAACGGTTTACTCACGCGTATTTATCGGGATAGCCCGACTAGTTTCGGACCCAACCGGAGCCAACTAGATAACTATGCCTATAAAACTTAGTCACCTAATCAGGAAGATACAGCATGTTCAAACTAAAAAAATATCCTGTGACTAAACTATTGCTTACATTGATTTGATTTTGGTTGTGTAGCCTTATAATGATATACAGAATATGTGGTTTCATTTAATGCCTCTCGCTTTTATCAACGTTGTATAACTAGTAGTGTTAGTTACCACAAATTCCTTTTAATTCCTGCAATTCAAATTTCTTCAATCCTTGTATCGCGGGGGGCTTCACAGATATCAATTCACATACACAAACACCCAGACCTAGAACGAGCATTTGTGGATCGCACAAACTCTTGTCCTACGCAGGGATCGAACCCGCGACACGTCGCGCACAGTGATAATTGGCGTGGTGACCAATGCCACTCGGCTATCTGTCCAGTCATAATCATAAAAACACTTGTTTATGGGACTGATTACACTTGTGTGTGATTTTCAAAATGTCATAGTTACATAATATATTATTACTAGCTGTCCGCTCGCGGCTTTGCCCGCGTGTATATTTGGTTACTTTGGTTGATTTTTTTCAGTTTGTGTCCGAAAAATCCAAATATCTTACGGAACCCTATTTTTTTCCAAAATAAAATATAGTTTATGTTACTCGTGGATAATGTAGCTTTTGAATGGTGAAAGAAATTTAAAAATCGGTCCAGTAGTTTTTGAGCCTATTCATTACAACCAAACAAAGATTTCCTCTTTATAATATTAGTGTAGATGTATTAGTATAAAGATCATAGGCATACGTTTCAATTTCGAAATCAGGGTGAGAAGGGATCGACCTAAATTCGGGTTAGAATTTCCAAGAAATCGAGTCGTAAGATAAAGTTCTCATACAAGATTATTCAAGCATGTGTTTACGTTGTATTTCAATACATGCATACACACACAACGCATCAATATTTACTGAAATAATTACAGTCATCACACGTTTGAAGAACGTAATCATCAGAATATTAATTGCATTTTATAAAGCAAAAATTCAAAAGAATCCAAACTGGATTAGACTAGTTATACACATTTTTTCATAGTTATAATTATGAACTTTCTTAATTATTCTAAGACACTACTGACAAACAGTGAAGGAAAACATCGCCAATGCTCTACTGAGTATAGATGTAGTAGCTTACTAGCTAGAGCGGTGATCAATGTCAATCAAACCATCCCTTTATGGGAAGACGCCAGCGCGGGACGTGTAAAGGCTGATTTATTCTAAGACTAGTTTTTTAGTTTTAACACACTGTCGAGTTAGAATTTTCATAGGTATCATTACCATAAGCTAAAACTAGTTTCAGTCAAACTTTTCTTCTAACACTTAAATTTCTCAAATACCATTTCAGTCCACAGTTATAGCCGTAATTTTGTTAGAATAAAAGAATTGTATATGTGATAAAGGTATAATTAAGATAAGTAATAAGCAACCATTTGGTAGTAATTCAAACGCTTAAAACTTCATCTATCAGCGTCATAGACAAATCGCAACTTTCATAACTGCGTCAATACGTTTATCGATCACGTTTCGTATAATTTGCGTTACATCACTAAATGGGATCACATTCGCACGATGTTTTCGCAACACTAGCGATAATAGACAACTGTCGTTCAATTGCGATATTATAGATTACATACACATATTATACGTTTGTATAATTGTAGATTAATTAATGGAGTTTTAATATAACTTTATTTGGTGTCGTTGGTGACTGGTCCTAATAAAAGTGAATTGCTAAAACTTGTTTTGGTAAATGTAGAAAGTGTTTGTAATTTATCGTTTAGTGATTTCGTTAAAGATAAGCAATTAATGATATATTAAATATTAATTAATAAAAGTGTCACAAGTATGTTTGATTAAACTGTTTTATAAGAGATGGTCTGATTTGATTTGAGTTTGAATTTAAAATCATCAAAAGACAGTCAACGCAATACGCGTTGACTGTCTATGTGAATAACGCTATTGACTAGACTATTGGTTTTATGTTAGTTAGTTGTGTATTAAAAAAAACATCATTTATCTATTATACGCTACGTTCGTTGCATACATCAAGTCTACATAATGGCCACATATCGAGTAGCGAAGGATATATTAATTTGCAGAAGGTTACAATAAGGTTAGATAATTTGCTTTTCAATATGCTTACAACTGCCTCTCATAAGATATAGCAACAAACATTGATCACCAATACACCAAGAACCATGAAAACAAGCGTATCAAATATAATAAAATACACAAAAGTATCAATAAGTAAGTGTTACGAATATTTGTGCCTCGCTCGTGGGTAGTGTTGTGTCGTGTTCCCGACTGCGCTTTGTTTCAATTCATATGTAGGGCTGGCACGAGCTGGTAGGCGAAATAATGTTGTCAAAAAATTGTATTTGAACTATAGTATACGTATGTAAAACAGATCACTGACATATTTTACGTTATAATATTTGTTAATACTTTCTACTAGCGGAAGGAAGCGGTGGGGTTAAGGAAAGACAAAATTGTTTATGGTAGAAACTATTGGTCTATTATATTTTTTTTTTTCTAATCGAGTCATGCACTACGGAATTTAATCCTTGTATCGTGGGGGGTTTCACAGACATTCAATTCACTTGCACAAACACACCCAGACTCTGAATAAGTATTTATGGAACGCACAAATTCTTGTCCTACTCGGGGATCGAACCCGCGACACGTCGTGCATAGTTTTGATTGACGTAGTGACCTAGTATACCACTCAGCTATCCGTGCAGTGATAAAACATTTTAGAACAATACGGAAATTTTAGACCGGATAACTTTTTTTAAATTGATTATTTTCAGTAAACCTTACTGTCACGTGTTCCATCTTAAGAAAACTGACATAATGGAGGCGTAGGTACAAAGATCAGGTCGTGATGTTCATGTAACTAAAGGTGATTCTACTAATTGTCAATGGGAGGAAATGGCAGCGATAAAACTATATCATAAGCTATTGTCTTAAAATAAACACATTTCGATATCTATACTGATATTTAAAATGATTGATAGACTGAAATGTGTCCACACCAATCAATTAATGACATTTTAAATGTATTTCATTGATAAGTTTTAGTTATACTTTGTTCTCAAGTCTAAAGTTTAAGTCATCAGACTTTTTGATCTGGGGGATTCGATAAGGTCTGATATCGATGTAAGATTTATTACCAACAAATATCATATTAAAACAATTATTAGATTTACCTTTATCACAGTACCTATGGTAATACCGAGTAATATTTACAACTGGGTCACTTTATAACACTAATGTTGATATCGAATATTATTTATCTTTCATCGATCTAAATTATATGATATTAATTGTCCTATCTACAGTCTATACTGATTACTTATTTAAATACCAATCGCAATACATTTATTGACATGGCAATAGATATTTGTAATTAACATTAGATTACTATTACGTAATAAAGACTACAACGTTTTGAAACCGTTTCTCCCGACGTTTTTTGTGCCAAAGAATGCACATTAAAACATTATTTAAAGCAATAGTTTTACAACATCCCTTTTAAGACTTACTTTGGACTAAATTATTGAAAAAAAAAAACAATAACACTCTCAAAAAAAAAACAGAATAAAATAAAACATTTGCGTGGGAACCCTGATATGTGATTCCAATAAAAATCAATCAGCGCTTACCGATCAGTTGATCCTGTGTTTTGGTGTGCGTGCGGGACACCCCGGGAGCCCGGGGCTACAGGCGGCGGGGCGGGGGCGCGGGGGCGCGGGGGCCGGGGGCGCGGGGGCGCGGGGGCACGGGGGCAGGGGGCCGTGGGGGCTACAGGGGAGCTACAAGATAGAGCACGCTGCGTTTATTGGGCTGTTAGTGTATCGTTTAATTCATTTTGTGGCTACTGTTGATGTTTCCGCTGTTTATTAGAGTTTTGTTCACTAAATGAATGGAAATGTTTATGACGTATATGTACTGTTGTAAAGGTTCGTTTGTATTGGGTGCGTACTTGTGGTAATGATGATGATGGAGCACGTGAACAGCTCTCAATTATGACGATTAATGAAATATGTAGTGTGAAATGTCTGGTATAGAGTTCGATGAATATTCTACTGTATGTTTGGTTACATTTATATAATTTTTACATCGTAATAAAAATACAATTTGGTGTCATTAAAACTAAAATTATGTCGTTTCTACATTTAAGTTTAATGAGACGATAAAACAGTAATATCTACGATGTACGTATTATAAATACTGATGTCCAGCACAAGCCGTGGCGATGCTCGCCGCATATAAATACGCGTGCATCACCCACTTAGCGTCACCACTAACTCCAGTATAATTCAATCAAACACTCAATAATATTCCAAACCGTGTGCTTGTTGCAGGAAGCGAACGAAAACGTCACGCCGACATCAAAGAGAGACATCAAACGACTCCCACACGAGCTATCAAACACTAATACAATCATAAAAACAAACATGTATTATTTCCGTACAATCTGAACAGGCCTAACACATGAGCGAGGACACTAAAGAACAAGAAATGCAAACGGTAGTGTCGACATACACTCCCCACCAGGACGACAACACGCTGATCGACGTGCAGAACTACAGCGACAACAGCTTCTACCAATGCGACGACCGGCTGAGCCCCGGGGAGAAGGTGAACGTGGACGGCGACGACAAGGAGGACCTGGTCATAGACGAGTCCCGGGACGAGACCGACGCCGACGTCAACATCGACTGCGAGGACCGCGAGGAGGACAAACACCATGACGACAACAAACCAGAGCCCTTCGAGCCCTCCTGGCACCCGCACGTCTACGGGAAACCCCCCAAAAAGCCAACGCCACACACCATAGATTATATTTTAGGTCTTTCAAATTTAGATAAGGGTAGCGAAAACAAAAAATCGACTCTAAGTCAACTCCATCATGTGAAAATTAATTTCGATGTGAAAAAGCCTTTCGGGTACCAGGAGAAGAGTGTCCAGGTGTCCGAAGATAGGAACTTAATTAGTGTCCATAAGAACAAGTTGCAAGAACAGTTGTTGCAAAAGAGTGTCAGAACTAGTGAGAGTGAGTTCCAAAAAGTGCTTTATTATAAATGTGAGGAGCAGCCGCTCAACCTGTCCGTGCCCAAGTCCAAGGACTCGCCGGGGTGGCCCGAGGATGAGAGACTCGCTAAAGGTCAGTAGTCGCACAACTTTATTCTAAAATTGATTTCATTTAAGTACCAACCTGACATTTTCATCAAAGTGGGTGTGCCTATTGATGTCCCACACTACGGCACAGCCCTAGTTGGAACTTTTTAAATTTTATTTAAATAGATTCACTTTTGTTTTTTAACAGACAATGCGTGACTACCTAATGTTGCTTTTAGCCCACCAATTAAATGCAATGAAAGCGCAATTTAAATACGGAATGTAAATATTTGAGTTAGGGGTGGTTTCCACCGGCGGCATTTAAATTCACGGTTTAATTGAGTTGAAACTAATAAACCGTACTCCGAGCGGAGGTATTCCAGTGTCCTATTATATTCGGTGCGGTTTCAGCGAATTGGATACACTGTTAATTATTTATCGTTTAGTCTAAATTGATTTATGTGATACGAAATTATTGATACGCGCACTGTTTATTGTGATCGATGATAATGTTTTGAATGAGATATAGGATATAGGTATACTTTATTTCACTTTGCTCCACAAACGATTGTTTGGTGTCGGTTTAATCGATTGCTTTTGATACGAGCAGGCGACAAATTTTTGGCAAGATGTGCAATAGACAAAAAATGATTATTGCTCGATTCAAATCTCTCCACTATCAACTGATAAGTCTTGTGACATTTCCGTCCCAAATCTCACAAAAGTTAACAACTACCCGACCTCAACAATACAGGAATTCATGAACTTTGTAGTGAACATAGCTAAAAGTTCTGTGTAACCGATCACTAAAGTCGAACGATCCATTACGTTACCACACGCGCGCACAAACAAACACACAAGATTCCCCGAACTACACAGGGTTATGTTACACGGCCGCGTTCGGAATGCCTGTCAATTACGGGAGCTTGCTCAGCGCGAATGGCCTTTTGTTTTCGGCTGCGTAATCATTTTTAGTACACAGACGGTCGCAGATGGGACGCATTGTTTATATAAGGGATGGCGCACGTTGCAGATATTTTTTTTTGTTGACTGTGCATAACAATATTATATTAAATAGAGTTCTTTGTAAATGTATGTATATGTATAAGGTACATAATATTATTATTATTCGTATGAGGAAAGACAGTGTCTCAAAAACAGTACAACACTAAACAGACACTAACAGAAACAATACTAAAACAAGAAATATCTACATTTATAACTAAACTTATGTAACTAAAAAAAAATAACATATTTACAGAGCGTCGAAAAAAATATCCTCATCTTTGTAAATTGATTACAGTATTAGAACAAAATTATACTGTAAGGTATTTCTATCTGTCAAATTCCAATTGGCATAGTATTACTAATTGTATCATACGTCAATTACATTAAGTGCGTTGCATTACACGATGGCTACACCCACATACATAATTGAAGTAATAATTTCACAATTATTTCTATTTAAGTTTGCCAATATAATCACGTCATGAGACTGCGACGCGGACTATTTCTAATAATATAATTGCAATACGTGTTAAATCACTAAGTTATTGCAAGACAACGAACTGCGACATAATATGTGTTTTATAGGGATGTTGCGATAAACTATTTCGAATATTATGTAAAAACTCGAATTATTATTATAATTATACAGGTATGAGTAAAAACTCGAATAATAATTTCAGGTTCAGTTACGGATACAAAATATTATCGGATAATCCAATAGATATCACATTTTAAATTATCTATACATATAATAAAATTGTAACAAGCTCATGTCTGTACATTAAAGATATTAAAGAAAAACTTAGATGGGGGTTCTTCATACAACCAATAGAATCCAAAAGTATGAAAAAAAAAATTTTTGTCTGTCTGTCTGTTTGTTGTCCGCTTTTCACTCAAAAACTACTGGACGGATTTTGATGATTGTTTTTTTATTATGTAGCTATTAGTGCTCGCTAACATTTAAGCTATCTTTTTTTTGGAATTTTGCTCTTAAAGGGGGTAAACAGGGGCGGGTAAGATTGTATGAAAGTCCGTCAGTTTTTGAAGCTAATTCGATTAAAATTAATATTTGGCTATTTAGTTAGAAGTTAAGAATGACGCAATAAGGATTTTTGAAAATTCTGCCTTAACGGGGGTAAAAAGGGGGAGGTACGTTTCTATGAAACTCCGACTGTTTTGAAGCTAAGTCGATGAAAATTAAAGCTGTTTACGTGAGTGCTAAGTTTTTCTGCCCATCGTTTTGTGACGGTTACCTGTTTCAAGAACTATTGTCATAAAATTGTTAAACTATCCGTAAACATATGTCCGGGATAATCCCAAAAAAATAATGTAGAGATTTCATTTTCATTTCATCTATACATATAATAAAATTGTAACAAGCTCATGTCTGTACATTAAAGATATTAAAGAAAAACTTAGATGGGGGTTCTTCATACAACCAATAGAATCCAAAAGTATGAAAAAAAAAATTTTTGTCTGTCTGTCTGTTTGTTGTCCGCTTTTCACTCAAAAACTACTGGACGGATTTTGATGATTGTTTTTTTATTATGTAGCTATTAGTGCTCGCTAACATTTAAGCTATCTTTTTTTTGGAATTTTGCTCTTAAAGGGGGTAAACAGGGGCGGGTAAGATTGTATGAAAGTCCGTCAGTTTTTGAAGCTAATTCGATTAAAATTAATATTTGGCTATTTAGTTAGAAGTTAAGAATGACGCAATAAGGATTTTTGAAAATTCTGCCTTAACGGGGGTAAAAAGGGGGAGGTACGTTTCTATGAAACTCCGACTGTTTTGAAGCTAAGTCGATGAAAATTAAAGCTGTTTACGTGAGTGCTAAGTTTTTCTGCCCATCGTTTTGTGACGGTTACCTGTTTAAAGAACTATTGTCATAAAATTGTTAAACTATCCGTAAACATAATGTCCGGGATAATCCCAAAAAAATAATGTAGAGATTTCATTTTCATTTCATCTATACATATAATAAAATTGTAACAAGCTCATGTCTGTACATTAAAGATATTAAAGAAAAACTTAGATGGGGGTTCTTCATACAACCAATAGAATCCAAAAGTATGAAAAAAAAAATTTTTGTCTGTCTGTCTGTTTGTTGTCCGCTTTTCACTCAAAAACTACTGGACGGATTTTGATGATTTTTTTTTTATTATGTAGCTATTAGTCCTCGCTAACATTTAAGCTATCTTTTTTTTGGAATTTTGCTCTTAAAGGGGGTAAACAGGGGCGGGTAAGATTGTATGAAAGTCCGTCAGTTTTTGAAGCTAATTCGATTAAAATTAATATTTGGCTATTTAGTTAGAAGTTAAGAATGACGCAATAAGGATTTTTGAAAATTCTGCCTTAACGGGGGTAAAAAGGGGGAGGTACGTTTCTATGAAACTCCGACTGTTTTGAAGCTAAGTCGATGAAAATTAAAGCTGTTTACGTGAGTGCTAAGTTTTTCTGCCCATCGTTTTGTGACGGTTACCTGTTTAAAGAACTATTGTCATAAAATTGTTAAACTATCCGTAAACATATGTCCGGGATAATCCCAAAAAAATAATGTAGAGATTTCATTTTCATTTCATCTATACTACATATAATAAAATTGTAACAAGCTCATGTCTGTACATTAAAGATATTAAAGAAAAACTTAGATGGGGGTTCTTCATACAACCAATAGAATCCAAAAGTATGAAAAAAAAAATTTTGTCTGTCTGTCTGTTTGTTGTCCGCTTTTCACTCAAAAACTACTGGACGGATTTTGATGAATTTTTTTTTATTATGTAGCTATTAGTCCTCGCTAACATTTAAGCTATCTTTTTTTTGGAATTTTGCTCTTTAAGGGGGTTAAAAGGGGTGGGTAAGTTTGTATGAAACTTCGTCAGTTTTGAAGCTAATTCGATTAAAATTAATATTTGGTTATTTAGTTGGAAGTTAAGAATGACGCAATAAGGATTTTTGGAAATTTTGCCTTAATGGGGGTAAAAAAGGGGGAGGTACGTTTCTATGAAACTCCGACTGTTTTGAAGCTAAGTCGATGAAAATTAAAGCTGTTTACGTGAATACTAAGCTTTTCTGCCCATCGTTTTGTGGCAGTTACCTGTTTAAAGAACTATTGTCATAAAATTGTTAAACTATCCGTAAATATATTATTATGTCCGAGATAATCCCAAACAATAATGTACAGACTTCATTTTCATTTTATTTCAGATTTTCAGAATATATTGACTAGAGGTCGTTACAACATAAATTCTACATGTTATTGCGCTATTTGATATGGAGGGTGAGCAATCACAAATTTTATGACAATTACCGGCTAATCGAAAAAAACTACTTAATGTACATAAGTATATTGTTCAAATTTTGCATGAAGATTAAGGACAGGTCTAGACAACATATAGGCTATTTATTATCAGGTTATTAACCATGGGGTCTTAGCAATAAACCTTTATTTTTAAAGAACACGCAACTGGTGACCAAAATACTGTTGCTATGGTTTTATGTTTTGACATTAATATTAACATGCTATTTGGCTTACTATATAGAAATTAAAATAGCGGGCTCAGGGGAGTACGAGCTTCGTATTTTTCCACTCCAAGTTCAAATTTCATTTCGACACACATTTTTTTAATTTATTTTTTAATAATTTTTGAGTAAGAATCGAATCTCAGTCAAGTATATTTTTTTTTCTTCTTTCGTTTTTGGTAGTATAAAAGTATTGTACGAAGCGCTTGGATTTTTTTAACATCCTAAAATTGTTCTTTAAAACCCTTTTATATGGTATCTGGTATAATATATGATACTTACTGTTTAAGCTAGGACAGTCTCATCCAATTTAGGAGGAGCTGTGGATATAAAGTGAAAGAAAACCAACTACACTAAAACAAAAAATAGTGTGGACGGTAAATGATTTACAATACTGAATTAACTACTTAGCTGTTGACTGCAATTTTGGTGTGTGTAACGCGTGGCCATAAAGATTTGATAGTGCCTATACACTACCACAATTGTGCACCAATTGCGATGGCATAGGGTAGTTGCATAGGTAAAGTATTATAAAGGTAGGCTGCTATTATTAATATTGCGTACGAATATGCGTACTCCCGTGATTGTTTTTTATGTGTGCGTAAAATATCTGTCAAGGGTAGAATGAAAACGGAATAGAAGATGAATGGGGAGCAGCGCCTGCTGTTCTCCGCACCACAGTGCACAGTGCAAACGTGTCGAAAATTATCTGGCTGTTTAAGACCAACTCCTCTCAATAAGTTCTCCTCCTGATTGGCATTGCTCTATCTGACGTTAGAAGAGACATAAATCTGGTAGACTTAAGAGCCAAAAGAGCTTCTTCCGATATACACTGACTACTATTGCAACTCCAACTCGAGCTCGGTGCAAGATCTGGGCAGATCGACAACTATCTCCTACTACTTATGTCCTAACTCAGGAACATACACTCTACCGTCCGGCCTATCGGCCCACCTTGCAGAGGCCTGTTCAGAAAGCATTCAACCGTCTCAGAACCCAAAAAGGTAGGCAAATAAAATTTGGCAAATTTGGGTATACAGACCCCTCTCACATCCAGTGAGAATCCGACATCTTCGTAACGACGATGTAACACCGCCTAGAGTGGCCAAAGTGTCCGCGGTTAGTTGGTGCGCCGTCACCAAGTTCTGCGAAGAAGTGATGACGCTCAAGGAAAAGTGAAAGGCTTCATCTAACCACCAGATCCATGTTCGACGAGCAAGGGATAGAAGAAGGGCCTTATTTGCCCTCCTCCAACCACCATAAATAACCTACGCCAGTAGTCTCAGGGCAGTCTACTGTTATAAAGGCAAAGACGAAATGCATGGTGCTTCCGCGCGCCTCTTAATAAGGGCTGGCAAAAGCTGGCTCTACGTTAACGAAGAAGCTTCCGTTAAAAAGAGCTCTCCTGTCGGGGCTCGCGATAGATTGCGAAAGCGTTCCCGTGGCCCCCGACAATAGGATACGGTGAAGCACTCTGGCGCTTTAGCCAGTAAGAGTCCAGTACACTTCTTTGCCATCGCCCGTTTTCAAGTCCTTCAATCCAAATTGTCAAATCAGTGCAAGATAGTGGCCACAGCAAAAAACTAGCAGTGTTAACTAACAGTCAAATATGTTTGTAAGACTAGAGGTTAGGATTAGGAAGTTAAGAAATCAGGTAGTTTGGAACGGAACAGGATTAGGGAGCAAGCATTAAACATTATTTAGCTTTACTTTTTGTACAGCACTACACATCTTGAATACCACGCAGACGAAGTCGCGGGCAACAGCTAGTTCAAAAATAAAATAAGACCTTATCGAAGAACTTTATAATATGTTTGTTTTAAATATCAAAAATCTCTTACAGCACATAGCCTAGCTCCTCCGTAAATGAAACTTCTGCGGAACAAATTTCGTTTCGGATATCCGTCGTTTCAGTCACGGAGCCGCCGCGTCCCGCGCCGCAGTGTGCGCTGGATCTTATTCGTTAGTCATCGTATTGTCTTTATGGTATTGTGTTTTTATCGCTCCATGCGTTTATTTTTTAGTCCATGCGTCCATGCCGCGCTCGCAAACTGTTGCACTCAGTTTTATTGAAGGGGTTATGCCAGTATTTAATTGGAGTGTTAAATGTTTTGTTTTAGTTCGTACGCTTGTTCGGGTTATTATACCTAATTACGGGTTGAGTATGAGGTTGTTAAAGCTGTATGTGGTGCACCTAATTGTTTTCACTGGTTGGAAGGTTGAAAAAAAGAGGGTTAATTAATTTACTTTAATTTGGGAATCCGATCGTCTTCGAAAAATTGTTTTTAGGCAACAGTTATTGAAATGTTGGGAACTTTCGGTAAACATAATTGACATTTTCAGTCAGCGGTATTAGTGCGACTGCAGAGCTCTGCATCTGCATTCCATTCTTACCCTACCTGTTGTAACAATAAACATATCATGCCAATTATATTCGTTCTGCATACCAGTCATTGAATAGCATCTCTCTTTAATTCAACAATGTGTATTAATATCGTAGTCCGTCGACCCTAGCCGCGGCTATCATCCCAAACGTTCATCCACAATTTGTCAATCAGCGTCAGAGAGTATTCTTAGCATTCCTGCGACTGCTCGCACTACACAACTAATATCGAATTGCCGTTGCATTTCTATCGTTTTAATCGAGACGAATACTTTAACAACCACCCCTACAATTACCAAACTAAATAACAAACGAATATCAACCTTATAACTAGAGCAGAGAGAGAATGTAAAATTTGAGCAACTGTAGAGCAATGTTTGTGAGATGTAATTCAAACGTAGAACGTCCAAGCAATAAGCTATTGGTCGTTGCAGCTGTGTCTCTTAGGGTTGCCAATTTATTTTTAGCAAGTAAATTTATATGGATTAATGGCGGCTATAGTAACCCGGGCTTTATTGCGTCAATCGCGAGTTCGCCGCGGCCACGATTTATCTATGTTAATATGTGGTTTAGGGCTGTCATTTGTCAGAGCCCGGATTAGTGGATATGATTCGCACTTCGCTTCGTTTTATTGGGAAATCATAATAATTCTTGACACTGCTTAAGTATCTATATTTAGTGTTCACGACAAGTTGTTGAGAGCGAATATTATTCTGCACCAACCTAATACAGTTTTAATAATTGCCACAAAGTAACTCGTTTCCTTCTTTAAGTATTTGCATTTTAAAATGTGCTACAAAAAGTCTGAATTGAGGTAATGTTTACAATGTAAACGTGATCGTGTGAGTACGTGTGCATCAGTTTCCTACATGCCACATGATTTATAGTACATGCGATATAACTACTGGTTACATTGACTGCTTAGTGCATTAATTTTTGTTATATTACCTCTTTGCAACAGTACTGTTTGAAGACGAAACGTGAGTATTAGAATTTCAGGTGAAAGTACCACGTCTTAATGTATAATATGACTGTAGCATTAGTGAAAGAGAGAGCGCCATACATGAAATGAAGTCAATGAAGTGGCATTTCATTTACACAAAAAAAAACATAAACTGGACTTTAAGTAGTTCGTAATTTCATTATAAAGACCAATTCTGAATAATAATAATTCTTTTTCGCACATTACCGACATTCGCGGGGGTGAAGCCGCAGTGAAAACTAATAGGTACAATTATAAAAATAATTTGATCGTGTGGTACTGCTTACCTTTAAAAGCCAGATATCTATATAGTTAAATCTATCCTTTAATATATATTAAATGTGCAACATTCCAGTTGATAAATTACGCTAAATCGCCATTATATTAGTCTAAACGAATCGGCCTGGTATTTTACTGAATAAATCTTAAATATTACTGCGTATTAGAACAGTTAACACGTGCCATCCCTGGATGCTAGTAAATCGAGCGAGTTGGTACACTCTGCTACTAAATTCAATTAGAATATCTAAACTAATGTAAACTTATTAATTTTTTTATTGCATAACTTGCATACAGAGGTGATATTATGTTGTAAATAGGTAATATTAATAAAAAAGGAAAAATATTTATGTTAGAGTGCCAATAAATGTAAATTCGATTCTAAGATTTTTTATTTCTTAATTTTGCGTACAGAGGTAAATTGGTGTAAATAGGTAACATTAATGAAAATGGACTAATGTTTTTATTAGGGTCCCAATAAACGTAATACACCATGCTACGAAGAGAAAATCACGTTCGATTCCTGGCGCTCGACAGCCCTAATCGAATCACGCTCGTTGCTGCTCCCTCAAGCAAACATCACTGCATTTTGGTAACTTATTATAAGTTCGTTCTCACGGTCTGCTGATCAATGCTCAATGCTTTTGTATGTTTCTAAAAGGCTTTACCTAGTTATGAGACATTTACAAGCTGGTATTATGATACATTAAGTTTAAAAATTTCATGAAAAATCCAGTAAAGCCAAATAGTAATTAACATCAATAGTCTGAACAACATAGGTACTCGTTGTATCGTCTATATTTTTTGCAGCTTTGAAAATATTCGAAGACACTTCTTTGAATATTTTTAAACAAATATGTACTTGACAATATCATCGATGAGACATCCCTGCATGCCAGTTACTGGCGCGAGTCGCTCGTCCAATTTGTAGCACTCCGCACTCGCCGCCCCCTTGTTTAGACTAGCGTACTCGATGCGGCAATAAGGGTAAGACTGCACTGTCCGATGCTAAGCGATGCTATTTGGAGATGGTTCAGACAATTACAGATCTATTTGATTTGTTTTGATATTTTTTTATTGTTTAATTCCTGGGACAACTTCCAAGGGTGAGCGAATATCGATCAAATACATAATTTAATAATGGTATGACAAATAGTAAGTCTTTTTCCAAAAGTAACGTTGTAGATATAATTATATCAGAAGAATTCAGAAACTTTTATTTAATAGGTACATGACACCCTGGGCCCCTTTTACTAGCTAAGCCAGAGTCACACAGAGCATGCGCGAGCGATTTTGTCACTCTGGCTTAGGTAGTAGATGGGGCCCGGGGTGTTTTTAGACGGTGGGAATCCGACAAATCCCCACGCCCTTCGGGTTTTCACCCCGAAAAAAAGGTAAATAAGGTTTTCTACGCATTCAGATTTAAGACGAATCTCGCCCAAAAAATACTCACTTAAAGTTGACTGGGAAAATAAAGACGACAGAACTTTAAATAACCCAAGCCCCTGGAGCTCTATATTAACCGCTTCGCTACCATCACGCACTGTCCTCAGCCCTAATAAAGCCCCCATCGATAATGAAAGCATGTCAAAATAAACGCATTACCATCGTTTCGCGCTCGCCCGCAAATAGAACAAAGCCGGTGATAGCCCATTAGCGCTTTATTTTGTCCTGTTCACACTATTGATATAGCTTGTTATAAGATCGGTGCGAGATGCCGACTATTATTAGATTGATTTAAGACACAATTTAGATTATTGAGGCATTCGTGGTGTTTCTTTTTGAACTTAAAGTAATTATGGGTCGTATAGTTTTATTATTTTTTGGGAATTAATTGGAAACTTTGCTTTACGTATTTCTGAACTATAATTATTTTTTATACATGTAAATGAAATTGGAAGTTCTATTTGTAATATTAAAATAACCGTTTTGTAACCGACCGATTGTGACAGGACTTTTTGGCAGGTCATTAATGTGATAAGAAGTAACTGACGCTACTTTTGTTTTAGAAAAATATTTTATTAAAAAAATAAACGAATGTAATTATTTCGTTACGTGTCGCGGGTTCAATCCCCGCGTAGGACAAGAATTTGTGCGTTCTACAAATGCTTGTTCTGAGTTTGGGTGTCTTTGTGCATGTAAATTAAATGTCTACGAAGCCACTCGCGATACAAAGATTAAATTCCTTAGTGCGGGAGTCCTAACCACATATAACCTGCGTAAGATCAAAGATCCGAAACCATAATTACTTAGAATACCACCATCACATCAAACACAACACAACTTGCCACTTTCAAAATGTGATTTGTAGTCTGTCTTCTGTACAATGCCACACAAACTCCCTTAATAACTTCTAAATACTTCAAATGGGTTTAAAAATACAATAATCATTTAACTTTAATGTCCGTTGGTCCCGGCCTGGTCCCGTGGGGGTAGCCGCTTTAATCTCGGCGTGGCGCTCAACGGCTTGCCGTGGCGGAGGGCGTAAATCACTGGTGTGCAGCTGGTTGCCAGTCACTGGCAGTGGTTGGCAGTGGCTGGCAGTGGGTGCCAGTAGTTGGCAGTAGCTGGTAGTGGCTGCCAGTGGATTTCAATAGATGGCAGTGGCTCGGTCTTCATTACTTTAATGCAACTTTGTCAGTTAGTAATGTGTATTATTTTTGGGCTTATGAACTGGGAGAACTTTTGCGTTATTATTTAGACAGGACAAATAAATAAATTAAGGTTAATGTGTATTCGTGTCATTTACCTACATACTTGAGATGAATTCAGCGAAACTTCTCAAACTTAAATTTCTCAAGCAGTTGTAGTGAGCTCCCCAAGTTTGTCAAACCAACTGATACAGTACAATACAGATATTACATGATTATTTGCATATTCAAAAATAATTAAAAAGAAATAGATAAAAGTATCTCTTACGTCACGTACTTATTCATAAAAAAATAGCAACATTATTTGAAAAGTATTTAGCAATATACACAATATACACCTTCAATAAATATATCATGTAGCTAAGATGACAATAAATTAGTTTTAATGACGCAATCATTGTGTAATTAAATACAGCGTGTGCTGTTAATTAGGTCTAGCCATTACTACAACTGGATTATAGATCGCTGATAATTAATTCTAGGCTGAATATTTAATGCCTAAGACATGGTTAATGCGTTTGTTGCTTAAATTGTGAAATATTAATAGATGCTTAGGATGCAGTCCCTATAGGTTTAGAATACAATTTCAAGATTATAAAATCGAAAATTTCATGAAATGGTACACACATTAATACAAAGATCTCAGATTTTTTATTTCATGCTAATTAGTTTTTAAAGATCAAGTAAGAAAAACTATAGCTACTACGTATTTAAAAGTTAAAAAATACACGGTCTAATTTATTATAATGAGAATTAGTCCATCATTTACGACATGATTTAATAACAAATATGTAATGATCTAAACTTTCGCATTCACATTAATAGCAAGCTAATAATCGCAAAGATCAGAGGACTAGATAATCTATAACTTCATATGAACACGACTTAAGTACTCAAACAATTTTATTTCAAAACCAACCCTAAAATCTAGACCCCAAAGTTGTATTTAGTATAGAGCTTTCACAAAACTAGTGATGAGCCATAATGATGTTAATAAATATCGTTATCCAATAACGGTTAATCGATATAAAATGATCGTTAAATTGAATCGATAAATTAGGTAGCGGTTGTTTCACAAGTGCGGCGCCTAATCGATTATAGTCAGCTTAATGGGACGTTTGGTGTTCTGTGTAATTATGTTACTAATGCGAACGTTCACTGCGAAGATTGACTCGATTTAAAGCGATTATATGATGTGACTGGGCAACGGAGGATCACTTAAATGTCTATCAAGGAAAGTTTAGTTAAGGGTTGATAAATTGATAGTTAAGGAGTTTAATTTGAGTTAATCTTGACCCTTAGAATAAGGTCTTTAATTGAAAGAATCATTACAATTATCAATAAATGCTACTACTGTTACATTCACCGCACCTGCAGCTTCGGGTGGCTATGTACATTAAAATCCTACAAACTCAACTTATCAAAAGAACCGCTATTTTAATATCACTCAATTTGTGGCTCTCCACAGACAATTTGTTTTAAAAATATGTAAATACTCAAATTTTATCCACTATCGCTAATTAATTCACAAACAAAAAGACCAATATCCTACTTTCTAAATTCCGAACGATATAAAACATAACCCGAACATATTTCCATACTTGTTTAGCCGGCAGCTTGCCAGTACCATCACAATAAAACAATACCAGTCCCTAGGGCGTCATAAACGCCGCGTCGTTTACGCGAATCACTTCGAACTTCAAATGATCACTCTCGATTTACTGCCCGACTGTTACGGCTCTATCAATGTGTAGTCCCAGTTGTGGACTAAGGAATGACAGGAATGGATTTGTTAGTTGATTTGCAGAAGTGTGATGCGATTGGTGAGACTGGAAAGACTATACTAATGAGCAAAGATAGGCTTGTGTCAGAAAGTGCGGTATGTGAATAAAGGTGATCATATGACATACTTATTATAGGTACAATACCAGCCTGAAACCGTCTCACAACTGGGTAAAGGTCCTGTTCCCACATAGAACAGGATTGGAAATTGATTAAACATCTATAGGTAATGGAGTATGAAAAGGATTTAACGTCTGCTACGATTTTACTTACTTTGATCATTTAATTTTCTCGTTTCTTTTAACTCGTTTAAAAAAATAGTAACATGCTATGAAAATAATTCTGTAAAAATGGGATATCAAATGCAAAATGAAATTTTAAGTCTGTAAATCAAACATTTTTATTTGCTGCAGGAAACAAACAAATAAAAAGCTCTATAGCTTTATTATAACTATACATCTCTTTTAATTCACGGGATAACTTCAAGGGAAGAAACCCGGTCCTTTTTAAAGGCTTGCACGGGGACACAGGTCCAACATGCAGAGGCCTTGTTGAGAACTTTAATCTAATATGTGATGGGGCAACTACCAAGGGCCATCCACCCCTGCTCTATGAAAGAACAGACATGGACGGCCCAAGGTAGCTACAAAACTATTGTAAATTATGGATAAGATGAATTTGGGCTATGGATAGGATATGTTGGATGTATTTATTTCTCAAACTATGGATAACTATGGCACCTGCCTTTCAACACATGAAAATGCAATTAAAATTGGCAGGCGGTGACTCGCCGACTCCAAGATGGGCCCCCTATTATACCGCCACGATAGGCAGCAGGTGGGCAACACCAGAGAGTAAAGGCTAAGGGGTGTAGAGAGGTGCGACACCGATTTCGCCATCGCGGGTCACAGACCCGGAGCGGGTTTCCTCGTTATTACGCCATTAGACACTTCCACCCCCGAGCATATAGCTCTTGCGACCCCCCTCTAGCCAGCCAGTTAAGGCAAGAAAGAGCTGGGAGTCCTCATAAAGAGTGACCCCCTGGGGCATTCAGGTTCCGTTGTGTCGCCACACACAAACAGCTCGCCACAAGCTGCCCTGCGGATGTATGCTCCTACATAGACCTTCAGATACATTTTTTATTTATACCTCAAGGTTTGAAAAAGCATGCTAATATGCCCTCAGGTCTTGCGTTATCCCCATGATGAGGTAACGACTTGCCCCGAGGGGTTAACTATACATATTATTAAGGTATACATATTTATTGAAAACGTAAAAATCACTTGTTTCTTGTAACATCGTTAACGCGAACACGTTTTTCTCTTTACTACAATGCTCTGTCCGTGTTTGTTGTTCCGCCGTCACCGTGAGTGGTGGGTAACATCCGTTGTTTCACAGAATCTTGCTTCCGAAGAGAGAATACTAAACAACCGCCACTAAATCTATGTTCAACTCGTTAATTTACTTCTAAAAAAATAGACCAGCTGTGATTGACTGCTGACCTACTTCAATCGAAGATTACATTCGTTCTGAGTAAATGCTGAAATGCTACTTAATTTCAAGACGGTTTTATGTCAGTTTCTGTCGCTATTTTTTACCTTAATGTAACTAAGTATAAAATTGATTGATTAAGAAATATAATTAAGCTGTTTAAACCTATAACTGCAAGAAATCGAAATTTGAATAACAAGGTGTAAGTTATAGCAGTTAAGCTACAATCACTAGGAATGACAAATAATCCTGATAGAAACTTAACTTACCTACAGTCGAGACGAAAACTAAACCACAACTTATGGGATGCCGTGGTCTGCCAAGCAACTAAAGCAAAGAAAATCGCTTACTTACTTAATAACGCAACAAACATCTCAAAACACAAACCATTCAATGATGTTCGAAATCAAATAAAAGGCAATTTAAGTCTACCTACTAACATTAAATGTGTGTAATAAACGGCGTCTGTCCGTCAGGGATGTGTAAATCTCACAGACGTTAAAATACAACACCTGTGTTGTTTGTTAGGGAAACAAATGAGCGATGATCAACCTCCTTGGATCTTGGAGTCGATTGACAGTTCACGTATTGTGGATTGCGTCGGAAGTGTATAACAAATTTATTTTTGCCGGTGACCGAAATTGGAACTGGGCCTAACTAATTTGACAGGTTTTGAAATAATTACAGCGATAGTAGCGCAATTCTTGTATGGTGCTTTAATTGGGGCATTAATATTATGGTACGTTTATGAAAAAGAAAATACGCTTTTCTCAAAATCCAAAAACTTCATAATCACGCAAAGCTCAGGGGCTAGCGATATCTCTAAAGTTGAAATAAGACGCTACTTTATATTATAATGTAGAGCGGTGTCTCTTTTCTACAACGATCGCTGACTTTAAAAGATTGAATTGAAATGGTTTATTCTACAAATAGGATAAATATTATCTTATGTTTTACAAGTTTTTTTTTTTAATATAAGCTGGCTCGATTCGACATTTCCTAACTGGCCACCCTGAGAAGAAATGTCGAAAGAAACTCAGGAGTCATCGCCTCTTTTAAAGTCCAGACAATGAACTGTTTTCATATCGAGCCAACAAATGCAGTATCTTCCTTCTTTCCTACTTCTTTCTTCTTCTTTCCTGGACTGGCCTTTCTAGTGGGCCCTAGTAAAACTACATTTAAAGCTAATACTACAGTCACACCGATATAGATTGGAATTCGCAATATCGCATGAGTAATGACCAGTGTGTGAATGTGTAACGACAATGACTCACTCAATTACGTTCACTCATTCAGCCTTATATCATTCCTTGTCAATCAATCTGTGGTAAGTGACGTGCAACCATTTGTACTGGGTAATGAAGGTTTTGGTATAACTAAAAACTAGTATATAAATAGAACATTGCATTATATTATTAGTTTAAACAATGCGATCAAACGCAATTTATAATATGATAATCGTTTGAAATATCAGTCATGGTAAATTTATCTCTATAGCTAGAGTATAGAGCTTAAAATCTCACGATTTAGATCACTCACATAATATTTTAAATTGAGTAAGTTTACGCATTGAATATTGAACTTTATGTACAGTCATTGTTGCAGCTTATTGACGTATAGCAGTCACTAAAACCAATATGTAACTACTATGTTATGCCGGTTGTAAATTGAATGCCTCCAGCCAATAAAAAGTACGAATCTAAGAAATTGATATAAAAAAAAAAACAAATGTAACTCTAATATTTTACGCTGGCGCGTTGATGTGTGCTTGAAAATGAACACAGGATACCTTGACACGGCTATGATCCCTCGAGAACTAAAGGCTAGCGATGTATTTCCATTTGAAAATTCCGGAGTTTCAGATGAGGTTTTAATATTGGGAATATCAATTGTCGAAGTTATTTCTAGTTTGTAGATCTGTGACGTTGATAAGTTCACAGGTTTTTGTTATTAGGTACGTTGTTAAGGCCCGTTTATTTACATTTTTTTAATCATTCAAGTTATCTGTGAGATACAGTTTGTTCTAGTAAGTACCCTAGGACAAAAAATACCGACGAATTGAAAACTCTCCTTTTCTCGAAGTGGGTTAGTTAAGCTCTTTCAAAAGTCTTTACTTACGTATGAAGACAGCTCATATAGAACATTAAATACATAAACAGTACACAAAGTTTACTTTATCATCCTAAATCGGATTTCGTCGTTGTGATTATCTAATCGCTGCAACACAATGTCTGTGGGCCACATAATAACAATTAGCAGTAAGTGTCGGTAGTCAGCGCTAACACGACACAATTCTCGGTAGTATTGTAACCGATATGACGTACTCTGACTCAATGGTGAATCAGCATTCACTTTGGTAGGTACGTGATGAGCGGAGCGTGAAGCGGGGCGAGTAGCGGAGCGAGTTGTGAGGCTTTTTGTAGATGGCTTAAGAGGTTAACTGACGTATAGACAAGAATAGAGGGCAGTCTGTCTTTGTCACTATCAAGCGGAATGTTGAGATAAATATACGTTTATGAATGTCACTGAGTAACGTGTCGTTTTTGAATAGAGGTGGCAAGTTGAAAGAAAAAACTTTAAAGTGCTTCATTTCTAGTATTTAATTAGTATTTCGACGTCGAATACAAACATTTTTTTTACTACAACGAAATCTATAAAAGTACGGAGAAATGGAAAGAGTATCTTATTTGTATAGCAGCTTAATCATCACTTAATAAACTGTACTTTTATATTTCACTTAAATTCATTGTAATAACAATTTTCCCGCTCGCCTACCCACAGTGTGGTCTACCTTACAGCGTCACATAAGTGCGCATGCGACGCTAATGCCACCGCCGAGCTTTTCTCACGTAGTGGCATAATGTTATGCTAAGCAATTAATTGTATGTTGTTAATTACACGCTAAGTACTCGGTTAATTATCAAGTTACGTCCCGACATCATTAGGCGTAGTTAAAGGGATTTATACGTTGTTGATAATCGGTGAACTTTATAATATATGGACTTGATTAATCTAACTTTTTATGGTCTTTAATCTAAAGTTTGCCATTTATTTAGAGTTTGTAACCAACCGACGCTATAACTCTTTGCGCTCTATAATACTCGTCGATAAATTTCGTACAAAATTGTGAAAATCGAGGCTTTGAATCTTTACTATGTATTCCAAAAATACTTACGCATACTTGTTATCCTATGACTTAATATTTCTTGATCCCAATCCCAAACCAATCTATTCTATTTGACAAAACAATTTCTTTAATCATTACAATAATTTAACATCCACAAAGATTCTATCACATCAACATTTTATTTATTTGTTATTTAAAACAAAAAGCACTCGCTTACCTCCCATTATCAAATCCGGGGGGTCTATCCTCAACCGACACGACATTAATCAAATTAATGTAATACATTACGTTACTCCGGTATGTGTTAATATTGGTAAGATGATCAGTAAGAATATCAATCATTTTACATCATTATTACCTCATAAACAACATTCATAATTTAACGAGAAAGTACTTTGTTTGTGTCACTTTCAAGGCTAAACTACTGGACCAATTTTGATGGAATTTGGTAAGGGGATAGATTGAACTTTAAGTTGTTAGGCGAATATCTTGTTGCTGTGATAATGTACATTTATATATAGAAAACCATGAGTAAAAACAAGTTATATGAATAAGATAGAAAGGAGTCAGTCTTCTTTTGTTTTCGTCGAGTGCTATAACGCAATTGTTTTGTTCATTTGTCGACATGTTTATACATACGTTATGATGTAGTATACTTAACTTAAACTCCCAACTTTCGTGCTGTGTCTGAGTTTCGTGGACATGAAATATTGTAAATGTTTACAACGTAACAAATTCACAACAACGCTTAACTCTGGAAGGGATCTCGCGGACTTTTTATTTATTTATTTCATGAAAACACATCTTTCTGCAAGTTTGAATTGTTGTGGCCGTTGACAGCGCTTGCACTACATGCACGGGCAAAACAGTTCGGCAATTACAATAAAAATACTTTAAAGAGACCAAAAAAGTATTTAGTTTTGTTACGATTTAAGACAACTAAGGCATCAAACATTAGCAAAACCCAACAGCATGGTACAACAATTTTACAATAAAAAAACATACAGGGTGTAATAAACATTCCAAAAGGTAATTACCTCATTCCGATCGCCTAACTAAACGCCCATTTAATACGCCTTAAAACACAAATTTATCGCGTGTAATATTTCTCCCACATTATTATATTGCTATGCCAAGGCGACTGAAATATGTTACAGATTTCAGTTTCAATTTTCTGTATCAAAATGTTGAGCTGAAAGTTATGGGAAGTGAACATCTCGGTACATTTTCTAGATATTCTCGTGATTTAATCTCGGCTTTAGTCAGACTTTATATTTGAGATATGAAATGTTTTATTATTCGGGTTTTGTCAGGGGTTTGTCCGTGTACTTGTGACAGGATAATAATAATGTCTTTTGTCAAAATTTACAGTACTAAGTTCGATATGTAACAAATCATATTTATGGCTTTCATCAAGATGAGTTCTGATTTGTATAAAGGTTAATAAATTTACGTACAAAGTAACAATTTGGTTAATCACTAACAGTTTAATACAAATAAGGATACACACACATATTACGCACTTGTTTAATTTTAAAAAGTGGCATCTGAACTTAGCGCGCAATGTAATTCAGGGTTATTAAAGCGATACAAATCCCGCAATTTTCTCTGCCGTATGTTTGAGCTGAGACAAAGACGTCAGTACATTCAATTACTCTTTACCCCTCACTTGTGTAGCGATGTTATAAAGGTGCGTGTACAAGGCACGGCATTTGCCGAATTCATCAGCGCTATGAGTACAGAAGCGGCGCGAAATATTGACATCTCTTAGTCTACAACACAGGCCAAAAATGTTCGTAAGAGTTACCGCACCCCTGGCACGCAAATGGCTCCAGGAGGAACATAGTAAGTTTTAGTCAGTAAAAGTCTGTTAGGATCCCGTTGCATCCACAGCGGGCGGGGTGTTTTGATGATTTCCCACGAAAATTGTCGCAAAATAGGTACATTCCTCAACTATATCATTACACTAATTATACATGAGTATGACATCCGTAGCGCTTTGAATACCGGGAATCAATCTTTTGCCAAAGGTGACCATAACATTAGTTTATGAATCTCTGCGTTGTTGTAACATGTTTTACTAGACATATCTGAGCGACGATTTCAACACTACCATCTATCTTACTACTACAGGAATTAAGACTGGTGTAGTTATTGAAGAAAGATGCCGCGATACACGGCGTAGAGCGGCGTCTCTCTTCCACAACTTGCATTTATTTTAAGAGGTGAAGCTATTCCTTTATGTAGGACCTCTTTTCCGGTGGTCCATCTAGCGCACCCTAACCTCCCGTCGCCTGCCGGCCGCTTCGCACCGAGAACGATTGAGAATAAGCGACGTCTCCCAATAAATCGCAGAATTAACTGTTCCAACATTGTAAACACTCGATATTTCACTCAATACCTACCATGTCCGGACTCCACGCTCAGTTATAAACGATACTTACTGCCTATATTAAGAGGCAATTTGTTTGCTATTTTCAGTATTTTATGCATCTATGCGGTGTACTTAGATAGTTTAATTAAGTAGAGTGGAACATAGTTTCCTTATTTTGTATAATAACGATCAAATCATGCTTTACTGCATAAAAGTAAGGGAAAATAAACGATGTACATTGCCCATAACTTTAACAAACAATTTCAACGTCAGCATCTAAAAGAGTTTCATGTATTAATAAACTTCCTCGAGTTAACAACAAGGTAACTTCCAACTAAAGATATACGCATACTCTTAACAAATCAAAGCAATACAAACTCAGTTAGCAAGACTGCGTCTCAAATCGGCATCCAATCCCTTCACCATTGTCATCCATTAAAATACTTCGATTTTGACAGCAGTTGACATCATGCACAGAGTAACGAAACTGCACTCTCTGTTACGAAGTCCTGCGACTTAACTCATCGCCTGCACAGGGTAGGTACTGTTAAACGGGGTGAATAAGACTGACTCTGAGAGACAAACGTTGTAATGATTTTCAAATGTTTTTTTTTTGAATAACCTAATAGATCAATTCATGGTGACTCTCAACTATTCAAAAATGTATAAGAAAGCTGTTTTTATAAAACAAGAGACAAAGTTCTTTACAAGATCATCTCTGTATAACCCCACCGTTGTAATTCAGCCCGTAATACTAGGTATTGAAACTGTACCGTGCTCTTTGTAAGCTCTGCTCTGTTTTAATTACTCTGTGGTTTTATTATGTCGCTAGGATTGTTTTATGACTGCGTGTGCTAGAGCCAGGTGTTCCTAGTCAGATTCTCTCGTAATTCACAGCTGTTTAACTAAAGTAGGCATTAACTTTGTCCTAGTACTAGCTCTTAAATCATGTAACCCTAGTACAATTAACAGTGAATTTCTGTATTACTTCGAATCTAAAATAAATGATGTAAACACAGCAATGATATAGATATTTCTGAACAATGTTTTACATACTAACTAATATGTAAAAAATACATCATAAATATATCATATCTTCAAAACATAGTATAGCATTCCTATATATGTTTGGATCTTTACTACACAAAGGATTTTAATGCGGTTTTTTTTTAATAGATACAATGGTTCAAAACGAAGGTTTATGTAACTAATAGCTGTTAACCTCGACTTTGGTCGTGCGCATGTCTGTTATAGCTGCAAAACATGACTCCCATCTAACGCTGATATTAATACGATTACTATAGCACCCGTGCAAAGCAGAGGCGGATCGCTAGTTCCAGATAAATCAAGACCCGCTTAGCTATAGTTCCTATTCATAAACTATCAACGGACGTTAAGCCCTTATTGCTTAAAAACAAATGACTACACAGCAATAGCCCACCAGTTGCTCAACACTCGCGTATACCTCAGACTCAGGCAGTAAACTCCACCAGATTTACAGCGAGCAATTAATGCTTGTCTCTCTGATTTACAGTAGCGCACTAATTGATGACTAGTGATGGCACTTTTATTGCACCCCGAGGTCGCCGCGGAGGGTTAATTGATAATTTAGATTCCTTGATTAGCTTTCGATTGTAAAATTAGTGTTTTTTTATTTAAGTTTGTCTTTTTAGGTTTGAAGTTGCTTGTGTGCATTGTAAAATATGAACGGAATTTTTATACAGTTGTGTTGTTCATAGGAAGGTTTTATAGACCTGTAATTTCCTGGAAGTTCATAATTACTATAAGTACTGAGAACCTATAAACCTGATTCTTAAAGCATGAAATACCTAAATGAATATAGAAATGACAATTTTTTTCGAAAAGTAACGTTTCTTTCGGCTAAATTAGCAACGCCTGGTCATTGACATTATTACCTTACAAAAACATTTTTCTTAAACAAAACTTTCGTTCTGCCAGATCCATCCAAGCTGATCAAACGCAAGAAGTCAACGGAGGACGTCCGCTCCCCTCTGGGAGGTGAGGGCTCCCTCACGAGCGAGGAGGGCGAGGACTCCGGCGCCGGCAGGAGGAAGAAGGCCCGGACCACCTTCACTGGCCGCCAGATCTTCGAGCTGGAGAAACTCTTCGAGGTCAAGAAGTATTTGTCGTCCGGAGAGCGGGCTGATATGGCCAAGCTGTTGAATGTTACTGAAACACAGGTGAGGAATTGTTACTTACCTAGTTATCAAAAGTTGATAAAAACAGTTAACAGAAAAAAATTCAGATTCCAGAACAGGTGCTAATTTGAAGCTGCCCGTGGCTTGTTCTAAAACTCCGCGGGTGTTTGGTCAGATTTCACATTTATTAAAACCTGAAAACCGCATTTAAATGGTGATGAATGATAGTGAATTTCTCTTTCCTTGGATCTCTGCCTCTGTAACACATTTCCTTAAGAATTAATGAAACAAAAGGAATGGATTTATTTGCTATAACCTATTATCCTAAAACACACACTGTATTTAAAAGTACATTGAACGACAAAAGTGTTCCGTCAATTAAGTAATTATTCTTTTACAAATCACTTAATGCGGTCGTGTCGGGCTTTCCACAAAATCTTTGAATTTAAACGTTTTCGAATGTAACCCACACGTTGTCGCGTTGTTCTTTACTATCGTACAAGGTATAAGCGAAAGCGGGATGACTATATGTATATTTAAAGTGTCGGCTTTAAACTTTCAACTGTTTTCAAATACATTTAAAGAAGAATTAATGAGACAATTAGAATGAACAGTCGCCTAGTCGTCTCCATTTAGTCTGAGAATTCAACGTATGAGTAATTGACACATTATACAGGGTGTGTTCTCGATTTCACACAATTAAGTACAGGGTATTGTTTATAATGCGCGATGTTTTCTTTACCGTGAGAGTGGTATTTTATACCAGTACTAAGTAAATATTGAACAAGTTAAATACGACATTAATCGTTCTTATTGTCTTTGTGTTATAATGAAGTGAATGTTTGCTACACCATAATCGTCTAATTTACTAATGCTTTATTAGGCTCAGAGTGACCTTTATTAGGGTTTTGAAAAAAATGAATATGTTTTAGAGTTTTTTTACTCTCATTTTTTTTTATATTCCTAGAGAACTTAATAATAAATCCGTGAGCCACATCTTCCATCACTCACACCATCACATTAAACGTTGTAAGATAATTATACTATCACAAGGTGGCAGCCGGCGGGGCGCGGGCGGGGCGCGGGCGGGGCGCGGGTGGGACGCGGGCGGGGCGCGCGGGCCCCCGCGACGGTGACGTGACACATATGGTGCCACTAATTAAAACTATGGCTGGAACACGTCGCTCAGATCATTTCTATTAAACGCTCTTAATGAAATACTGCTGATGGACTGCTTTCGGCTATTTTAAACCAACACTGGGGTAAATTGGTTTAAGATTTGAAAGATAAAGCTATTGGAAGTAAACGCTTGTTTAAGCCTATGAGGTACCCAGACAAATGGTTTTCTATTACACAAATATAAAAAAAAAATTGTAGTTATATCGGTTACGAAGTTCTTGATTTGTCAAATTTTCAATACATTGATATTCATATTGGAGATTCAACTATCCAATATCTAAAATACTCGATTCTCTACACTTATATTATGATTCTCGTAAAACTCAAACTAGAGCAACAAGCTAAATCAAATAAACTAGGATTCCAAAACGGTTCCTTCTATTTAATTGTAAAAATAATTTACATGCAGTTACAGAAACCACTAATAAATAAAGATAAACTACAGGTGCTCGTAAGTCTGTTTCAATTCTCAGTAACTTCCACAGAAGTCAAGGAATTAATAACAGTGTTTAGTTAAGTTAATCGTTATAACGACGGGTCCTACGTATACTGGTGTAACCAGCAAAACACCAAAATACGTTTTTTTGCACCAAAAGCCTTAAAATTACCTTAACTTTATATCCTGTAAAAATTATATTATTTTATTCAGTAATTTCAGAGATACAAACCTGTAAACTAACATAAGTGACATGATTTTCGGCCACACGACTATCTACACTGATGTAAGTCACTTACACCAGTGTAGGTAGTCGCGTGCGCCGCGTCACGTACGCGCAAGTGCCATTTACTCCAGTATACGCGCTGCGACGGAGTTAGGAGCACGTTAACACTGGTATAACTGCGTTAACTGCTAACATATTGTTCTGTATCAAAACCTTTTCGTGGCCTGTTTTTAGGGGTTGTGTTACTTTTTTACATATTTAACAAGTTTTGTTTGCTTTGAGTAAGTAGTGGTGAGAATTCACAACAATTAAGGGCTCACGAGGTCAATTTTTAATAAATTTATGCGTTAAAAATTAACAAACAAATTACTAAGTTGACAGTACTAATAGTTCTACAAAAGGGTTTCATTAATGTTCACTTAATGCAAGATGCAGATTGTACTGCTTGTAGATTTGTTTGAGCCGCCTGCATTAATTTTTTACGTATAAATTATATAATGTAGACGCACTGTGTACTGCATACTCTTCACACTAAATTATAGAGTTTGTTTTTCCCTGTTTGGTTACTGGTTGTTTTTTTACAGTCGGGTTTTTTTGTTTTTTTATTATTATTTTATTCTTTCAATAAATTTTACACTTACATCAGTAGGAATACAAAGTAGTAGTATACGAAGTCACATGTGACTTTGTTTTATTTTCTTGATATTGTTATCTGCCGTAACCTACATTATTTTAATAATAATATCTATTTACTAATAAAATAAATATCGATACTACTTTCAATACATTTTTTGCAGCAATTAACGTAAGGAGTTACCAAATTTTGCTACTTGGTAACTGACGAGACAATTTTTTTTTATGTACCCAAGTACATCATTTTTAAAGGTGTAGAAATATTCCAGAGGTAAACAATATAACAATATTCGCAACCCCAGTTTATTTTGGTAAAGTTGTAGTATTGAAAAAACAATTAAGTTCAATCAAAACTTAAGTATAGTAATACAAAAGACATTCAAATTAAACTTATAAAGGACTTAGTGGTCGCCCGCAACTTCGACCGCACGAATATCGGTTATAACTGCAAAACATTGCCCTCCTCTGACGCAGTCGGTTAAAAAGTCTAGGTTTTAATCCAGGTTGTCAGCTAAGTCCATACGAAATTTCTTCAAAATTGGTTAAATCGTTTGAGCGTCAAAGAGTAACAAACATCCAATCCATACTTATGCAACTTTCGCGTTAACTATATTAGCAGGATATTTTCAAATGTATAATATGCATATTTAAACAAGTATGACGAGTGTGGTGATGTGATGAGGCATTCGTATGAAGGGTGTCCTACACAAATCACCATTTAATACAAGTTGTAAAAATGTAATGAATTTTCCATCATCTGATTTAGACTTTAAGGTCTCATTGCCCTGTTTTTAGGGGTTGTGTTACTTTTTTATACATTTACCAAGTTATGTACACAACTATACACTTAATAGAAGCACATAGTTCGAAAAGAGTTGCACAAAGGTTATACTAATTTCTTTAAAATACCTTTTCTAGCGGATCTGCAAAGGGAGAAATAAATTAGAAACATCAACGTACAAAAACTAGTGGACGTAACTGAACAGACGTAACGTAACTGAAAAAAAAAATTGTGGAAATGCTATTTATAAGAATAATGACATAAAATTCAAGGCAAGCTAGTCTTAAAAATAAAAATAAAACAATTAGGTATTATCGTAAGAAAACCTCTTTAAAAATCAAACCCTTTTTTACTTAAAATAAGAAGATTAAATTTTTTTGTTTTATTATTTTTAAGATTGCAAGGCCAATGATTTTATTTTTCATTATTAGGAATGCTACTATCTAATAATAAAGTGTTATTTTGTATTTTAGATGTTTTTATTTAACTTTTTGCCACATTAATTTAAATATTCACAGTTAATAATAATACAGCAAACTGTTGCAAGTAGCTTTCCAGTACTGAGTAAACTGTTATAAGTGTTAAAAAGTCGATAAAAGTAGATAAAAGTAGATATTATTTTTTATATTATAACCTCATATTGGTCAATTACACGGAAATACTATGTTTAAAGAGTAAAATCCTTCAGATTTCCTTTATTTTAAGTATAAACAAGTACACTGTATACTGGTATAAGTGGCCACTTGTATCAGTTTACAGGTTCTACCGTAGTAAAAAAAACAAGCTACATCAATGCAAGTTAACCTATTTTCCAAAGTATAAAAAAAGAAGAAAAACCAATAATGCAGTCTTATTCCTTAAGTATTAAAATATAACATACTAAAATTTCAAGTGTTTTTATTGATTTACGACAAAGTTACAAGCTTTAGAACCTTTAAACCGCTCTCTTGAAAAGTTGTGTTTTTGCACTTGTACTAGTCTACGTAGGACCCGTCGATAAGACGGTATCTAACATGGCGTAGCGTAATAGACCGTATCGCTTAATGGAGCCTTTATCTCATAGTAACTTGCTTTTACGGGAGATTGCCGTGATCTTTGTCAAGTGTGGAAGATGTATTAATTGTATTGTTGATGACATTTGTGGAAAGAAATAGCGATAGTGTTGATAAATTGACATTGGATGGAATAAGTCATTTTAATGGTAATATAGTAAGACACTTGTGGCAGAACTCTACCCAGGCAAGAGTTAATCTAATATTAAAATAATGCCAGTCTTTAAATTTGCCAGGGCTGGACAAAGGCCTCCACATAAAGAAAAGCGGTTAAGCATTGTTATGCTTGCTCACTTACATTGATCAAGTTTTGTTTTTTAAACCATAAAAAAAATGCACTGAGCTCGAATCTTATGTCAATTTCCTTCCACAAAATATCACTTTATTATAGGAAGGGCATCATTCCCCTGCCCTTATCCCAATTATTATTATTTGGGGTCGGCGCAACACGTCTTCTAGACGTGTTGCTTAAAGTTTTGGCTATGGTTTTATAGTCGGCCGCCTGCCTGACACTAACCCTGTTTGGGAATGCGATTGTTGGTTGTTTACCCGCCACCATTCGGGTGACCCAAGGTGCTTGGTACAGTGCACTGGGTCTTAAGGTCCATTAGTCGCCTTTTACGACACCCAGTGGAGGATATGGGGCGGTGCTATTCTTTATATCCGGACACCACACGGAAATATCCGGACACCACACGGAAATATATAATTATAGGAAGGGCGAAAATGATAATTAATTCGGTTGTACCTCCATCATAGCGACTGTCCCCATGTGTCACGATAGGAAGTCTATTATCCCCTAATGCCGTCGTTAACGAGATGGCGACGCAAAAACGAACGAAAAAACACGACGAAAAAGTAGGGGCTCAGATTTCTCGGCAGCGTTAGCACGCAAAAATTGTTTTAGCTGATTCATTTGATACCGGCTTCCTACTTAATATAATTTGTTACGTTTTGCTTTATTTATGACGAGGTTTTATATTTTTTTTTGGAGAGGATTTTGTGGTTAATCATAATGAATTACTTAATTATTACTAAGAGTCCGATAGTTTTAAAACGACAAATAAATTTACCATATTGAGATTTGTGGAAAATACATTATTTGATCAAATTAACTCTCTGATTTAAATCCTACAAACCCAAATCAGAACTAAATCTATAATTCATGCGATTCTCTCAATAGTTCAGCATTCTCGTTATTATAATATTATCTCAACTAATTGCAGTGCGACACGTGTCTCCTGCTCTATAACAAGAGTGGCTCGCTCTTAAACAGCCACACTAATTGACGATCCAGTTCTCTTACCAAATTACTACACAACACACAAAACTAAACACTATCCAAAGGGAATAAAATTCATTTTGCATTGTGTCCGCGACTGTACTATTGATCTATGCAGTCCGCAGGGATTCGAGTATACAGGCGGATTTAAAAATGGTATTGTTTTTTTTTGTTAAGGTTTTTATTCTGCATGTTCGTAGAATGGGATGTTCGGTATACAGGGTGTGTCGTGTTTCGTGCTCTTCTCGGGAGTATGTTGTTATAGAGAAATGCTTCAGCAGAAATTGTAAGAGGATATCTCGTAAATAAAAATACACATTTTTGTTCCGAGTACCGGTTATTAAAGGGATTAAAATAGACGATGTTATTGTTCTGGAATATTGCTCTTTTATACTATTTCTGCTAAAAAACTGTAACGATAATTGAGCAAAATACTGAGTTCTCATAGTTCACTTTTAATGCTTATATAACTTGCTCTCTTCAGTGCCAATGTTTCTGATGAAAATCAAAATGAGCTCTCCTAAAACACTCGTTTGTTTCCGATTCGAGTTTACATTCAGAAATGTTACTGAGAAATGGTTTATTAATACGGGAGAGTGGAGATACATACTTTACCGCTTAGTGTGTAATATGTTTATTTTAACATTCATACAAATAAGCCGACTCTTCCTTAAGCACTTAAAATTGGAATGAAAAGAAAAAATGACAAACAAATAACAAGATCAAATTTTTGCATGGAAAAAAAGGGATTTAAGTTGTTTAAACCAACCACACATCAAGTTAACACCTCTCACATCTGCAACCAAAAAAAAAACATACCGCTAACAAAAACACAACTTCTCACCCATTACCATACTGCAAAAATACACACACATTTTCTAACCACCCTGTACAGCCTCATTGACACCATATGTCAGGTCGGGATGCGCGGGCGCAGCTTTTTGTGATCTCCCGCACCGATCGACTCCTGCGCATCGTCCGCTAAACGTGACCAAATTACTTTAAGTGCTACATAATTGGATGATGGATGAGATGATGATTTTGGGAACTCTTGGGATTTGACACGTGTGGATGAGATTTGAATGTTTTCTTTAAAAGTGCTGTCGTTCTAAGTGCGACTCAATTTTAAGTAGCCGTTAAGTCTTGTACGCTGATTCTATTGCAGAGGGAATGTATTTGTAAATGAATAATAGATGTTTGAGAAGATATCCCTGTTTCGTCTGAGTTTATCGGTACTAAGTTATTTGACATAAATTATCCTTAGCGAAAGTGGGTCGCTGGTAACATAAACTGTATTCTAATTTTAATTAATTCTCTTTATTTTACTTTAGAATCGAACCTATGGCCTTTCGTATGTCCGGATTGGTCGTTAGGCTAAAACTACGAGACTATCGTGGGGTTGTAAAACAATAAACAATATAATACATTTATCTTTATTATTTATACACTTTTATTACACCTAACAAAACAAAACTAAATCTCCAACAGTATTTCAAAAATCCCCTTCCTTCAAAAACCCATTAATTTCCGCAATAATCTCTCAAAACACAACTACTTCCTCTCGGCAGTCGGTTAATCCCGCTCGTTACGGCCGTCAGTTAAATAAACATTACTAATTGGTGACAACCCTATTAACCCCGGCAGAGACAACGCTTTAGTTTATGATTCATAAACGGGTATTATGTAGAGTTTGTAGGGCTGGCACTGCTGTTACACAGCTTTATTGTTCTCAGTTTTATTTATACATTTTCTAGAGTGGCATTTGTTTGTCTTTTACGGAAGAGTTTAATGTTTTCTATAGGCGCGCTAACTACGTGGAAACTGGAAAATGGTAATTGTAGTTTGTGTACAATATGGAAATTAATATGTGGATATTTTTGTGGAATTGTGTATGTTATGTAATGTCTCTGAAATGTAATTGCTGTTAGTGTAGTGTTTAATATACATGGTTTAAAGTGTTACTTCCTCCATCAGTATTGGTGGTTACCGCAGTGATGTGCCCTTATTTTATCTTATAAGATCAACGCGCAGGTTTACAAAGTCTGGAGTCTTCTTGAGGCGAAAATAAAACATTAAAATGTAAAGTTAATAATCCTCCGCACATTTCTTACCGTTCAAACAAAATAACCGCTCCAATAAACACATCGATACAATTTCCATCGCAATGCTAACCCTCTTACATTCGTCAACATTTAATATTATACTACGGAACTTCATTACACAAAGAAATATAACCATTAAAATACCTGTTGCCACAAGCCAAACTAAAATCAACCTTACACACCACTAAATAAAGACCAATCTAATCTAAAACCGCAGTTATACACCGAGTCCTTGTTACGTATGAATAAAGCGCTCCAAAACCAACTTTGTGTAAACGTAATAAGGTTTAATTTAGCGATGATGCGTTAGTAATATTCAAATGGGATTCGTAATTTGAATGAACCAGGGTTGCTAAGTTACGGGAAATTGGCTTCTGATGTTCTACAAAATTAATTTTGCGTTTATACGATTGGTGTTTGTTGGAATTTGAACTTTATGCTGTTGGTATAAAGATGAGGATTAGTATGGATGTGGTTAGTACATTTTGTTATTTTGTTGGAAAACGCATGTTTGTCAAGTACTTGAATTTTCCCGCATATCTGGTTACCAAAAGCTTTGTATACGAAAATGAATGATGTGCGAAATGCTGCGAATGCTGTTAACACATTTAATTTAGAACTACGGCCGTTTAATATATTGTACGCGGTCCACTTTGCAGGTAGCTCTTATTAAATCTTTGTTCTTTTATTTATTTTTAAGGGACAATGTAAATTGGAATCAGGATTAAAGAATTTATTTGGATTAAGTAAGTAAGACTTACAGTACTTAATGAGAAAGTGCATTTTGTTTCTATAGCTAATATTGTACAGAACATCATAACCACACACACATTGTTAAATCTGACCACCCACACAGCCATCTTTATTAACTGAAATCACAAATATCTTTCCGATCTTTACATTAATATTGAGAAGCCAACTTTTACAACGCCCTAAACCAACCGCGTATTAATAAAGTAAACCTAATAAAAACAAATGACGTTTTAAAAATCAATATCAATAAAAGTCGGAATTAAAAAATAGCGTCGTTGACCAGGGGGAGCCTGACGGGCCGCTATTAAATTTTGATGGATCGAGCATTAATCGCCGCGTGACAGCCCTGCGCATCAAACGCCGCCGCCTCATTAGCCGAGAGACAGCCCTAGCGGGTTCGGTTGTGATCGAGTTGGTCAATTATGTAAAGCTGTATCGATATGATAATGTTCAGTGGGAAGATTGATTTCGTATGCATAAATCGGAAGTTGAGCGGCCAGTGTGGAAATTTGATGGTTTTTGTGCTGTTGTGCGTTAGATTGCTTGAATCTGTCTATTCGAAAATTGATTGGTTTCAATCACGCGCAAATTTGTTTAATTTTAAATATTTACAAAGCTACATTTTTTCTTGGAAAATTGCATCGTAAATATAATTATGCTATCTAGCATGTTGCTTCAGTGTAACGTTCCCATACATTTTCTTACATAACGTTAACAAAATAAATTATTACTAATCAAATATTTTATTACACCGACAGCGATTCGTATCTAAACACATGAAGCGTAAATCACGTGACATGACGAAACGCGCTCTTCCCGAAGCGAGAACACACCGGCTGCGCCCGCGCCGCTATTAACCAAACATAATTAATTTATTTATCGTCCCGACTCCAAAGAGCCAAAAAAACAAACCGACGATTTAATTTCGGGAAGCCTCTGTTTAGCTAAGTATATAAATTCCTGTATTATTATAGCGGTCGGCATTACTGCGTGATTTAGATGGTTTAACGTCCATGATTTGTTATTGCTCAGATAAAAGATGTTGGTCCGTTTGTAGTTTTTAATAGACGTAAAAATATTGTTCTAATGTCTCTTTGGTTTGTTGCATATTTTTTGTTCGGTTGGCTGCACTTTATCAAAGTGACTTTGGTGTTATTAAGACATTAACTTGGATGATATTTTTCTTGGTTGTTGTTTTTGACAGTCGTATTAAAATTTATTTTATCAACTTTACGACTACAATCAAAAGTAATCAAAACTACGGAAACGATCTAAATCTATGTTAAATTCTAATGAAATAATAGAGATAGTGATGCGACATGTGATTTAATAAACTAAATGTTAAACTGTTATCGTGTGAGATGAGATTAATTATCTACATTGCCACAAGCTTCGCGATAACATCTCCTCGCGATTAGTCTACTGAGAGCTCTGTAATCTACTGCACGGATACCTACACAGATATGTGTATAATGTCTTCATAATAGGGTATACGAGTATATTATTATAAGGTTGATGATTTTGGAACATTAAAAGCGTTTGTTTAATTTTGGATTTTTTAAATAGAATAAGGTGATTTCCAATTTTACTTATTACAAACTTAGATGTAACCTATCGAAAGGTGCTTTATTAATAGCCAACGAGCCAGTATTCTGAGAAGGTCGCAAATAGCCGCGACTGCCTAAAGCGGCACTCTCGCGTAATCCGTCACTCCGGCCTCATTATTTCGCCTCACCCTCACTTATTTATATGACGAGCTTTACGGAGTAATAATAATTATAACATTTATTGTTCATAGCCCGCTGGGGCGTGACTTATCGCATTACCCATGTCCCGTTGTTGACATTTAGAAATGCTATTAAAATATCCAGGCCGGTCTGCGGGGCGTTCTTTACGGGCGTGTTGTAAGCGTCATTATATTTTATAACGTTTACCAAATGGTGTTTTTTGCGAAGTGGGAGCATGCCGTAATTAAGTCGACAGGAACGTTTGTCATTATGATGTACTGTCGTGACGCCGGCATTATGTCGAGGCTTATGTATTCCTGTTTGAACTATTTATGGCATTTTGTTTTGTTAGATTATGCCTTGTTATGGGAAGTTGTCGCTTATTAGCTACCTGTATTGCGTGAGTTATGGTGAGTGTATTAGAATGTTGTTATGTATTCTTTCTGATATACTTTGTCAACGCACTTATTATAATGAAAATGGATTATGTAGAGACACATTTTTTAATAAAATTTCTGATTGATTAATCGTTGATTAACACTTACAAATCATGATAAAAGTGCATTTGATTATCACACTTTTTCAGATTATCATTCCTACACTAGGTTATATCTTGTTATTAAGGGTACATCTCCTTACTTTGTTTATACTACATAGCCCACTAAACCTTTTCTTTCAAGACAATTCAAAGAATTAAACTGAAACAAGTCACTGCCTCTTCAATCGGAACTGTTGATATTTAGTTCCAATATTCATTCACCCTTAAAAGATTGTTCCCATCGATGTAGCTTCAGAAACGTTTGTAGTTTGTACGTCAACAGAATAACGTATTCAATGAAACGATTATCTAAAGATGTAGAAGTAGCATAAATCTGTTACTATCGACAAAATTGTTTACTTTGTAAACATTTAAACGCATTATTGGTGACATCGACTATTTTGGCAAGAGTTCTCATTAATAAATTTCTCAATTATAAATTGCATATTTCTATAGCAATCTCAATTTTAGACGTAGAATAAACCAAGTATTTATAAATACGAGATAAGAACCAGCTGACAAATTCCTAATTTTAGTGTGACAGAAATATGCACAGGGTGATCTCAGATTATTCTAGGATGTATGTATCCGCTGTTAAGTCTAAGGAATGCTCCTAGCTCTAACCCCGAGGGGAGGCACAAATCAAACGAACAAACAATCAAATAAAATCACTGTGAACATTCATCAACCACTTAATACAAAACCAGTATAACAAGACCCCCTCTTACTCCAAATTAACTCTTAACAAAATGTATCAAGGTTACTTTTCAAAAGGCAATTTTGTGCGCAAAAGTAATGTTAAATTGGTCGATCGCAAGCAGTGATGTGCGAAACACGATTTATCGATACTTGTGTTTGGAAGATGGGTGATTGATTTATTTATTTAGGCAATCTGGCGCGGTTTCGGTTTATAACGCTAAAAGATTTTATTAAAGTATATTAAGTGTTTGTTTTGAATACTTATCATAAAGTGCTTTTGAATGTTTCGCAGAACTATTTGTAATAAAGTAACAAAATGAGTAACTGTATAATAATATCGACTTGTTACATTAATGCTTTTAAATAAGATTAAAACAATACAATTTATAAGAAGGAAGTAATAAGCTACGTGCACGAAACATTACGATAAATATTGAATCAATTAGGTACTTGATTGCATGTTTTATCCATTATAAATGTACAATCAGATAACATTAATTTATTTCTTACATCACTGATATACAATGTCTTTTAGCAGATCGTATCAGAAATTCAATGATATAGTTAATTACTTTTATTTGAACGCATGAATTTCATTCACTTTATGAGTGATATGTATTTACCACTTATTGTTCTTATAATCTATGGAAATGTTTTATATTGTGCGAACCGAGACACTTAAGATATCGATATTGCTAGCCATCACTCATCAACCCTACCGATTTCAAAAATACACCTACTCACTTCGGAATCCAGTAAACCATACTCGACATCTTAGAACGGGACGGGACATAGTATTTACTCCCAAGTGTAAGCAAGACAGCAACAAAACAGGATGATGTACGCTTTTATGAACACTATAATGGTTTAAATTGGTCCTTTAATAAGCAGCGGGCGACGTCATAAAGTGCCTCAAATAAAACTGTCAGTTCTCGGCCAATTGTTTATGGCTGACTTTATTCTGAATGTTAAAACGTCTATTATTACTTGGTCCCTCGAGTCCAAACACCCACCCCTCGCTCCTCTAACTTGTAACGCTGCAGAAGGGGGCAAAGGCTCAAGTTATACTGGTTATGTTGTTGTAATAATGTAATGTGCTTGAGACGATTTGGGATTCAATGGAGCGATGAGTTACTCCGAAATGTTTGTTTTTGTGGTTATTTTGTGAACAAATTATGTGGTTTTATGAAGTTTCTTATGGATGTGGAGAGTACGGCCAATTGAAAGGTTAATTTGACTGCCAATAAACTTGGGTGGCATTTTTAACTGACGCAAACGGTGTCGTTAGGAATGAGTAACCACTTGTTTCGCAAGGGTCATGAGTTCAAATCCCGCGCGGAATTAAGAATTTATTAGGCAAGTTGGTGTAGATAATGCTGTTGTGGTGTGATGTAGTAAATGAAAATAGTAAAATGATTATGAATAGAATTTAAAGAGTTTTATGAAAACGGTTAAAAAGTTATTGATAAAAATTAAGAAAGTCTCATTAAGTCACTTGTTAGGAAAATCGTGACTGTTATCAGGATTTTAGTCAATTTAAAAGAAATAGACAGAAATCTTCACCTGCTACCTGTACCTACTAATCTATACCAATACCGAACCTATTAAAACATCAATAAAATCTTTTCAACATTCAACTGTAACACCGCCCCATCATTAAAAATATTCAAAAAGCGTAATTCTTACAATTTATTTTCACCACAATCCACCATTAATAATCTCCTAACTAATCTTCCAGCATTCACCCCAATCGTTCTATCTCTGTCTGGAGACACCTTGTCTCTAAGGAGTGAAAGGGACGGAGTACATAAGCAATTAATATTAAAACGCGCTAACGAGTAGCCAAAACGGGGTTAACTTCATAATCAGGAGCGATCAAATTCCTTGTGAATCGGTTATTTGATCAAAATAGCAGCGAGTAAATTGGTAGCGTAAGGCTCTGCGCACACTCCACCCGTTACGTAAAGCTCCTGTAGTTTATTGACTGTTAACTACTAAATATAAACTTGTAGAGTTGTGTATTTATTAATAACTTTCTGAATTTTTGGGTTCACTCGCTGTTTTGCGAACGGTAGCTTAAAGTTAAATAGTTTTTGTATCCGCTGAAAAATTAAGACTTTAGCCCAAAATAGCCCACAGCTGGGCATATGCCCTATAGGGCAAAGAGGACAAAAATTACCATAAAAAAACCGTATATGCATTGGGGAAGACCACGACAGACGTTTCATGATCAAATAGGGAAAGTCCTAAAAAAGGGTCAGGTCAGGAGTACCCTAAACCGACGGGCGTGTATGATGCGATTGATGAGTGTGGATGAAGCTAAAGTGGTATGCCAGGATCGTAGCAAATGGAAAGATGTGATCTCTGCCTACCCCCAAGGGAAAGAGGCGTGAAGTTTATGTATGTATGTATGTATGTATGCATTGTTAGCTTGTATAGCTCTGTCTATGACGAGACTAAATTACATAGAAAAAATATAACCGTTGATAATGAATGACTGCGCTTGTTAGCTACATAGTAAGACAGTGTCCATTCGAGTCTGGCCAGACGATAGTTAATGTAACGTTATCCGGGGCAACAATGGATGCTCCATTGCATAACTAATGCGAGGCAAAAGTCGCCGCTGTAATGTTCCTCGCGTTACGCCTTAATGTACCGAAACCTTTAAGCGACAGTTTATATAGGGAGTGCGGCCCATTTCTCGCCAATTATACGTGTGTCAAACACACTCGGAATTGCTCGTCTGCAAACGCAACCAAACGAAAACCAAACCTAAAATCAGCTCACAGAGTCTAAATTCCAATCAAGAATCTCGGCCAAAATGGTAATGATAGAGCCTAGTCTATAAATTGTTGTGCAATGGAATGTGTGCTTTGTTCTGTGGGTGTTAAGAGTGTTTGTCGCGTGTGTCACAGATCAAAGTGTAGTGTACACGTCGTTGTATGACGTACGCGACAATAATACGGCGATGTTCGAAAATGGCGTTTAAGGAGATGACTCTCGGGTTCTCCTGATCTTTCTTTTAGCCTATTTTAATACATCAATCAATCTTCCTCATTTTACGACCTAACTTAGCTTTAAGCTTAATCCTACCATTTCATCTTAAAGCAGCACTGTTGCAGTTCCGAAAGAGAGACTCTGCTCTACGACATGTATTGTCTCTTAGACAACTATAACAACTTTATTTCAAGAATACGGTCTGACACCAAACAATGTGTAGCACTCAACTAACATCAGAAGCAAAATTCAATCTCAAAAACTAGTCCTGTCAGCATAAAACACTATAAATCACAGATCGTTTAAAAACAACAAGCAATACGAATATTTCCATTAAAATCCATGTTCAACATTAGCCTGTTAGGAGTAGTATCGAGACAATTAGAGCTGTTCATGCATATTTATGATCTGGAGTAAATGGCGGTGTCGTAATAACAGGGCAGAGCGCGGCTACCTCTAATTAGTAGATACACTTACTGTGACTCCCGTGGTAAAGATGAGGGGTTTCAATACACAGAGATGAATACAAGGCTTGTTTTAAATGTACTACGTTAGTAATTATTTAATTCAAGCGACTATTTTGCGGTAATCAGTTAAATAAATAAATGATAGTGTGATCTGGGGGAGAATGGAAAAAAAAACCGTGTTGCGACAACCCCAAGTTGAATAGGTTAAGGGTAGGATGATGATGATGATTTTGCTGTAATCAGTTTCTTAACAGTTTTCTTTGAGTGGCTTTTAATTTTTTTTCGTAAAGCTTATTGAATGTGGGTGGGTGGAAAGAAATCCTGAAAATTTAAAAAGCATTTGGCGAATAAAAATTTAGTTCAGTTTAAGAAAAAATGAACTTGAGAAGTAATTTTGAATTAACACAAGGCTAATAAAATCGTTTATCTCCATTTTTGCTTTAAGATTAATATTTTGTAAAGTCCAATCCACATCTTCCCCTTAACACGAAACTATTCGACATAGAGCTACGATTTACAGCCGCGCATTTAACACCGCGTTATGGAGTGTGCAATTTGGTGCGGTAGAGATGCCGCATCGTACTATCCATAGCTCCATGTCTGTCTAATGCGTTTGATTACCCTGATTCATCGCGGCTATTTCGGTTCCCTATGTCTTTGCAATTATTACCGTTTGATGTTTTTGAATGGTTCGAGTTTAAAATGGCTTTAAAATAGACTACGGTTCGTTTAAGGTGACGTTCCGAGATGAGTTTGTTGTGTAAATACATGGAACGAATTTTGTAGGAGAAATTTTACGCTTAACTTGTGTCGTTTTATGTGTGGCTAAAGGAAGCTTCGTCGTAGTCATTTCGATGCTGCCAGTACTCGTTACTCGATAGTTAGAGCTTAAGTATTCGTGCTAGAATTTATTTAATCACGGATATTTTATGACGTGTTTGGCATGGCTAGATATTTCTGTCTAGGACTGCAAAAATACCAATTACTTTATTAATTGATAGGTTTTCCTTCCCACAAATATTTACATGTAACACTTTACACTCATACGAATAACCCTACGCAGCACCTTTAATTAGCGCTCCCTCAATAAAGATAATCGCAATCATAACCCTATTGTTCCTACCGACCGCTGTCACAGTACAGTCGGACACCGGGGTACAGTCGGCCACAGAGAGGCACACTCTTGTACGGTCAACTGGATCCAATTTTCATACATTCAATGAGAGCTGTTATACTATCAGGTAACTAAATAGGTTTGATATCCAATATCATTTTAACATACCAATTGTTTAATGACATTTAAAAATGTATGTGCTTTGTAGAGCTGATTGTGTTAATCGACTTCTATTGCTGACTGTACAGTACGTGATCTACGAAGGGGAACATTTCGGTGTACACTCGGGCACAGAGGGGCAAACTCCGGGATACAGCGGGGTACAGTCGGGTACAGTGGGGTACAGGCGGGTTAATTAGCACGACCCTGGCTTCCTCCGGGACTTGTACAGTCGGATTTGTGTGCAGTTTAAGCGCAGACCTATTGATTAAGAGATGGACGACTAGAGAAATGGTTTTAGATTGTACGGTCTGTGACACAGTTTATAAATATAATCTTTGGGAAACACTTGAACTCAAGCAAATCAAAGTAATTAAATACGTACTTGTAGTTATTTTATATGTTGGGGCCATACTTGTACGGTTAGTTTTAAGTTTCAACAAAACTTTATATAAGTTTGTCATTTTGATGTGAATTTGAAATTAACACAAAAGTGCTTGAGAAGGCCTACTCACTAAAATTTCATACTAGTTAACGTGAACTAAGACTGCCGTACGAACCTACATATTCTTACATAGTGAACTATCACTAATGCGGTCATTAGGACATAATCAAATTGATTTTGATAGTTGCTGCAAAAAGGGCAATCAATCACAAAACAATCAATAATCTAGTCGTTAGCATTACAATAACCTACAGCCTATAGGCACAGTATTAGCCTTGTCGAAATTATAACTACGGGCTATCAATCTCCATCTTATTATATTAGCACATTAGTTATTTAAGAATGCGACCTTCATTTTCAATTTCATAACAAAAAGATTAAATACTCAATACTTTGTGGTAACCTGCTGTCACGGTATGGACATGTCATGCGGAGGAAAGAGGATCACGTGGTAAGGAAGGTGTTGGACATGAATGTTGATATAGGGGAAGGGGACGACCAAAGAAACGATGGATGGATTGTGTGAAAGATGACATGGCTGCAAAGAGTGTGACTTGCAAGATGACGTCAGATAGAAACGTGTGGAAGAAAAAGACATGCTGCGCAGACTCCAATTTTTATGGCACTCCATATGTTTAAAAGGATTATAATATAGTATTGTGTCTTGCTTAAAATTTACAATCACTAATGATTTCTGTGAAATTGATTCAGAGTTTGATCGATATCGATAGTCTCTGAAACTATTAATCGGATTAAGAACATTCTTCTCGCATTTGATAGTCTAATTCTCGAAGTAGGTAAGTTAGGCACTATTATAATATCAATTGCTTTAGTACAATAACGAATCGAGTTAAACCAAATGGAGAGCAACAGAGGGAGAGAGCTTGTAAATGTAATGCAATAATAAAATAGTAATTGCTAATACTTAAAAATCAATTCAATCAATTTGACGATTTTCAATCTAAAATATTTGAGTCAACTTGACGCAATGCTATGCGCTGCCATGCACCAACACCAAAACGCGGATGACGTAGCACAGCGGTTCAGTTTTAGTCAGTAAGAGTCTGACATTACCCGCGGCTCCCCCTGGGGTCGCGGGTGTCCATGAGGATTCCCCCGCTTAACAAAAAAAAAATGGTTAGGTCTACTTGTTACTCGTGTAAAACAGGGTCAAAACTTAGTCACACATTACATTCAGGATCTTCATATGAAGTGAACATGGGATCCTCATTAGATTGGTACTTACAGCATATAGCTTAGGACACATCCTCACAGGAGCCGGGCTGTCGGCTCATGTCGCTGCGCGGGCGCACCCGCCGAGTTAATTGCGCGCTTCCCGTCATCAGGTTACATATACTAGGGCTGGCACACACACAAGGATATCGAGATATAATAATGTTATTCGTATTTTGTGAATATTTTTTTTAACATACATACATACATAAACGTCACGCCTTTTTCCCTTGGGGTCTTTCTTTTGTTTAAACACTTATGATTTTATTTCTTTAAGTAAATTTCAATGACTAAGACTTATTTTTAATTTGTCAGTGTGACTTCGTTGTGTATTGAGGGCCAGTTTAATGAAATTAAATTGAGGTAAAAGTAGGTAATGTAAATAATTGATTAGAAGAGTTGTTCCCAAACGATGAGACATGACTTAGAAAGTTTCAAATAGTTATGAATAAACATATAATATTTGAAATATGTGGTGATTTGTGTTTCGGCAAAAAGTCACTTGTATTTAACTCTTTCACTTCTCTTACTTTCTTTTACATTCTGCAATATAGCGAAAATAGCAAAAAAATTGGTGACCTATTCTCCGCAGTAACTTCCTACTACGACGTTGTTTTAACAAACATCGCGAAAGGGCATAAAAAAATACACACATATTTCACACAACAAAAATCATTACATTTTTTATTATCAAAAAATCACCTAATGATTTTATTAGGTGATTTATAATACATAGTAACAATACCAAGTGGCACCCCTGTCCAGCGACAGTAGCTGCGCCCGCGCCGGCCGCCGTCCGCACGACGGATACGCCGCGCGGTTTGATCTCGCGCATTTGCCAGCCTCTGTGACCGTTATAACGTTCTCAGAAATCAATTCTACTCAAATCGAAAACATATATCAACGTGTTTATAAGCTTAGAAATTAGTTTTTCTCAGAATGTTTGGAATTTGACTGATATTTGCTCTAATTTGGAACAAGTTAGTAGATGCATCCTGTTCTACAAATAATGATCACGAATATATTTGACTTCAATACTGAAACAATTTTTTTTAATGTTTCTCAACGTTCATAAGTGATTCCTTGGTCAGTACACCTTTAAGTGACAATGGCACTTCTCTTAGACGAGCAAATCACTAATTAAACATCGATATTTCATACGTGCTTGCGTTTTGCATCTACATCAAATAAGGTCACATTACTATATTACCCAGTAATAAGAAATACAAGAATTAAACTAATCAACCATTCATAATTGATTAATTATAATGATGGTTGTTGTTATAAATTGTTGGAATTAATTATCTATTAAATAGAGCTACCGATGGTTCTGCGAAATTCTAAGACGTTAACTTTAATAATTACGTTATTATTATTTCTCCTTATTATCTTACATAGAATTAATAATAACATCATCATTGGATCGACCTGCGTAGCCTATTTAAGTAACGCATTTTCCTTAAACACCTGACTTTTCTATTTCCCAGTGACGAATAGGAAAGAATTTGTTAACCTCTAGACTGAAATTTATACCAAATTTTAACAAAATAAGGTAGCTGACATTTTGGATTAACACGTTAACTCCCTAACCAAGTAGTTTTGCAGCAATAACCGACATCCTCGCGGATGTAACCGCGCGAAAAAATAAGTATACTCCTAAGTATACTACAATAGCAAAAATATCATATAAGTCCTTCATTACGACTTAAAGCGTCATTGTCTTCAAGATTCCTAAATATCACAACACAGTGAAAAACTTATAGTGTTAGGTAGGAATGTTCATAATTATGCAAGACATGTCTACCGTGCCCATCCATTAAAACTAATACGCATGTGATGACAGATTCATAATAACTTCATCTCACGCGAACATCATAAAAATTTAAACATCCGCTAATTCTCTAAACGAACTAATCTATACTGAACCCGAACATACTCCAAATAACAAAGTCGGTGATCCTCCGCAAGATAATAATATATTTCATGTCTATATTATACGCGCTATTCTCTGAAGTTTTATTTTTTAATCGGCAACGACATGTATCCAGACAGCCAGAGTTTTGTCTGTGAGAAATGACTTGACAGGAATTTTGGACGTTCGTTCGTGGCGTTTGTGGAACAGTGCTGGACAAGATATGCGCTAAATAATGTTATCTGAACTATGCTCGGATTAATTTGTTGGATTCTTTGTTTGTTATTTGATGGCGGGTTTTTGTTTTGGAAGTCGTAGTTTGTCTTTGTTAGACATGTTTCTTGGTGAGGGCAACGCTCTCGGGGAAATATTTGAAAATATTTTTGGAAAATATGTCATTTTTTACACGTTTTAATTTAAATACTTGTGTCCAATTAATTAAAAACACAATATTGTCCGCACTACATTTTTTTTTCAAAAAAACATGAGGGCACATGTTGTTTTTTAGCTGACAGTATTACCAACGTTTTTTCAGCAGTAGCAATTATTGTTATAAATTAAACAACATTATACAAGTTTGTTAACCAGCAACCATTGAACTCATCGATCAATCGCCTCGCTCGCACTACGCGACGCACCTTACCCGCGCTATATTTTCAATCACCGTGTGAGAGTTCGATCCCGGGCCAACAGTTTTCCGTGTATCAGTTATTTTTCAGTGAATCCGTTATTTTTCCGCGTAACGTAAATCGGACAGGTTTCTAATGAACTCGCGCGGTTTCATAACATCGTTCTTTTTATTTGGACAGTTAACTTCTGGGGACAGATTAGTGGCTTGTCAAAGTTTCTCGTATTAATTATTATTAATGTTATTATGTTGGTATGTTTTTTAGTTTTTGAATGTTTGTGTTGTTTTACTGGGAAATTAGTTCGAAATGACATTTGTTTTTCGTCATGATTATGATATTTTGTTGCATTCTGACGTTATAGTTCTTTATCACTGCTTTTAAGTGTAATGCACTTTATAAACACAGTAAGAAGCATTATTTTAGAGCTTCTAAAGTTAATAAAAAATATATCTTTATAATAATATTGTTACTAAACGTCCAACAATATTTCAGTATACTTAATAATTTTCAATAAACTCCATTCTATTATAAACGCATCCTATGACGTAACACTACCCATTTCAAAGGTCGAGTTACAAAGTTTCCACAATGATTTATTACTGTAATATCAGCTTTAACGATATTAAAATACAGTTTAAATCGCTTTGATGACACCCTAACGACCGGCGAAACTTTTCATGTTGAATGATATTTTAAAAAGCTGTTTATGAATTAATATTGGGATGTATCCAACTGTTTCAAGTTGATTGTATCGCTGTGATGATGCTGTGGTTTACGTGTTTATTTCATGTGTAAATTAACTTGCATAAGTGGTTTGTGGAGGTCAAATAACTTTGTGATTAAATTCCAATTGAATAAATGATATGACATCATTTAGTTATTTATCTCATTATTTTTTATATTGAATAAGTTTTCTAAAGGTAAAGTATTACTAAAACATATTATTATATTCCATTCCTTCTTGTATTTGTATTCAAAATTTTCCTTTCCAAAAAAAAAACCAAAATCGAAACATTTCCTGACAACACAAATCAATTTAAAAGCCAACAATAAACTGTCCCCGAAGCTTATTGCTGACACAGCAATCAAAAGTAACTGTCAGGCTATCGACACGCCAACAAAATCTCAACACCCAATTCATTATTTGAAAACCCCACGTCATTAAAAGCTTCCCCTAAATCGAGGGGGTGACAAGGGGCGCGGGGGGACGGGGGGACGGGGGGGACCACGCGGGGCAACACCAAGATAACGCACGTACGCACGGCGGCGGTGCCACGGCACGGCCAAACTGATGAGCTGGTATTATGGCCGAGGACTAATTGTCGCTTTTGGAGATCGATGTGGTTTTGAAGTCAAGTCATTTGCCATTTTCTCAGGTTTTCGTTAAGAGCTGTTGTGTTATGTACCTATCTGCTACAGGGCTGGCAATATTGGCTTCAGATCAAGAATTGTTTATTGATTTACCTTTTATTATAACTGAGCTATTCTATCTTAAATAGCAGTTATTATAGAGCTAAATATGCGCATCAAAATGGTAGAGCCACTTTACTCCAACCAAACACGAATAACACTAAACAACAGCTCAATCCACACCACATGAAAACCTCATCCCTCACTGCTAATAATGCAATTAACAATAACAAACGCAGTTTCCCGGTTCACCCTCATGAAAATTCCAGACAGTTCCCCTCAGCAGCCGCGCCGCGCCCGCGCCGGCGACATAGCGCGCATCGCACGCGTTGCAAAGCTGCAAATATTTTGGACACTACAGTATTATTAAACCCTTAATTAAAAGGGGCTAATCAAGGTTTATATTCGAACGGGATACGAGAGGATTCAATTATTTAGGCTAGGTTCGCCTTTACCAGGCATTTTCATGGTTAAAGTTTGTTAGGTTTTCCAAGTTTTACTATAACTGGGTATTGTAGCGAAGCAAAAGCATATTTGTAGAGTGCAAATCATCGATAGATTGAACCTTGAGTTCGCTGGGCTTTGCCAGTTTGACATGAGTTTTGAAGGCTCTTAGGTCTGGATAATCCAAATATAAGCAACTAAAATACCAACCAACATTGCTCAGAAAATGACATTTTTTTTTTACTTTTTTACAAAGAGAAAAAAAAATTGTTTATCATACTTATAGATCTGCGCATACATCCTTTTTTTCTGATATCAACCAAACGCAATATTTAACATAATATTAGATAATGGTGGAAAACGTGTGGAAGAAGAAGACGTGCCCCGCCGACCCCAAATAATTGGAATAAAGGACAGGGGAATGATGATTGCGGAATGGTAAAGTCCTATCACTTAAAATCACTAGCTTTACAAATCACCATTACCTCTACATCCTTTACCCATGACCTCTCATACACATATACCTACAGCAATTAAACGATGTAATGCCATAATCTGTGCACGCATGTATTGATAATGTGTTATGTCACGCCGACCGCAGCCTGTGATTGACTTGTGGTCACCTTTGTACATGCCGATTGTGCTATACATACCCACTTGTGATTCTAGATAGGTAGGTGAGGAATGTAAGTACACGTGTTTGAGATAGCTTTGGTTATGTTTAAAATTCTGTAATGTAGGTATCGTGAAAATTCAGTTGGAAAGAGTTAAAAATGAAGCTTCTAAAAATCTTCTGGCTTTCTTGTGAGTCAATAGCCGTCGGTTAAATAGAAAAATGAATTTAGTGTCCTAAACCGACTCGTGAAGTCACTGACAAACTTCTAATATTCTTGTCCTGACCTTAGATCCAGTTCCTTTTTTTCTTGACTATACCTAAACGGTTTGCTATCTAAATTAACCCTCAACTTTCACTACGATTTCTCCAAAGAAAATCAAGTCCATGTCAAAAGAAACAATTGACAAACGATTTACCATCAGTCCACAACGTAACTAAACTCCAAAAGTATGCAAATTCGTAAGTCTTCCGAGATTCCCTGACATAAGTACAAATCCGTGACTGTGACGGTTCGCGGCGGTACCTACAGCGGCGGTACAATTAAAAAGCAACCCTCAACCCCTAATTGTTCCCCGACTGCGCCAGATTAATGTACGCGAATCTAGTTACAATTGTTTCTCAAATTCTTTTGTTAGCGAATTAAGGTTAGCTAAAAATGTTGGATGCTGCATAAAATATAAGGTTTTAAACGAGTTGAGTGCTTTATAAATAAGTTGGAGCTAGTTCAAAAATATATTTAGCCTAAGTTTTAGGCATTTTTACCGTTCATATAAAACCATACAGAATCACTTTAACCATCTGGTTTTCTATACAACAATGCAATTTAAATGTCTTTAAGTGTCTCCTAATTTTTCTTCATTTTTTACCGCCGGTTAAAACACGGTTCACAGATTACAAAGTACAGAACAACAATGCCACACTGCGTTCATTGGTAAGCACAAGCCAATTAAAGCCACTTAGAATATAATTTAATACTTGTGAGGGCAGGTAGGCGCGGTAGTGAGGTAGGCGCGGTAGTGAGGTAGTGCGGTAGTGCGATCAATTAAGGCGCGTGTCCTGGCATTTTTATGCAAATATCGCCGCCGGTGGTCTTGCGCCGTCCTGCGGGAGTGGACTACGTGACAAAGATTATTTAAACACAGACGACACACAGGTCAGATTTTGTATGTAGAGTAATTTCATTTGTAAAAGACTTTATGTCCTAGAACAGATGTATAATTATTCGTATGAAGGATATTTTGGCACTTGTCTCTAGTGCAGAAACAAACGAATTAAGGATAATTTGGCACTTTTAGTCATTGCAGAAATAATTAATGATTAGTTTATTTTGCGTCTTTGTAAACGAAATATAGAAGTAGCCCATTACTTTATTTTTTAAAATTATTCTATACTCATAAATATCTTACACAAATAAAAACTGAAGTAATTTGTAGTGTCTTCTAAGTTTTGTTTAAATATTATAGTATTATCACAGTATAAGTTTGCCGCGTCTGTGTGTCTGTAGTCTGTGGCCCCACGTCCGGGATGAGCGCAACCCTCGTCACTCGTTATAGAAACATCAATTAGATTACTATCTCCATCGATATTAGGAAGCTCTAAAATAATTCGATTATACATTTTATTGAAAACCTATCGATAAGCTTTTAGTATCGATTAAATTCGAATCGATTAATTAACTAGTCGGTTTAGCCGATAAGGGGGTTTATAATGAATAATGTATTAATATTGGTAGCTTTAGCTATTTAATTAAGATTATTTAATGTGTAGTTACGGAGCGGATGTGCGATGTTTATGGGGCTTCGATAGGGAAATGTAAATATTATGGGAACGGGTTAATCGTTCGCTAATGGATAACATTTTACACAGATACAATATTATCATGTTAATTCCATTTCGGCAGGCACAAATAGAAAAATTACACAAATTAGGAACATTAGTGATTGGACAAATCTTGTTATGTTGAAAGTTATATTGATTTTTGGTATTAATTATACATTGATACCTGATCCCTTTGAAGTGTCGGTTTCAAAGTCGCGTGGGTGGCTATCTAAATAGTTTACACAAATATCTGGCGATAAAAGTCTTCCTCATAAACTTTAACGTTTACTGTTTTACACAGCGTTATAGAATTGATAACATTGACTCTACAATTTTCCTAATCATATAAACCAAACATTACCTACCTCTCTGTTTACATTAAAACGCAACTTTGAAGTCTAAAAAAGCCTTACATATTCAACACTCGGCCTCGCATACCATCGCAAACATTTCATCGTCCACTTAAGTCTAAACCCGCCTTATCTAAAGCATCTTATCTGCATAAGGCGAGTGCACACGACGCACACGATTCCCGATTAGGCTTAATTAGCACCCAAAGGGCTCCAGAAGGAACATAGTGGGCTTAATTATTATTAGCACCTCGGATTGGGCGCAGGCCCTCGATTAATGCGATATCCTCGTCGCGTGCGGACTCCTCTTATTTTATAGTTTAATGAGAATTAATTGCAATTGCTGATCAATATTGTTTCTTTGTGGGGATTTATGCCTTTATAAGTGTTTATATGCATAAAGGGTTTTTGAGTAGGTGTTACAGAATCTGTGGTAATGGTAATTGGTTGATTGTGTAGATAAAAAAATGTTGAAAAGATTTTTCATTATAAACCATTTAACACAAAAAAAAACACGAAAAAAATGCAATGAAATACTCATTGCGTTTTTTTTTGTGTCAGTCATCATGTTTATTTGAAAATAATATCTTGCTTAATAATTGAATGGTGGATAGAGCAATTTATAAAAAAATCTAATCGTTATATAAATAAAAAGGGCAATCTTTGCCAAATAGCTTCGGCCTAACTATAATTTAACACAAATGCAAAAATAATCATAAGTGTTATAAAACGTTATTAAACCTATAACATGTATGATTCATTACTCTCTAAGAAAAAGATCCATTAAATAAATAGACACTGGAATATGAAAACTAAAATATAAATAAATCAATCCTCAAAGAAACAGTTTACATAAAACACTTATCATATTAAAAAAGCTTTCAAATTGTACCGCGGAGCTCATTTACCAGCTAAATGTTATCGAGAGCGGCGCTAAACAAACATAGTTGTTATAACGTATGACACACAGCTACACAAACACGCCGCTTGCACACTGACCCTAATACTAAACAACTTTGTCTGTCATTGAATCAGTATAGAAACTCATTTGTTTCAAACATTTTTCCGAAGCCCCGCCCGTTTGAAAGTTTGCCAAATTGTCCGGCGCGGCCAATGGCAGGCCGCGCTCCCCGGCCCCGGTCGCCGGCCAATGGGACGCGAGCGCGGCCTGCGCTGGCGCACGTCTCGTTTTGCAATTCAATGAGTTGTCTAATTGATGTTTTGTTTGGCATTGATTCGGGCCATTGATGATGTGGGCCTTAATGAGCTGGTAATCTTGTGGTTGACGAGCGGAAGTGACGGTCATTTGTCGGCCGGCTTGTTTTCCAGATAAACCTGTTTCTGTGTCACGGAAATATTCCCGCCATGAAATGTTTTGATACTTTTTTGTTGATTTTATTGATACTCTTAACAGTCTTTACTAAGATTTATTGATGTTAATTATGATTAAATTTAAATGGTTTATTTTTGTATTTATAATTTGACGCGTCCGCTCGTTTCTGATCTCCGCCGCTTTGCCCTCTCCACGTGTATTTCTGTATTAAGTAATCGATAGATATGGCGCATTTGGCAACAATTTCACATGAAACAAAACAAACCTGCACACGCTCAAAGTTAAAGTTCCATCTTCTAAAATAACCTTAGCACATACATATCCCTACTGGTAGGCAATACAAGCTCTCATAAAATTTATCAAAAGCATGTTAGTACAAAGTGGCATTTTATTTAATAGAGTTTAAATATAAATTGGTTGTGTGCCAAGCGGCTGCCACTCGCGAGAGTCAGGCGGTGCCAAAAACTGCGCCGGCATACACTTGCAGATATTGCGATAGAGAAGTGCTAACAGACGCTGATGTCAGATAACTAGATGCGGCAGAGCGCGCCTGAAGGACATCGTTGAGCGTAGTTGGGTTAAGTAACTGAGGTACAGCGACCTAATCTTATTTTGATACTGTCTCTGTAGCTTTAGAAAGAAGTTTAAAAATGTTATTCTATACATACCTACGATTAAAAAGCAGACACCAAAAATTGTGAAAAGTTTTGACACACTCTCAGAAAACGGACAAACAGCGCAAATCTTTTTAAAATTCTAACAATTTGAAATTAATAATGAGGAACCATCACATTTCTGAGAGACTATGAATTTTTGCCTTAACGATCAAAGGCACTCGTAATCATTAATCTTTAACAAATCTGCATACTTTACATGACAAATTATAATTCGTGGATGCTATTAAAATGCCCCATATATCAAGACAACGTTATTAAAATGAGCAGCGCTAAAAGCTTGCCAATGTTTATGTGTATCTAAATGTGTCGCGAAATTAATATAATGCGGCGTGTGATCTGTGCTGTGCTCCGTCTACGCCCTGTCACAGTGAGCGGCATCTGATGTGACTGCCACCGACCTTGGGCCTCAAATCCGCAAATAGGTTCTAGTCTTTATGCAATCTAGGTTATCGAATAAAAACGAACATTGATGCGGAGTTTTTGTACCTGTCAAATCAAATCAAATCAAATCATTATTTATTTGCAAAGAATGTAGGTATTTACGAATTGGTGTTACAAATATAACATACAGTAGCCTTGTACATTCTGCCTATTTAGGCATGCAAAAGTTTATAAGGAACAATTATTTATTTATCTTAATTAACAATACAATAATTCATACATGCAAAACAATCAATTAATTAATAAAATTATCATCCAGGAAGTCTTGAATCGAGTAGTAACATTTTTCGAGTAATAGGTTAGTAAGTCTCTTTTTAAAAAATTTTGTGGGTTGTTCCTTAATGCACGCAGGAATTTTATTATAAATTACAGGAGCCATACCTTTAACACTTTTCCTTAGTAAAGCCGTCTTGCATTCACTTTTAGATAATAAGTCTTGGTACTGTGATCGCATAGGGACTGCGCGTAGACGGGTTTCTTTTAAAGATTTAAATAAATGAGGATTGGTTTTTACGAATATCGCCATTTCTAGGATATAGATACATGGAAAAGTTAAAAGCTTATTCTCTTTGAAAGCAAGAACACAACTTTCTGTGACTCTAATATTAAACATAGATCGGATGCAGCGTCTTTGGGCTCGAAAAATATCCTCTCTGTAGGTACAGTTACCCCAAAAAATAATTCCAAATCTCAGCATAGACATAACCAAGCCGTGATATGCTACAAGAACCGTTTTAATATTTACTTTTTTTGACAGGATATGCAATGCATAAGCGGATTTACTTAGTTTCTTACATATTGTTTCAGCATGAGCTTTCCATGTCAGTTGGTTATCTAAAGTAATGCCTAAAAATTTTGCAACTTCTACTCTTTCTATTGTTTGCTTATTATATTTTATATTTAAATCGTCAGGTCGTTTTCTCTGGTGGAAGTGCATTATATTTGTTTTATTTAAGTTTATTAGTAAATTGTTATGATTTAACCAGTTAATTACTTCTTTTAGTGTATTTTTTACTTCATTTGCGTATTGTCGTTTATCAGAGCACTCTATTAATGCCGTACTGTCATCTGCAAATAAGACCATTGGGTGGTTGACTTGTCGTGGCAGATCATTGATGTAGAGAAGAAATAAAAGTGGCCCCAGAACACTACCTTGCGGTACACCAAATCTTACTTCTCTAAAGGTAGATGCAAATTGTTGTTCTCTTCTAGTTTTAGTGCAAATCCTCGTAATTTCTGTAAATTGCTTGCGACCGTTTACGTAAGACATGATTAAATTTAAGGCATTTCCGCGTATTCCATAAGCATAAAGTTTTTCAAATAATAGTTTATGATTCACGCAATCGAACGCTTTAGACATATCAGTGAAAATAGCGCAAATGGGAACTCTGTTATCAACACTTTTCATGATTGTGTTAAGTAAATCGAATATAGCCATATTTATATTTTTATTTTTTCTGAAACCATTTTGCTCTTCACAGAGAATGTTAAATTTAGTCACAAAATTGTAAATTACTTCGTATAGAATTTTTTCTATTATTTTGGATAACACGTCATTCCGTAATTAAAAAATAAAGATTTTAAACTAAACGTGCGGTGATAGTTGTTAAAAAAATATTTACATTTACTAAAGCTGACTCTTATCCAAGAAAGCGTATTCAATACTACTCGTACCTTATAAAAATTTTGTTCACCTAACGGTAAACTTGTGGGTATGACCCAGAGATACAAATGCATTTCGAAGAATAAAGCAAAGTTGTTTTTAAATGATGATGTTTTTGAAGCGGCACATCATAAACCAACAGGCTTTTCTGAATTCTAGATGGCCAAGCACATCCTTAATCTTTGTTACTAAACTTCAAATAATATCGATAGATAGTATCTCAATGCACCAAAAATCTATCTAGTAAATTCCTTCTGCTTACACAATACTCCTCGGTAATCTGTTTGCAATCTTTTGCGCAGTCCATCAATATATTTAATACCTAAGTTGTTATATTATGATGTTTTTATATCAGGCAGATTTAAGTTATCTTACTATGTAGCCCTTTGTTATTTTATAATTATGAGATATTATAAGATTTGGTGTCCTTCAACAAACTGTTGTATTTGATCACACTTTATCTTTACGAAGCCGACTTAATTTGTACTGGAATGTATTTTTCGTTGAATTAGTCATCAATTAGTTGATTTTTTTTTAAACTCAGCCGATTTAATTGCTTCGTGCTAGCTTGAACTTTAAGATGGGCATGTCTGTATACGTTGTTTAATATAGTTATAAGTTAACATAATTTACCAAATTCTCGTTGATTTTTTTTCTTTTCCTATTTAAAAGACTTTCGCACTAAGAAATTTAGTCCTTATACCGCCGGGGATTAATTTCACCAATACTTTTTGCCACTATATCAAGGTAACCATACCGTTTCCATTCCCCATACATCGTTGTACCACCGCCGTGAGATTGCATCCGCACGGCGTTTGTATCACCGCTCCGCGCGGCTCTTGAGCGTCCGACTTTGATGTCGGCTCCATCGCAGCAATCTTTACCAGTCGCCTCTAATACACTTCGCACTATTGAGAGCTGAATAAGTGAATACTGTAAACTCGAGTGTCTAAGGTATGGAGGGACTAAAATAGGATGCTTATGGTTTTGTCGAGAGGTATTGATGTTTGATGAAGCTGGTTCCAACTAGTAAGTATGGATGAGAGGATGATCATCTACCTTAAGTATTTTTTACGACTTGAAAAAAGGAGACAGTTCTTTTTCATTCTTCGTCCCTGCTGTTTTACCGGATATTAATCAATATGCTGTTTTCGGCGCAGAAATAAAGAAAGTAAGTAAAGCAAAGAAGACTAATTAGCAACCTATCGTTTCAAATTCTTCGTGTAAAAAATCCCGAGGAAATAGTTATAGGTACTTCTCAGAAACAGCTGTTAGAAAACGAATCTATATAAAGTTACAGACTGTGATCGGTTACTATTGTAAAAGCAAGACGGTGTATTAACTATGTATGTATTAACTATGTATGACGGTGTATTAACGGTGTATTACATTATTTTTTCACAACGACAACAAATAAATTATCCTTCGAAATCAGGGCGCATGATTAACATTTGTCATTAAGGTGTCTTAATTTGATCGAGCGAGATAATGTATGATAACATTGGGGGGTGTTTTACGATTTGTATTGTAAGATTTTGTCTTGATAATATTTTTTCTGGTTGTTGTTTTTACCTTGTTTTTAGCCTTTTTAGTTGATTTTCTATTAAGTACTTATACCTAGTTGCTTTTTTGGCCTTCGGGTTTTAGTTTTTTTTTTTATTAGATATAGTTCGTACATACAGTTTAATAAGTACTGAAGTATAATTTTAAATATTATATTCACCTGTTATTTGTTTAAAGTAGACAGTGTAGATATACTACACATAGACAGCAAAAACATTTGTTTACTTTGTGATTACTTTGAGACCTGAGTATGGATATAACTTTGTTAATACATGTGATATTCTTTAATGTTGAGATAAATCAATTGAACATTAACAACTATTTCAATGTCTCAATCTAAAATAATGTGTTCCATATGTAGATAATAGCGAATACAATGTTGTGAAAGCTAGTAGGCGGTCGGTGATGGCAGCCAATTGGGTTTTTTGGTGACTTTGCTACTTAAAAACTAATTAGTATTGTTCGTAAAACAGTTTTCCAAAAAATACAGGATAGATACGCACGTTACGTCACGTTTCAGTGCATTTTTATCGAGAAGTGACATTACTAGACATAAGTGATTAAACATTTTGACTTCCTCTTACCAAGAGACTTATAAAGTATATCACAAGCAGGTACCTACCTAATAAAAAAATACGATTACCGAAATCACGCATAATAATATGAATAACACAAACTTAAATAACGAAAAATTATATTTTTTTTACTGTTTAGCTGTAGCTCGCGAATTCACCCGCGCAATGTCGGTTATTGCTGCATAATCAATTACCATCCCTCTGTTGTCCCCTGAGTTTGTTTCGACATTTCTTCTCAGGGTAGTCAGGAAATGTCGAATCCAGCGAGCTCGAAACATATTTGACATGTAAAAGTGATAAAAATTGTCCTACTTACAGAATAAATTATTTCATTTCATTTCATTTCGTTGCAGTAAGTAAAAAGTAGTTCTAAAATCAATACCACATTTCATAAAAAAATATTCAGCAGTTTAAGGGTGAAAAAGTAACAAACAGCCATTTATCCATACTTACGAACTTTCAAATTTATATTAAGTATTACCTAGTATGGAGAGGAAAATAGATCAGGCCTTTGACCTACCTGTCTATAGTCTATACCAATTTAGTACCGAGTCAGTTTCTAATTGCTCCAGAAATAACATAAACTTATCTATGTTAGTTCCAGAACATTTCTATGAATAAAACTACCTGAACTAAGCAACACCTTACGAATTTGAACATCCACAAATAGCGGGCATCGTGGCGACTCGATATTGTAATGTATTTTTAAACAGACCCAATGACAGATCAATACTGTGCCATCAAAACCCTTATTAATGAGTGTTGCAATGTTCATTTGTTATATGTATGTAGGTATGTGTAGTTGGCAGGTAGCTGGCTTTATAATAGGATCGGCTTAATAGATGTGTTGAGTTGCATGTGCAATTGTTAGCATGTTAACTATGGACAAGTCGGGTTATTTATCAGTATATTTGTGGAAATTGAGCTATTCTTTGAAAGTAGTATTAATTATGAATTATTAGGATTGTATGTCTTTTGAATTGCTTTAAAAATTACGTCTACCGATAACAGTAAGAAAAGAAAAATGATAAGAAAAATATTTCTCAACAACTTCATCTAATCTCAAATTAGGTAGGAATACGAAAGTCACTTGTGTTATGAATAACTAGACAACTGATAAACGTACTTCTATATTTCTAAATACATACATATTATAAACAAAAAAAATTATGCGATACATAAACTAACGTGAGTCATCAGTTTTCATCATTTTATCAAGTTGTTATTCCTAGATCTCCTTTAATGAATAGCGATATCACAGTACACAGTGATACACCACACACGCCTACACAGTATACGCGGGTTACACGCCATACACAGTATACGCGGGTTACACGCCATACGCGGGATAATTGAAGCGGTATTCACCTGTAACGATCCGCTTAATGAGATGAAATAATATGGTAACTAAATGAATTATACGCGCCCCCGACAGCGGGCGCAGATGTGGAACAAGTGGAAGCGACCGAGTATTATACTACAGGATGTAATAACACGTAATTATGTACTTATTGGTGTGTGAACTTTGATAATGTGAATTGATTTGGATTTTTTATTGAATTGTATTTGGTATATCTGTAGGCTGCAGGATACAGAGTACTTAAGAAGATTTTTGCAGTTGTAGAAATGAAAGAACTCGCTACACGGCGGCGCAGAGCGGTAACTCTTTCCCCAATTGTTAAATGGGTAATATACAATAATTCGTTAAACGAACATCTATAATAATAATGTAGCCTTTCAGTTGAACTAAAACTGTAATTACCTGTAGAATAAAGAGTTCTTGCCCTAGTGATGCCCGCGACGTTGTTTGCGCGAGAATTGGTTACAGCTGAAAAAAAGTTACAGCAGTCGGATAAAAAGTAGACTATAGGTTCAGCCAGGGTGTTAGCTAATTCTTTTTTAAATTTCATTAATACTGATGCAGCTATTTGAGCGTGTAAGACTGACCAACATCCATCAATTCATCCAAATATATGTAAATCCATCCATCTATCTACTATACTTAGAAACTTTCACGTAATAATATAAATAGGATTCCATTTTCAGCAATCCATAAAAGTCACCTTATTATAGTGCGAATACCTACACTTACATAGTTTTATAAAACACGTGTCGCATCCAGTGAGAGTCGGTCATGAGACCGTTTGATCGTTCATACGCGAGCCAATATCTGCACTCAATTACAAGCGAAACACACACATACATACATACCTAGGTATGTTACACACACACATACACACATCGCACGTGATACTGATTCATGCTGAATGATGTGCAAGAGAACAGATGTTAATATACGTAACTTACAATGTCCTCTAGAAATCTATTGAATCGCATTAATGGTATTCTTAGATTGTCTTTATGTAAAGCTAATGTGACGACAGGGTAAGAAAAGAAAAGATCTAATTACTCAAATAGAGAATATCTTACATGTAAGTATTCTAAAAATAATAAAAATTGACGAAGATAAGCTTCTTTAAAGTTTGGGATGTTGTTGTTGTCACGCAACAACTTAAAAATAAGTGATTTCAGAATCAAGTTCTAATTAACTGTAACTTGGTTAATTTGTGTTTTCACACACGTAAAAAACCAACACACCATTATATATAATTTGTATGTTTCTATAAATTGACTAGGAACTCTATAAATCTCTATACATCCGTTATCGGTACATAAGCGTTATCATTCCATTATCTTTATAATTTCAGTTAACTTAATTCTATTGACCTCCCACTGTCGCATGTCGGTGCTCTAGCACCGATTTGTTATTGTACTGAACACTCTCTTATCATAATCATACAATAAAAAAAAGAGTATGGTCATGCAACGACCTCATTTTATTTCCTAAATCTACAAAACTAATATCATAAGCTCAGCCTATATTCTATAATCCCCTTTAGGGCTGTTTACAAATTTTACAAAATACTTGGTCTTTCAAATGCCGCATCCAGAAAGACTTAACTTATCTACTTCGTGGTGAAACTGTAAAGGATACCGTAATACATATAATGAATAGGGATGATGATAAGGTACGAAAAGTGAAAATCTAATTAATTCGTTAGATACAAAATAAAAAATATTAGACACGCATTTTTGTGTTTCTCTGAACATATTATAAAAACGTCAAAGAAAAGTTGTTTTAAAGTTTAGGAGAGGGTGCTTGTGACATAAGGCACTAGTAAAATTTGTAGGAAATAGTGATCACACGTGTAACTTTCATTGATTGTACTTTGGTAAATTTTTGTTTGTAGGACAGAATAAAAGATACATATCCAATGTTTTTCATCATAGTTTGATGAATAATAATATGACGGATATTAAAAAAGCAAGTTGTCATCATCCCTATTGTCAGCGTAATAACTGCTCTATAAATACTCTATAGTAAAGAGCAAATCAATTGTGTAAAATAATATTGTATTAACGAATAAACACGGGCGCGTTTGCCGCGAATCGCACTGACCCACAAGCCTATAAGGCTTTATAATAATTAAAAGTTAATTGACCGTAAAATATGTCCGCGATCCGGAAATATGTGCACAATACAGTTTAATTGAATATGTAACAGTTATTTATCTCCGATGCCGGTATATTATAACGCGTTCAATGCTGTGTACAATATGATCACTGTAATTATTTTATTGTTCTAGTGGTTGAAAGCGCGACTGGCGAGGCAATACAAGTCTGCGGTTTTTCTGTTAAGATATATGCATTTACGTGCTTCTAAAAAAACTTAAAACCGATCTCAACAGGCATATGTTGACATTTGACAGATCATTGTCATCATCTTCCTGCCCTGAACTCATTTTCCTTGGTGTTCATTCTCCCCTATCAGACGTCACACTATCATTTACTCCTTTTTCATACAAACCATTGCTTTTACAACCCATCCTTTCTTTGAAAGTTGTTAAATCATTATAATTCTGACAACTTAGCTTTACAATTCTATATTGCCCACTATAATGGGTTGTTTAGGTCAGATAAGTAGTAGGTAAGGAAGACGTATGTAGAAAATGATATTTTGCTTAATCTAAAGAATTTAAGCCGACATCAACGCAACTTAGGAAAATTACGCTAAAGGCCGAAAAATACTAAAGATATGTGATCACATGACTTTGTTTGTAAATTCTTTTCGTGCGTAATATGTATTGATAACTTCTCGAAATTGTATATTTAACGTATAAGGGTGAGGTTACCACAGATAAATATAATTAGCAGAAAAACCCAACCTACCGAGTAACCGTGTGAAGTGCTGTATTTACGTCAATGGTAAATATTTATCCGATTTAAACTGATTAGGCTTTTAATCTTTATAATTATCTTATATAATTGTAGTAATAACACGGAATGGTATCTAGGTACTTATATTAATTGAACGATTGTTGTCAATTACAAATAACGGATCATCGTGACTTTGTGTTCATGTAGGTATAGATACAATACATACAAGGATCTTTTGGCACGTGGTCGAAATCGGAACTAATGCCGTCATATACGAAAAGCCATCACTTAAGACAGACGCGGACGGTTGAGTAGATTCTTGTTACGAATATGCACACTAGCGCCCTCATGTTAATGAAATCTGTGGCTAAAGATGCTTGTAGCACATGAAGCTGATATTTTACTCCATGCCTTACATAATGTCAGTGATAAAGCTGCAACTTGAGTTTTAAAGTTGTAAAACTGCGACAAACACTTAACGCCTTTCCAATTCATCAAATAAATATTTAGCCCGACAATAATTAACTTATCACAAACCACTCACGATCAATCGCAAAAAAATATAATTAAATTAATCGAATCGATAAACTTGTCGATACTTTAATCGATATTAGTTACCGATGCATCGGACTCGCTTTCTATCACGAATCGATTGAAACGATTCTAAGTATCGTTGTTATTAATTAACTATTTATATGTTGAGACTGGTTTGAACTTTCACTAATTTGATCATTATTATTTTATTACGAGTGATTTCGTTCTTCCTGAGTTAATATAATTACTGGTAAATTAGACTTGTAATGGTAATTCTCAACTAAAAATTAACCAGTTTGACTGAATTCAACTGAATACTGTAATTTTCATGTAGCAACTGCCTATTTCACCTTTGTCCAGTATATAGTGAAACTCAGCATCTTAAAGTATTAATGACTGTCAGGGATCACCGTATGATAGTCAAGTGACAGAGACACTTGTGTCACTCCTATGGTTTGAGGTTTCCTTTAATTAGAGGAGCACACTTGACACAGGCATTAGTGTAATTTGTAATGTACATTTGAATTATCATAGTATACCTCTGTCAAGGATTGTAGGACTTATACAACAAGAATTTATTTATTTTTAGGTTAACCAACAATTGTTTACACATAATATTATATTTCGAATTGGCATATAAACATTTGTGCTGTGTGAAGCTGTGATAGCTTAGTGGCAAGACCGTAGGACTGCTAAGTCAGAGGTCTTGAGTTCGATCCCCACGGCACGCACCAACTTTTCGAATGTTTGTGTGCATTTAAGCAATAAATATCACAGCTTCCGTGTTTCGGAAGGCACGTAAAAATGTGGGTCCTGCGCCTGATCTCTCTCCGGTCGTGTCGGATTACCGTCCCATCGGGTTATGAGAGTAAAAGGAATAGAGAGTGCACCTGTGTTTGCGCACACGCTTGTGCACTATAATATGTCCTGCGTAGCTGGCTGGTGTCATAGTAACACTGGCCGCCGTGGCCGAAATCGGTCCGGACCGCTATTATTATAAACATTTGTAAGTGTAACAATCACTTATAGGCTAACACCACTATAGGTAAAAAATAATACTGAGCTGTTAGTCTCACAAGTGAGCAAGGTATGAACATATACAACGTCCCTATTGTTCATAATAGCACAACAATTAGCTACCTATACAAACACCTTAAGAAAAAAAAATCGTTACGCAACCTCCGTTAATCAGCAAACATTTCGAAAAGAACAGAGGGGATGAAATAATTGATTGTTCGTCCCCCAGGGGTAGGAGGCGGGGGGGGGGGGAGGAGGGGATGACTATCTTCAATGAATAATTGTTCGATTAACGGGGCTTAGTCATTGGCCTCGATCGCCGGCAGCTTAGATAAGTATAGTGATGGACGCACTCATCGATATCCCGGCATTTTAATGTTGTTTTTTTCATTTTATTAATCGTTTGTCATTTTTTGTTGTTTATTGGAGTGATGTACATTTTTTATGGAAATTTTATCTTCAGATTACGTTTTGGATTTATTTTTTGTCTGGCTGTAAACACGTGGTTCTTTAATCATTGCAAATTAATCAGAACATCAATTAAGTTTATGTTTCATCGTTTAATTTCCCACAGACGTGTGATCTGGCTATTAATACCGTGACTTAAATGTAACTTGATATCTTATCAACACAATGCACAAAACTTGAACAACTTTATGTACAAGATTACATTTAAGTATTTAATTGCTTTTATAACAATAAACATAAATCAGAGTAAAGTTCACATTTCTACACTATAACGTTCTTTTGTCTCCCCGAACTAATATACAAGGTCGACTTGCTCTTAAAAATCTAGACTCAGTTTCCAGGTCAGTCTAAAGTATTAAAACAACGATATAATAAATAACAGGACGCCGGCTATCCACGTCCATGTCTTGATGTTATCTCGCCTCGGTCATAAATAAAGGTCATTTAATTTATATTTATTTAGTAGACTCGTAACGTGCGGTCTTTGACATTATTGACTAATATTTCATTCATACTGCAGTATACTGGTCTAGTCTGATGGACTACTGTAAGTATTCTATAGATAGGTAAACTTAGTATTATAAAGAAGCAATTATCCCTCAACTACGTTAAAATAAATTAGAAAATCATATGTAATCATAAAAAAAACAGCAAAGAGTAATTTCCTATCAAAAAAATCAATAGAATCATATGTTTAGTAAACTATCTACTCTTTTCTTTAAAATGTTTATACAACATAATTATATCGATACATCAACATCGTATATTTAACATCGATACATTTGCATCGAGCCTCCCCCATCCCTAAAACCCGTCACTAATAGGGTCGTGTACAATGATCTCGCGAACAAGCCGCTTGCGACACCGCGTGCTGTCGAGCGCTCGTCGTACCACTGTACCGCTGTACGCGCGCCTTTTGACTTATTGTCTCACTTATAATTACAAATAGTTTACGATGCAACGTCGGTTAACGAGGTGAGCTAGTTAATTGCGAGTAAACAAGGGAATTTGTAATTATACGATATTGATGTATTGTCGATATTAATGTTAGGAGGTTGTAATATTAGGTTTATGATGATAGAATCGTTTTTTGGCACATTATACCTGCTTTTTAAGAAGATGTTTTAAGCAAACTAAACATATAAAATAAATTTTCCTAATTTTCATGGTGTGGCGTTCTTTGTACGACTAGAATAGATTTTTTTGACCAAAATATTCGAAGTAGTAGTAGTTTTAAGTTTAAATATCATATTACGATAAACTAGATTTTCATATGTCTAATATGAAATAGGCAACTGAAAACCTATTACACCAACGCGGCAACGTTTACTAAAATAGAACCAACCAATCAAATACTCAAACTATTAATAATGTAGGTCCAATTATATCTATCGACTGAAATACAATCGTTTAGTACTACTTCTATAAAAAGCCTTCAAATAATAACAGCTGATATTATTAGAAGACTAGAAGTATCGATGTGGTCGCCTCCCTGACCCAGTGCGGGTCGTGTGCACAATGCTGAGGTAGCAACCGCTATTGATTGCTGCTTCCTTATTAACTGCATTTGAAATGTTTCTTGACGTCTAGTGAGATGAATAAACATCGTATTACTCAGAGTGAAACGATGATATCGATTATCGACTTAGTTTAACAGTGTGACACATTCAGTAGTATTTTATTTGCTAGTATCAATAAAGTTATCAGACAAAAGTTGTGTTTTCAACTTATGTTTTTAATGGAAAGGGAGAAAAATGTACTTTTTTTTATTGACAGTACAAAAAATAATGGGTGAAATCTCAGCAATACTGCAAAATGACTAAACTTAAGATTACATATAAAATATTATTCTCATGTTTCATTTACATAACTAGGTACTAGAATAACATCAAATCATAAGCTAAACCACTAGCAGTAGTATCGATACTCTCCGCCGACGCGGCCCCCTCCCTAGAGAGCGCCGCACTAATAGGGTCCTGTACACTGATCTCTGGCACAAAGCGACGCATCGCGGTAATATTGATTGCCTGAACTATTGCGTGTATAGGGACGACAACACTACAAGTAGTCAAAATAGTCTGCCTTGGAACTTCATTTTGACTGGTTTAGTGGTTAGAGGCCTTTACTGCTATACCAGAGGTCGTGGGTTCAATTCCCACCCAGAGCAAATATAATTCAATTTATGTGATCAAAGTCAATTTATTTCAAACAAGAAACTTATTCATCTTCTTTAAAAAAAATCCAAGTAAAAACACTTGAATAAAATCGAGATTAGTTGATTAAAATTAGTTAGGGAGAACCAATACTTTTAGGGAGTAACTATTGCATTTTCGAAGAAAGCTTTTCCATTGTAAAGGACTTAAACAATATTTAAAAGTTGACGAGGGTCTGCTAAAGCAACTTGTAAATTGAAGAAATAAAAATTAGGAGACCTGAACTCAATGTCCAGATTATCTACAAAATCAAGCTTAACTTCTCTAACCGCGTCCAGCCGCCCGTGTAACCGGCCCGTAGCTGTTAGCCGTGATAGCCGTGTTGTTGCGGCCTAATTGACGCGCAGCCCCTGTCACAATACTCCAGCTGTCTGTACTGCGAGCGCGGGATTTATGCTGTTCATATTGATTGGTTGTAATTAATAACTACAAATCGAGATTACCTTCAGTAACCGCGTTCAGCCGCCCGGTGTAACCCGCCCGTGGCTGTTAGCCGTGATAGCCGTGTTGTTGTGGCCTAATTGACGCGCAGCCACTGTCACAATACTCCAGCTGTCTGTACTGCGAGCGCGGGATTTATGCTGTTCGTATTGTTGATTGTAATTAATAACTACAAATCGAGCTTACCTTCCCTAACCGCGTTCAGGCTCCCCGTATAACCCGCCCGTAGCTGTTAGCCGTGATAGCCGTGTTGTTGTGGCCTAATTGACGCGCAGCCACTGTCACAATACTCCAGCTGTCTGTACTGCGAGCGCGGGATTTATGCTGTTCGTATTGTTGATTGTAATTAATAACTACAAATCTAGCTTAACTTTCCTAACCGCGTTCAGCCGCCCCGTGTAACCCGCCCGTAGCTGTTAGCCGTGATAGCCGTGTTGTTGTGGCCTAATTGACGCGCAGCCACTGTCACAATACTCCAGCTGTCTGTACTGCGAGCGCGGGATTTATGCTGTTCATATTGTTGATTGTAATTAATAACTACAAATCGAGCTTACCTTCCCTAACCGCGTTCAGGCTCCCCGTATAACCCGCCCGTAGCTGTTAGCCGTGATAGCCGTGTTGTTGCGGCCTAATTGACGCGCAGCCACTGTCACAATACTCCAGCTGTCTGTACTGCGAGCGCGGGATTTATGCTGTTCGTATTGTTGATTGTAATTAATAACTACAAATCTAGCTTAACTTTCCTAACCGCGTTCAGCCGCCCCGTGTAACCCGCCCGTAGCTGTTAGCCGTGATAGCCGTGTTGTTGCGGCCTAATTGACGCGCAGCCACTGTCACAATACTCCAGCTGTCTGTACTGCGAGCGCGGGATTTATGCTGTTCATATTATTGATTGTAATTAATAACTACAAATCGAGCTTACCTTCCCTAACCGCGTTCAGGCTCCCCGTATAACCCGCCCGTAGCTGTTAGCCGTGATAGCCGTGTTGTTGCGGCCTAATTGACGCGCAGCCACTGTCACAATACTCCAGCTGTCTGTACTGCGAGCGCGGGATTTATGCTGTTCGTATTGTTGATTGTAATTAATAACTACAAATCTAGCTTAACTTTCCTAACCGCGTTCAGCCGCCCCGTGTAACCCGCCCGTAGCTGTTAGCCGTGATAGCCGTGTTGTTGCGGCCTAATTGACGCGCAGCCACTGTCACAATACTCCAGCTGTCTGTACTGCGAGCGCGGGATTTATGCTGTTCGTATTGTTGATTGTAATTAATAACTACAAATCTAGCTTAACTTTCCTAACCGCGTTCAGCCGCCCCGTGTAACCCGCCCGTAGCTGTTAGCCGTGATAGCCGTGTTGTTGCGGCCTAATTGACGCGCAGCCACTGTCACAATACTCCAGCTGTCTGTACTGCGAGCGCGGGATTTATGCTGTTCGTATTGTTGATTGTAATTAATAACTACAAATCTAGCTTAACTTTCCTAACCGCGTTCAGCCGCCCCGTGTAACCCGCCCGTAGCTGTTAGCCGTGATAGCCGTGTTGTTGCGGCCTAATTGACGCGCAGCCACTGTCACAATACTCCAGCTGTCTGTACTGCGAGCGCGGGATTTATGCTGTTCGTATTGTTGATTGTAATTAATAACTACAAATCGAGCTTAACTTCAGTAACCGCGTTCAGCCGCCCCGGTGTATCCCGCCCGTGGCTGTTAGCCGTGATAGCCGTGTTGTTGCGGCCTAATTGACGCGCAGCCACTGTCACAATACTCCAGCTGTCTGTACTGCTCGAGCGGGATTTATGCTGTTCATATTGTTGGTTGTAATTAATACTATATTTTATGTTAAGAGATTACTTAAATGAAAGTTCAGTTAAGACATTTTTTGTACCGCTCCACTTGGTCTGTTTAAAATGAAGGGATTTTTTCCCTAGACTGTATGCTGTAGCTTTTGCTCAGCTGTGGGACACCCACTGCTAAACAAAGGCCTCACTCAAGTCGTTTCTCGTTCGAGCTGTATTCAATTGTTATAATTATTATTTAGGTATGTACCTATCTATTTGTATGCATGAATATACGAGTATGTTTGTGAGTTTGAGTTCAGTCTCTATTCGATTCGGCTAACGTTTCTTGTTAACCGCCTCGGTCAGAAGGAAAATAATTTAAAATTTTGTTCAATAAACAAATAAGGGCATTACTACATTTACGAACACAATCCTATTACTTAAACAATTAAACTCTATTTAATCAGGTCACCAAGTTATGACACATCACTTCTTGATACTGTCTATTTATAGTAACACTCTTTTACGTAAGAGCACAAAACTCCAATGTTTATATAAATGTGATTCGAGCTCTACTCCGTAACGCGACAATTGTAGGAACTCGACAGTTCTCAGTAACGGTTATTATTATGTAGAATTATAAATATCTGAGAACTTAACAACTATTGTGTCACATTCAATTACTTGTTGTATTCGTTTTGATTCAGATTTCTTAGTCATGTCTTGGAACAATTTATGTGTAATGTGTTAAAAGACCGAATAAATGTGTCATCTTATGTGACTGGTTACTAAACGTAGAGATGAATGGTATAATACTACTAGTACTACAAGTTAATTTTGTATGCCAAAATTTCTCTACACCACCTATCTTTTATTTAGTGCTTGTAGATATTTTAGCTTATTCCGAAACTAATATAAGTAAGTTTTAATACAACTGGGATATTTTAAGAAATCGCTCGAGACAAAAGTTTTAGTTAACTGTAAGCTGGAGAATCTTTGTATTATAGCACTATAAATAAATTTACAATATTTTGCTATTTAAGTCCATTTAATATTCCCACTGCAATTGTACCAAATACTAACCAGTGATCCCGAACTCACTCACCACCTGACACAGTACAATTAGCTCTCCTTTGACATGTAACACTATCAATCCATCTCAAAACTCGGACCTCTCGTTTACTCCTCTGTTTTGGTATATATTTATCTCTATCACACGTACTAATGCGCAATCAATAATAATTATCTTCATGTTTGCAAGCAAGTGGATTGCATTGGGGAATAAGGGTGGGTGCACAACGAGTGCAAATTAGACTTTATAGTAATAAATAAATATTTAAATATTTACCCGACTGCCACAGAAAGCAGGGTAATGTTTTACAAGTGTATGTATGAATATAGATTGCTACGTTTCCTACTGCAGCTTGAACGGCTGGAAGGATTTTAACGCATGTGGTGTTGTTAGATTCGTCTTGAAGATTTTTTTTAAATAAAAACTTTTTTTGCTACACATACACGCCATACTTACATAAGTATATATTAAGTTTATTAGTTTTACAGAAAAAATATATTTTTTTACTCCAAAAAATATTTTTATAAGCATAATAATATTGATCTTTTGATTGATTTTTTAATTAAATAGCACATTAGCAAAGCTGTATCAATCTAGGATCTTCTCAGCAATCTCCGGTCTCCATCAGCAGCTGTCCTGGGGGATTGTGGCCTAATTAACCATTCTATAGGTCATACAACGTTACTATACTAGGAAGTATTGTTCAATGAAATTGTTCTTGAATAGATATAGGCAGGAAAGATGAAATACACAGGTTCAAAACCAGTGAGTTTTGTTTTATATCAATTTCATGTTTTTGTCATTCATCGAAGAGAGTCGTTTTTTATAATGATAGTTATTGTCAAAAATAGCATTCAGAACTGTTTTTATTAGGATGAAAGTGTCAAATAATAGTAATAACTCGTTTTGGTGGTGCTGTTGGTCTCAGCATAGAACGAAAACTATACACCGTGACTTTTAGGTCGTTTTAAAAAAGCAGCCCAGTTCGTGTATCCAATGACTAGTAAACGTTTATAATAAAAAAATATGTTTTTTTTAAGATTTGAATGAATAAAAATATTATTCATTATTATGACACAAGGCAGTTTTACGAACACTCTGTAGTGAGCGCGGTCCGAACCTTGTGCCAAAGGGCCCGCGCGGGCGGCGCGGCGGCGTCTTATCACAGGTCATTCACCTTAGCGTAAAACAGCTGTCTTACTATTGCAATCATAATGTTCGCAGTAAGTATGTAGCATGTATCTTCAACAGTTTGATACGTAAACATTTTTAACAGGATGTTTCATATTTCCAATGTATTATTTATTTTTTTCATGCATATTATTTTAATTAATGATAAAAAAAATATATTCGCGCCTAGAGGTATTTTATGACGGATACATTGTGTGGACGACTTTTTTAAAACGACCTAAAAATCACGGTGTATATTTTTCTTTTATTGTGCCAAGTGACTTATGTCAGATGTATGGAATGTAAGCACATGTCCAGAACTCGCAAAAGTTCGTATTTTTTGAAAAAAAAAAAGAAAAACTTTTGTCCGATACTCTATCTAAGACTAGTTTTTGAAACAAAAAAGCTTTTATAAACTCATGTCAAAAGAGTTCACATTTCAAAAACCGTTCCTTTACAATAACAAACGTTCGCCGGTCACCTGCTCCCACTGTGCCGCCAACCCACACGAAGGTGTACAATGTACAGTGTAGGCATAGAGTGCGAGTCAAATGTCACATGTTACCCGGATTAATTTGCCCGGCAATTACACGCCGCCATAATGCGGTGACGTGTGTCCGTAACGTGTGTCTGTGTGCGTGTGTGTAGGTCATACGCGTGCGTTACTGATTGCTGGTTTAATAGATGTCTGGAGGTTGAGGATGGTCCAGTTTGTATGGTCGTTGATGGATTTGAAGTAACCGGAGAAGATTGAATACTTATTCTTAACTAGAGACTCGTTGACCCAACAGACAAACTATTGCTACGCTTTTGTGGGGCTTAGTTTATAAGATAACTAACTTTAAGAAATAAAGATAAATAAAATAAAAAATAATCCCTTGTGTCCTATCCTGAGTTTTCACGGCTGGGCTTAGATTAGTTTATTTTTAGATAGAGTGAAATAATTCATAGTCATAGTGTGAGAAAGAAAACAGTACGCAAAATGTGGATATAAAATACTTACCTAGTTGAAAAGTAGTTAAGTTCATTAACTGTAAAAAAGCATATACGGTCGAATTGAGAAACCACCTTCTTTTTGAAGTCGTTTAAATATACAGTAAGTAGCACCTTTACCTTTTGATTTAGTAAGTTGTCTTGTGTGTTAAGATGAACGACGCGGCGACGTTCCTCACGGTCAATTTGTGAATGCGTAACTATTTTTCGTTTGCAAACATACCGATACGTCCTTTCTACGCTATGCACGTTAGTTTTAGCCGATCGACTGTCACACGTTGATCTTTAACAGTTAAGATGTAATAGTCAGCTCTCAAAACGAACACATTATTACGCCTAGTGTCTGCTCAAATTAACCGTTAAGTACCTCCAGTGATTAGCGGTTAACACGGTGAAGCGTGTATCCATTGCTGCGTTACTAATCACTTTGACAGACAACTTGCATATTAGTGCCGCAGTGGATGCTGTAACGACAATGATCGGTTTTCCGGTGACCTGTATTATGACATCGTACTAATATTATAAACGCGAAAGTTAAGTATGGATGGGTGGATGTTTATTACTCTTTCACGTTCAAATGGCTGGATTATTTTTGTTCATCAAAATTAATCCAGTTATTTGGGCTACTTTTTAACCAACTGCGTCAGAGGGGATACTGTTTTTGCAGCTATATCCGACATTCACGTGGGTAAAGCCCGGCAACGTACCGATTTATATAACTCTCTGAACATCTACTAATATTTTTAAAGGAGTAATAATATATCATAGCTAGAAAGTCGTAGGTTTTAGTTAGAAATTCTATTTACAGAAAACTTTCTAAAGAATACACTTTCTACATTTTTCTTTAAATATTTTCCTTTTTCTGATAAACAAGTACCACGACCACACATGTTTGACTCAAACTATCTTTGTATGTAGGAACTATTTGAAGGTCTTTTAACCAAACTGCGAAAACCAGTGTATAATGCAATAAAAATATTACAATTTCCTCGAACAAGTCATGTCAAAAGGTTTTTTATTTCAAGTAGACCCTTTTCAATTCTTAGGCACTTTGAAACATACTAAATCTTAGTGATTCTAGTAGAACGGCTGCAAAATGTTATTCGATGACAGAAGTATTTTTTTAAATATTTTTTTTTATAAGAAGGCCGCACTTAGCACTTTAATCATTGCGTCGCAGGGGTGTTTATTGACATTCAATCTAGGAATTTCGGAGTCCGTGTGGTGTCCGGAGTCCGTGTGGTGTCCGGATATAAAGAATAGCACCACCCCATATCCTCCACTGGGTGTCGTAAAAGGCGACTAATGGACCTTAAGACCCAGTGCACTGTACAACCTTGGGTCACCCGAATGGTGGCGGGTAAGCCATCAACAAACGCATTCCCAAGGAGGGTTAGTGTCAGGCAGGCGGCCGACTATAAAACCATAGCCAAATCTTTAAGCAACATGTCTAGAAGACGTGTTGCGCCGACCCCAAGTGAAATGGGATAAGGGCAGGAAGATGATGATGAATCTAGGAATTTCAGATTCTGAACAAGCATTTGTGATTCGCACAAATTCTTGTCCGACGCGGGGATCGAACCCGCGACACGTCGCACACTGAGATGATTGGCGTGGTAACCTATACATTAAACCAACTGCGTCCACGATTATGCTTTACTCAAACCAAAGACTGGTGTTTGAATCAAACTATCAAACCTATTTGATCGTCTGTTTGGTATAGAAGCCAGTTTCCTAAGAATCCATGTTGACTGAGTTCCCATTAGCGTGGTGCCTCGCGCCGAGTATAATGTAACATTTTCCGCGAACCTTACGTAATACGCCTCTTCAAGAGATCGCTACTCGGAATGCTCTTCCTATCTGTTATACAATGTATCGATATTTGTAGCAATGGTAATTGGTGTTATAATATCTTATATTAGTAATAATAATTAGGTATAATACCTAGGAGCGAATAGAGATGATACTAATGAGTATTTTGTTGTATCGTATTTCTTATAGCCATATCAAATTGTAATATCAAAAACCTTATATACCAGGGCTTACAGTAATAACGTTAGACTTAGTATTCAACTATAGACTCAATAAAGATCTCTATAAAAACACGAATCAAATCTGCTTATCAAATGAAACACCGCGAGAAGCACTTAATTGCATTAATATGATTCAATCAACACTTTACACATCACAGCAATATATTTATACTAAGTCTATCGAGAAAATCCCCTTCACACAACCTTAAGATACAGGGGTTCAGATAATGGCCCCACAACTGCATACAAGGGGTGTTGCTTTACGGTTATTTTATGACGTCATATCTTAGTAACACTTAGTTGAAGTATACGTTATGTTTGAGGATTGTTGTTTTATTAGTTCTCTTAATTATGTTCTACGATAAAATGTGTGTTTTCACAAACCCACAATATTTTTTTGAGTTACGTAAGCAGAAAGTTTTTTTTTATTTTTGCTACTGTAACATTTTATGTTGAAATCAGACCAACTACACCACTATAGTACAAACGAACAACAGAAACACATTAAAATCATCGACATCACAAAATGGATATCTCGTATGTCCCATCCCTATCAGTCTCCCTAGGGCCAGGATCGATCAGCCGGTAATTAACTGTTTGTTAACCGATACACTCGCAATGTCATACACTTACATACACACATGTTGCCGGTCCCATGGCAACTGGCAACTGCCAGAATAGAGGCGGGGAACACCTTCGTACAGACCAGAGTTCATTACGCTAAGCTCAGTATGTTTGATTTAATTAAAAGTCGTAAGACGGAAGATACGGAAGTTATTAATTTTAATAAGTTTCTACGTAGGGATGTAGGTAATCTGATGTTCCCGTATTTGTTTACTTTATGCTATCTAAACGTTTGACCTGTCACTCCAACAGATGGCAAAATATACTGATCCAAAACGAAGTACTGAAACTGATACAGTAAGTACTTTAAGAAATATAAAACAAAAGCTTCAAGAAGCTAATGTATTTGTTTCTCATCGTTCCAGGTAAAAATATGGTTCCAAAACAGAAGAACGAAATGGAAGAAGAAAGACAACGTATCGAACGCCGAAGTAGCAGAAATGAAGCAACAGAACAAGCCCGGGGAAGACAAGAAGGAGGACCCTAAAGAAGACCCTCTAGCTCTCGACATGTCCCGGAAAAACTGCAACAAACTCCTCAGCGAGAAACTAAGAAACACTAAAACCAACTCTATACTACCAAAACCAAGAAAAGTCGAAAAAGGCGTCCTCCTAGAATCGATATGCGACTCGAATGATATCGAGAGCCGCATATCGATAACGAAAATAACGAATAAGTTATCGAGTACGGATCTATCGAGCGATGGCAAGGTGTCGGTCAAGAGCTTCAACCCCGAAGAGGTGAAGGAAATGAAATTTGATAGTCTGAGTAATGTTGAGATGTAACGCGTAGAGTAGTTGATGTCAGTTGTCAGTTAGAGCGGTGTGAGATTGCTCAAAATGTCCAAAAACTGTGTGATAAAATTCCACCGGTATTAAGAACCTTTATTATTTGACCGGTATTATTTGAACGTTCAGTTTGTTTTTTGGTGTCATTTCCACAAGCTACTGTCAGTGTCACTGTCAGTCACATTAAAGCTATTTGAACAGCGTTAACGATTTGAGAACGATAAATAAATCTTCATGAAAGTCGCACAAGGACAATTTTGAGCAATTTCATACCACTCTAGTTTCCATATGGAAAAATAATCTGATTTAAAACACAAAAGTAAAATGATCAGGGTGATTCAAGCGATAGTTAGTTAAAGGCGAAATTTGTTCATGGTTTTCTAGCATTTTGGTATAATTCTGAATTATTATTATTTACATTTTGGGCCAAGAAGTTTGAGGGCTCCACAGATTTTTCGGACTTTTCATTTTCCATAAGCTTTTGGTAATCGCGATAGTTTTAAGTGGGTTAAAGCCATATTTCATATTTAAACCGAGGAATTCTTACGATTTTCAATAAATGAAAGAGGCCATTTATGTCCTGAATGTTTTCTAAAGTACAACAAAATTTTGGAGCCCTATTGTATATATTTTTGAGTTTGTGTGAGTAAAGTCTAACGTTTTGGTACAAGCTTACTTTGTGTATGTAGTGTAGATAAGTAATGTTTTCGTTTCGGTTTGATGTTCACTAATAACTTAGGAAACTTATTGTAACGCCATCTACTGGTCAAATCTCAAAACTGAATGTATACGAGTGTTGCCAATAAGACATAAAAATTAAGAGAATTATGCATAGTGTTGTAAGTACAAAAATGTTTTTGGTTTTTGCATTATTTTGGCAGCACTATATTATATTTGTATTATTGCTATATTATTATACTTTTTGCAGTTTTTATACAGTGATTGTAATAAACATAGTGATGTGTTTATTAGTTTTGTGCAATAATCGTATAGTGTTAGGTTTAAGTAAAAGTGTTTTCAAAACTACAACAAAAACAGTGTTTGAAGTACATAACATTTTATTCATATTTTACATATTTATAACACATTGTATTGTATGCCATGCTTGTTTTTATATATTATATTATAGGATTCCCTGTACACAGTTCAGCATAAAATATATAGTACAAAATAATATCAATCCGTATGTTGTCATATACAAGCATAATTATTATTATTAGTTTTAGTAAGAGTTAAAATATAGTCAGACATTTTACAATAAATGGCTTCACTTTAAAGTTTTTCTGGCAAACTTGCCATATTTATCAGTTCTATAATGACTTCCGAAACAAACTTAATGAAAAAGGAGTTTTACCACTGTCTATAACTTTAAAGCTGTTGTTACCTTTGACTTCCAGTATTGCAATTTTTTATAAATAGAGCTACTGTCTGACCGAGATATATTAATAAATTAATTTTTTTACAATATTATTTGTATAAATAAATAATGATCACTCTATATTTTATGCTCGCAATGTCTTCCTTTTATCTCTGCTTAAAAAACCGACTTTTCCATAACAACTGTTGACTTGTATAAAATCAGAAAATGGTAGAAAAAAACACGATTTTTTAATAATTAAAGCCACACATTTTGTCTTCATGTGTCTGTTGTACCGATTTATATATATTATTATTAATACATAAACAACAGGTTTGAACATACCCCGATTATAATAGAAATACCACTTTTAAGCAAAAAAATAAAAAAAGAATCTTCCAAGACTGTCCTGAAAATAGGTCCTCAAGCTTACAAAATTGGCATTAGCTGGTTCCAATTTTGTATGGAGAGCCCATTTCTATTGCGATATGACTGGTATACTCACAGACCTAGTATTTACGTGGGTTTATTTAAAAAAAGGTTGATGTCCAACCACAAAAGAAAATTTGTTATACAAACGTATCCGGGGTCTGTTCAAACTTCGTATACCAATTTAGTATTTAAATGATTCTTCAAAGCCTTTTCCTAGTTAGTATTTAACACATTTCAGAGTCAAATTATCAAATATTTTTGAAGCTTAACATCGTGTGCCCTGTACATAAGAAAATTAAACAAAATTGTAAATGAATATCATTAGGATTACTTAGTGTTAGTGTCCCGAAGAGCGCTGTACTCATTACGATGTAGCTTTAGTGTACGTATAGTCAGGATGAGAAATAAATAGTTTTCCATAATGTTCACTTGTTTTATTGCGTACCTACGCGAAATCAATACAGGGGTCTACAGTTTGAAGATATTTGCAGTTGTGAAAGTAAGTCGTCGGCGTAAAGAGCAACGTTTAATTTTTCACAATTGCGTCAGTCTCAATTAAAGAGACGGTCGCTTAGGCCACTAGAAACCTATTATTGTTAACTTGCACCGTAGCACATGGCTTTGGGTTCGAATCCCAAAGCCAAGTATGTCAATTTGAAGATACCAACGGAAACAAGGTTTTCTAAGAAGGTTTAGCTTTAATAACATTCATAGACTGGAAGTAATGGACCCAGGAAGAAACTAAGCAGGTACTAAAAAAGTTTGCTTTAAATCTCGCCTGGATTTGAACCTACAATCTTAATCTCATTATAGTCCTTTGAATAAAGTTTCATTTGTGTTCAGTATCGCCACCTGTTGGAAATTGTGTACACTAAACTGGCCGCTGCCTCACCCCACGACTGGTAGACAGCGCCATCTCTGTAAAGCTATTGGTACTTTTAGGCCCGAGTTTTTGACAAGTTACTCATCGAGTGTAGCAGTCTTACTTACGTTGTGTAGATGTCGCTGCACGTATCTAGTAAACTGAAACTCTACTGTGGCTCTTTTTCTACAACTCATTTAAAAAAAAAAAAAGAATTCATGTGATTACGTTATAAAAGTACAGGATAGCATTAAAGTGTTTTTGATATGTCTTGGGCGAGCTTTGAGTTTTGCAGTTTAAAAACTTAAATTTAATCTAGACTAGCATACAATCAAGATTTTTGCCCAAAGGATGACTACCACACAAGTTTTTTGAACCCATCATAATTTTAATCGCAACTTTTATAAGTTAGTGAAACTTGTACTTACTGAAATACCTACTGAAAACTGTGTAATGAGCTCAATGTTTAACCTGGCTGTGCGGTGTGTGCAAAGTTTGTAACTTACTGAGGCACTCCTAGCTAGCGCTTCAAGAATACTAGTGTTATTCAAGTATTTTGTACAGACTTACCTGATTATTTACTTGATTATTATTGACACTGGCTGATTATTTATCTATTTTTTTCAGCCCTTAATTTTATCGAAATTCTCCATCTGGTTAAATTCTTGTTACCGTTTGTTTAAACTTGAATTAAAGACATTATTTGTTCGTGATAAATGAGTTTCGCGACATTGCCCTTGGCGCGAGCAAGCCGAATCCTGTCAAGCTGTCAGTCGTGACTGATCAGTCCGTGTTAATTAGTAATTAATGCTAGAACATCTGGTAGGCTTAATGATGACAGTACGAGGTCAATCTTAACTTATATTGATTTACTTCAGTTCAATCCTATTAATATTAATGCGAATGTGACTGTCTGTCTGTTTACGGCTACACCAAACAACCAGATTTAATGGAAAGTGATGTAGAGTTAGCTTTAAGTGTAAGAGAAGACAGGACTAAAGATTAAATAGTCGAAAAATCTTAGTCGAAATTTTGAAGCTTGATTACTTGATTGGCTATTATAAGATGCTGTCGTTTCAAAATTTCCAACTACTTGAAACACAATTACCAGTTTATCTATATAAAAGAGGCTTTCCAGGTCTGTGTCAGGTATTATAAATGTGGGTAGCTGTTCGCTGTCCATCGTGGGGATCATCATCAACCTCCTGCCGCAGAGGTCAGCAGAGGCCGGCCTATTAACAAGTCTGGCCTATTTCAAACATCGCAACAGCCGCAATTTATCTCGCCATCAAGCGTGGATTATGTTTGTTATTCGTTATTTAGAGAGAAAGAGAAAACATTCGGCTGTATGTATTTAAAGTAGGCGGGAGAGGGAGGCAAGATGAGTGACGCGTCAATTTGTCGTTCACAGTATCACGGAAAAACAAACGTCTTGAGCAGTCTGTTCATATGCTGAGGGTGGAATAAACACTTATGAAAGAATAAAATAAGGCTGCACTAGAGAAGGAAGAAAGCATTTGAACTGATATCAATAATGTTATCCAGTAAAGGGTTTTATTATTAAAGTTGTTGTAAGAATAGTCTAAATAGATCCAGACCCCTAGGCTAGTGTAGTTTTACTGAATTTTGTCTTTTAACGTCGCCAATTGTGGCACCATGTAACTTTTCCATTTGTCAAATCTGTTTCTCATGTGGTGTGCAATAAATATTATTCTATCTATTTTTTTGTCTAATACGCTAGACACTGAAAGAGTGACCTCAATTAAGATACTTTCTTCTTTAGTAACAAAAACAGCTCCATTTTCTATAAGAGCAAAATCACAGCAAAAAGTAGCCTGTATTTATTAGAAAACTGAAAACTCTTCACCCCTTAGGCCTACGAAAGCACAAACTTGCAAGCAATAAAACACGTGTAAAGTGTAAAACAAACTCCCGCCGTTCGTGAAGGCTCCCTAACAAACGCGCGGCAAGACCGATCGCCGGCGATTACCGCGGGCGCGAGATTAGCCCCCAATTTTAAATTGTTGATTACTTTGCACCCCCAGCCCCCACTCCAACCAATGACAGGCTGTTAAATTTTTGAAAAATCTATCTTTAGGTACCGTTCGCAGACGGATGTAAGACTCGCGTGGGTGTTTCGGAATGAGGGTTTTGATAAGCGGAATGTTTTAAGAGATATTGTTTATTGTGGTGAAGGGAGGTCTTTGTACGACTGTTGGACTACACAGGTTTGTTAGGTCTTATTTAATTAAATAAAAGCGTTTTCTTATATCTCTTTTGGTGACCTTTTCGACTACAATACTAGTAGGTATATGTAATTGTATGCGTAAACTACTTAATCTCAGCTTATTAACGGATTAAAATATTAAAATCAAAAATGTGCACGTGGCTGCAATTATAATGATCACTCAAAACTCTTACATATGTACAGATTGATACTTGTTTAAGAAAAGTAAAAGAAACGACAAACATTCTCTCAGCTAAACCGAGCCACAACATTTCTCCACTTGTTTTGCTGTCGCTACCGGATCATTCGTTCAGTTTATGCGATAATATTAAGGTTCCGTTTCTCGCAGAAAACACTTTTATTAGTTTTTGAATTTAAATTTCTTCAGCTATTTGTTTGTTGTCAAATCCTCATGATTTAAATATATTTTTAGGCAGTTCAAGAGAAAATCGTTGTGGTTGAGGACCTGGTGCGCTGGCGGTAATTGAGAGACAACTAGATATGTCCAGATGAGGATGGTGTTAGATTGAATAGGTGATTTTTTTGTTTTTTTTTCTCACAACGCCATCTAGTCTCAAACTAAGCAGAGTTTGTATTATGAGTACTAGACAACTGACAAACATACGTATATACTTCTAAACACATACATACATATTAGGTACAGATAAATGACCATTTGTTCTGTGTCTGGGTGTCCCCAGACACAGAACAAATGGTCATCACACAATTATTTATTTATCTTGGGTAGGAATCGAACCCACGAACTAGACATAGCAGTCAGGGCCACTAACCGGTAGAGAAACAGCACAGTACCAATATTGTAGTATTGTCTGTAAGAACTACATAGCAACCTCAACTTTATCCTTATCCATCACTAGACTACCGTTGGCTCCGTAAATTACACTTGATTTGCAAAGCTTTACAAATATCTAATACGTTCCTATAAAATTCCCTTTAACAGAAAACCAAAACAAAATAAATCCGCACCCTTATCTACGATCTAAAACGTAACAACAAATTAGGACCCCCATTCACGGTCTTGACCACTCACTTACCCTTTAATTTACACAATCACGCCCCTTACGACTAGACGTTAGTGAGCGGCGATTAGTCGCATCGCGAATGGGCCGCCTGCGACCGCCGGTAAATCTTTGTAACGATGTGAGTGGGAAAACAAAGGGAATAGCCCTTTGAAGGGGACCTTTGACCATTCTACCTCCGTGGAGTATTTGTTATATAAAACTTTGATTAGATTTATTCAAATGAAGCGGTTTGGCTCAGCAACGGTCACCGCTGTGAGATATTTGCGTTTAGAAGGAAAATAAATACGATGTATATTTCTGTCTTTGTGTAGGCCTACTGTTTATTTCACATTTCTTCAAAATTCATGACTAAATCATTGTTTAGTTAATCTATCTAAGCAGTACTTGTTATGTGAACTCAGGTGGGAGACTTTCCACTGTGCGCTGCATCTAAACCAACATCATAAATTAATTTTCCATTTACAGCGCTCATTCGCTACGTTACAAATGGCAGAGTAAGTTCGCGCCACTTAAACCAATAGGTAACTAACCATAAATTATTCAAGTAATCGTCACTTTATTCAGTCGGCAATTAATTTGCTTCCATTAACAGCTACGGGCGTCCAATATTTGGGTGCAAACTGTGTTTCCTAATAAATTACTTCCGTGCCAATAAACAGGATTCCCATTCACTAACAGCACCTTTGCTGGACATATGCTAGTGCTTGTTGATAAAGCGTGCTGTTCACGCTGCGCTTTTGTGCGATTGTCGGTGCTTTTGTCGCAGACCTTATTATTTGTTGTCAAAGATTTGCGAGTAAAAGGCCACTTCCTGACCGGATGTTACGAGGTGGTTCTTAGAGTAAATTGTATTATGAACTGGTCAGTGCATTATTATAGTGCTTTTTGTAAATATTGTTGCAATTTATATTGCTGTGTTGTGTAATGTGACGTTGATTTTGTTTCTGTTATGATTAAATTAAAAATAATAACAATATTTCAATCTTTTGCGTAACATGTGGGCATAACAAATTAAACATACCTAATAAGACGCGATAAACAGCTGAAGTCGTTATGAAATCGCGTTGTGAATGGGATTTTACAGTCGAGCGGCTTTATCATGCGTGCCATTACGCGCATTCATAGCCCGACAATTTGTCCGCGTAACAATTGGGTCAGGAATCGAACCCGCGACCGGCAGATGTGAGTATTGACAAATTGATCACAAAAAATGTGTATTTAGCGTTTATTGCATGACTTTTGTGAAGTCGTTTATTTTGCAGCGCGGTGAGGTTTAGTTCTGGAGTCTTCGGTAGATGGCGCGACTAGCTTTACGATAAGTAGAGGTTGAACAAGTTTAAAAATAGTTTATTAATAAAGTTGATGGTTTATCTATAGTTTTTGTTCAATATCTCTGAAGTGATGCAAACTGATTTATTTAAATCTATAGAATGCATTCGCCTATAATAAAAATATACAAAGACTTTACAAGCAAACTGACAGTCTGTTTTAATTTTAGTGATACCTAAGTAGTTATGTACTAGAACCATTACTTGTTGCAAAGTGTTTTCTAAAGACGTAGGCCTTAAAATAGGAGTATCCTGAAAAAATATGAATTTGAGTAAGTAGCCCAACTGCTTTAAACCTTAAAATTCAATGTAAAGATTGTAACAGCCCTTTTTTAAACTAATAATATAATATAAAGCCATCTTGCAAAACAAATGAACTTCTATTTTAAAATATCGAATCTGTTTCTGCAAAGTTCGAATACCTATAGCAGGAATATTTAACACAATATTACTATACAAATAAGCAAACCCAGCCTATTCAGGATCTTGGCAATGCTTTGCAAAATGTTCACAATTACGTTAACTCAGGCATAGAGCCCTGATCCCATTGAAATCACACGTCCGAATAATCCGATTACCGGTAATAGATCGGCAACACTTTTCACACCGATTGTCCCTAAATATTCAATATTCTATAACAGACCAACTTAAATTACACATCACTAACACTCTTATCTTTTAAGCTTTAAGGTTGAATTTCCCTTGGATTGTGTCAGGTTAAGTTTGTAGTGTAATGTCACCCACACAATTGGTATCGATATCCCAAAGAGATTTATTATTTTTGGAACATGTGATATTTTGATTGACAGTTGTGAGATGACTCGTATCAGCTTTTGTGAGTAAAATGTGTTTTTCGACGTTATTTGTGCTAATATTTATATTAATTGGGTTTTTGTAAGTTTCTCGTAATGCGAGGGATTTTGATTTGTTTGTTTGCTTAGCTTTAAGCACACATGGCGTAGTTATAACTTATCTAAGCTTTAAAAGCGCATATGGACGTTTTGATACAAATAAAACGAAAAAAAAAAAAACACCCAATAACCCTCGTAATGACGCTTTTTAATCTACTTTTTACCCGACTGCAAAGGAAGGGTTATGTGTTTTACGCGCATCTTGTATGTGTGTAATATTCTTTATTACCTCATATTTCCAGAAACGCTAAACGGATTTTTTACGAAGGATGTTGTGTACACTCCGATTTCATCTCAAACCTGTTAAAGCAAGCACTGGTTATAATATACTTATCATTATAAAATTAACCATAAAGCAACATTAAAAATTAAAGATCTGCTTATAACTTGCAAATATACAACGTTAGCAGTTGACTGCATTCAAAGGATTATAAAGGTGAATTAAAATAAAACAAAATGTCCATTGTATAGAACGTGTGGCGTGATCTTCTTATCAACGTAAATTATGTCCAGATTATGGCAATAAAAACTTATTAAATGGATATATTTGTTTACTGGCAAGGTTGCGGCGATGCACTCGCGGTAGGGTCGGCTTATATGACGGACAATTATAATTTATTTGCGTGGTTAACGGTTAAGTTTTTGTATATTTTTATAATTTGGTAATACGGTATACTATTAAGCAGTATCTGCTGATTAAATACGTTGATTTAAAGATGTGATTTACATTTCACATAATTATATTTGATGAAAAAGGAAAGCTTCTTATTAATACTATTAAACTACACCATAGTGATAAATATGACGTGGCTAGATGATCATGAACCTAATTGTAAAGTCCGCATATTATATTGGCCTGTGAAACAACCATTAGCCGTTATATATGAATGCAACAGGAAGTCCCCAGGCTAATACCATTGCTATATCAAAGTATATTATAAAACTAATATCTATTAAGATTTCATCTATCTCGATCACAATTTCGCGCTATCTGTAAGTCGCGTCATGTAAACCACGTCTTCACAATACCTTGGCAACTACTGGTATAATACCTGGGCAGTGGGCACGAGGCGTACTTTACGACGGCTTAGTTTTATACACACGCCGCGCGTTATATAATGGACTGCTCAAACTATTACCAACGACCTTACTTACCAGCGATACTTGTCTTACTAAGCACAGAAGCAGAAGACCAAACCTGCAATCCCATTGGCTGATCGATAGCATCACGTCATATTACTCAACTTTGATTCGCTAGAATTACTTTAATGCGTCATAAGCGTAACGCGTAATGTAACTTACTTTTTTTTCGTATTTTTCAGCGTGTCGAATGGTTGTTATAGTTTGTTTAATACAGAGTGTAATTGAAAATGCGTCGCCGTATTATTTTAACAACACATTTCGTCAAGATAATCATAGCAATCATAAAATAATTATTCATTTGTTGATAAAGTCAATTGACCTTAGCATATAAAATTGATATTATCAGCTCTAACACTTTAATATTTAACGTTTTAATGAATAAAATCTGTTTTAATACGGTGACACGTTTTCTCCACACCCTGTATAGTTGTCCGAGCCCCGCGCCACTCTTGTTTCTGATGCAACAGCCCCCGTCACGTCTCTCGTATCAAATAGCAGTCACAAGTTATTAGAGAACTAACAACCATGTATTAATTTAGCAAACATGTCTATAACACACTCGACATTACTTATCACAACACACTTAGATTGAAATTGGTTTGCCGGAGAAATACTTGTTTCGTCGCCCGAATGCGACGTTACGTCCACCTAACAAATATATGGAATTGCATTTGGGATCTGTATGAAACCTCGAACGAAAATGTTGGAAATATCTGCGCTTGTTTTGGTGAGCGTTTTATATATTTTATTATTTGTTTCGCTGACCCATAAGAAAACTGTTTCTACTTGTACCATCAGTTCTGTGTTTGTTCCTATTTTATGTCTTCTTTAGTGTGCTTTCTCAAGTTAAATCTAGTGCTTTGACCGGAATACACTTGAACTATTTTATACTGAAAATAACGGTTTCCAAACATTGGTGATTTAATGATAAAATAAATGAAATAAAGTAGTGATATACACTATTTCTAGATTCTGAAATGATAAGCACTTTAGAATAATTTTCAATTTAAATTATTGACAAAGGACAAAGAACAAAGCTCTCTTATCAGTAAAATTTAAAAAAGGTAGGCTTAACACATTCATTATCATTCGGGATTCCAATGTGCAAATCGTGAACAAGGAATAAAAATCTTATCAATTATACCTATACCACAATTGTGTTACTCTGTTATAAAGGAGAGTAGAGAAAGTAAAATTAGAGTTAAGTAAAATATTTAAGTGCTAAGATTGTTAGGGATATCATTATATGCAGCGAGATTTGAACTTGATGCCATCCGAAGCCAAAGTAAATTCCGTTATTCAGAATAGTGGGCATTAATTGCTCAAATAATTACTTTTCACCATTCATATATTGGTACAGGCTTACCTATATTAATATATGTACCTAATTACTATTATTTTAATAATACTTGTTATTTAAATTAGATCCAATGAATAAAAAGTTTGCTAACGTTAGAGTATCCTAATTAATTTATTAAACACTTTCTAGTGCTATTAAAGTGAGAGTTCAGTGACTATTAAATCGATTAATTTGGTCATACACAACATTCTGTGTCCAATATATCGCGAACAGATTCTAATTTCTTTTGCATTACGTTTACAGGTTTTACAAATTGGATTTAACTTCGGTCTGAACTTCCGCGGCTACAATTATAACCCACTGATTCCGTCGCAACGGGTTTTAAACTACGGACCATCTAGAAGATATTCACCTAATAGCTATCTGTCGTTGCCTTCTAGCAAGAGTCCAGCAAGTGACAGCGACCAATCAGATTCCGAAGACCTAAGTCTAGAGGACTTCAACTATCGAAAGAACTCGGAATATAACAATCCGTATCTAAGACAAAACGAGAATCTCAGGTATAGCAGTGTCGCTGATAACAGCGCAAGTCTTGAATCGTCTCCTGTTGGTGAAGTAGGCACTAAAAACTTTGCCGAACTATATCGATCCTTACGCGATAGAAATCGTGCTGAAGAGGATGCAAGACGTTCGTATATAAAAGATAGACTGTCAGCATTTAGGCGAGGAAATAATATCTACCAAAAAGAAGAGAGTAATTTAAGTGTAGAAGAACCGTCCAAAGATGAAATTCGTCGCAGAGACTTTTCTGAACATAAACCAGCAGCTCCTCCCGAAGACAAACTGGAAGAATCGGCATATTTCCAGAGTCTCTTAACACTTATGGAGCGACCAAACTCAAGACGAGATGTAAAACGCAGATATCGTGTAGACGATGATGATAGTAGTTTTGAAAGTTCAACGCAAGATAAAGTAAATTTTGATGATGATGATGGTTATAATCGGCGTACGCTTTTTGATGTAGACTTAGATAATCCTGAAAGCGCTGAAGCACTTCTCACAAATATCGAGGTACCGGAAAATAGACGTGTTAATGTAAAACATTCGGTAGTAGGTAAACCATTGAACTATGAAAAAAATAACGACGCACTTACATCAAAGTCTTTAGAACAACCGGATAATAGACGAAGATCTAAGAAAGGTGGCTCACTGGGTAGCGACAAACATATTGAAATGCCATCTCCAGAAAAAGATGGCCCAGATGCCTATCTAGATACAGTTTTACTTATGTCTGGTGACGGTAAACCAGATGATATAGCAGTAGCTAGACCACAACTAAGAAACTCGAAAAATTCAAACCTTACAGACAGTGGTAAAGTTACTAGAAAATTATACACAGACCTAAATCTAGACGTTTTATCTAATAACGGAGTCGAAGATAAGCCTCTTAAAGCATTGCCAGCAATCGAAAATTCCAAAATAATTCGTAGGAATAATAAACCAGTAAATAACAGGACTGTTTGGACAAACAAGAAAACTAACAGAAAAGATGGTAATAACGCCAAAAATGCCAAATTGAGTCCTGCCAATGACTCTGATGACAAGCTATCTACTTCAAGTTTAGCAAAGGTAAATAACTTGGAATCACTAAGAAAAAGCAATAATGAAAATCCAAAGAATAATAGAAGAATTGACTTCAAGGAAGCTGAAAGCCCCGCTGTTGCATTGGATGATCGGACAGACCCAGATGATGATATTGCCGCATTAGACTTATCAGAATTGCTAGTGAACGGCTTAGATAATTTACATATTTTACCAAATATACTAAGAAGCAACGGACTATCGAATTCGAAGAATGACAAAAATGACTATAAGTTAGCTCTTGATACATCAGAATCAAACACGGATGCCGAATATGATTCACTCAGCAACTTATCAATTTTACGTTCGTTAAGCATGGATAACAAGGATGAGCTTGTACCACCAACCCTAGCAAACCGTGAACCAAAAACGGTCAATAATAAGACTCTATTATCCAGTCGTCGTGTTGATGATAACGTAGGTGTGGAAGTCGTACTGACTGATAAACTAGACTCTGACGACAAAGCGGTAGATGAGTTAGTCCCATATCACGAAATCAATCGTAGAAAAGATAAACTCAGTTTGCTAGAAAATGTTAACGCAAGAAACAACGATGAAATTCCTCTTGAATTACCTTTGAACAGCAGGCGAAGTCATGACAATCTGGATTTATCAGTTCTATCTTTACCGTCTTTGGATAATCAAGAAAGTTTAAAAAAGGTTGAACCACCTTATTTAAATAAAAATGAGCAAATTAGTAGAAGAGGTTATAAAAAACAAAACAATATTGATGAAATTATTAGAGAAATATTTGAAACAGACCTAGATGCAAAGAATAATGACGCTGCAAATCTAAGGCAAGGTAATAATAAGAACGATGGAAAAAATAGTATTCTTCATCTTGAATATCCGTGGAACAACGAACTGACTGATGATAAGAGTAATCGCAAATTATCATCTAAGAAGCGACACAACTCTCGTAGAACTGACAACTATCCAAAGGATCGCATTAATGCTCATTCAAGAAAAAATAACGCGGACCTACAGTCTGAAAGATCTTTGAATAACCATCAACATCCATACAATGAAGATAAAATAGCCAACGATAAATCTCGTAGGTCAGAAAAACAGGAAAACAACAGTGCCAATCAAGTGCCATATTTTAGGAAAAGAAATAACAATAGAAAATCGGATTCTGATTATCTGAGAGTGTTGCCACTCAGGCATGGTCAGCATAATGATGACTTAAGCCTTGAAAGTCTGGAATATGGGCAAAACAGTCAGTCGTACCTGAGACACCCAAACAATTTCGAAGATAACCAAAGCTTGCGCGTGCTCTCTTTATCTAAAACAAATATAGAAAATAACACTAATTTTGTTCAAGATTCTGTTGAGGACGTATCTAATTATATTACATTCCCTATTGATAGGAGGCCGCATTTGAGGCTAAGACACAAGAAGAACGACGATAAAAGGCAAGTGACATCTAAGCGAAGAGCCAATGCTCCTGAAACCAACACTGCTGCTCCGACAGCTGATGTCTTGACGACGTCTGAACCTAATTTTAAAGATGTGATCAACAGCACTAAAAAGTAACTAGCTACAAATGTAGGCCAGCATCGTGATATGAATCCAGTGGGACAAGAAATCCAACTCGCCACAATATGCTGAATGCATTTATCAAAAACAAAACTATGGATGTAGAAAAAGTAATTTATTGTTATGTGTATTTAAAAGAGTTTTGATTTATGTATTGTAGCTATTTATTACCTTAAGAAGACCACGTTTTGCTCTTTACGAGTATCTTAGTCTAAGTTAGTAATTATTAAAGTAGAACTAATTTATATCTTATTTTTTGACTAACCCCTTTAAGAAAATTAGCCTTTTGAAAGAATTACTGTATTCTTTAGCGATTGTTGATCAATAACTAGTTGTATTAAACAACATATTTCATGCAGGAATAAGCAGTTGCCCAACAGTCTGACATTATAATGTCAGAATTATCAGACAAGTGAACCACCACATTACACTCGCCTTCTATTCTCACATTATCTATAACATCAACACCTTCAAATTTCTTCTCATTACTTCCAATCCCTTTGAATAACAATAAAATTCATATAAACTACAATCTCTCATTAATAAAAGCTAATAACCGCCACCCATCATCTTCCCGACCTTATGATACACAACTTAACCTCGGGAACGTATACAGTGGTCATTAATTCGGAGCATAAGTAGCGGTCGGCGAGCCATCAGGTAGCGTATTCGACGCCGGGTGAGGTAAAAAGAAAAAGGGGTAAGCTGAGTCTGATAAATGATGGGCTATTGTCAGCTACTGGTATTGACGGCGGCTTCGGTAGGCTGGTCAGGCGCGAGGTTCAGTAGCTAATAGTTTTATTCTTATTAAGCTGTAAACTAAATTTGGTCTTTTGATACCAATATTCGAGTTAAAGGAATAGGTGTTTATTTCTTCTGTTGAAAAGTTATTTAGGTATCCTAAATTTTTATTTTTGTCATAATGCCATGCCGCTTTCTGAGCGTTTTTATATTGAATAGACTTGTAATTTAAGGATTCAACATTCTCTTTATACTTATAACTAGAGGTACTTCTGTTCTATGTATTTCAAGGGAACTAAATTTAACAAGATTTCATGTACAAAATTGCTGTCATCGTTAAAAGGAAAAAAAAAAACACCAACAATTCGTTGTACTATATTTAATAAATCTAAATAACAAAATCAAATCACCGGCAAAAATCGATACAAGCAACTTTAAATCCAACCCTAACGTATAAATATAAAATGTGTCTAATCGTCCGTAAAGACGTCGACTGGCCCCTAAGCGTATGAAAAATAAAAGAGTGTCGCGGCTTTTGTCCGGCGGTGTATTAACGTCGGAGCCAGTTTATTGACACTCTTGTACAGACCTGAACCTTTACCACAAACCCCATCACCTCATAACGAAAAACTAGAGGTATTGTGGGAGTAAGACAACGCTACGACTAATGTAGAGCTCTCTCTCGCTCCCACAAGATCAATAGTTCTGGTTTAAGTGCTCATGGTACGGATTTGGTGGAAGATGAGACGTGGTCTTATATGCCGATGGGGTTTTAATGGCACATGGTCTGTTAGCTAACGGATCAGAATTGAATGGGCCGGTGACCGATGGGAGCTTGGGGACTGAGAACCTAAGTACCGGTAACCAGATAAACAAGGTTGTAAAAAAAACTTCATCTTTGTCTGACATTAAATGTTATTGTAAATATTTACCGTATAAAGGAATTTAGCAGAATTTGGGGGGCTGTACAAATATTTAAATGTCAAATGAAGAATAAAGCAAGTGAAGAATATGGCAGAACTTATTTATTTTATAACACCATTTACTTTTGTACCCATGTTTGCAAAATAAATATATATCTTTGCCTTTATTATCTTTAGCAAGTATATCGTCGAAATGCAGTAGCAACCTGTAACAGACGCTTATTAATTTCACTCCATTTTTGACATATTGCAAAAAAAAATGTCTCACTTATATTCTTAATCAATTCCCTATCACCTCAAATTCGTATTACATTCGATACTAACTGCTTCACTCACAAACTTGGATGCACCATCCTCAAAATCAAAAGGTTTTTATTTCGAGTAGGTCTTCAACCATTCTCACTCTTAAGTGCCTGAGAAGACAGGCACTTTCAAACCATAACTAACTCTAGTTGCGTGGTCCCAAAACGTTTTTCTTATGGAGAAGAACAAGTAAGAATCTCCATAATATCATCCACTTGTTTCACATTAGCTTTATCACAACATCTTTACATCCGTGTTATGTTAGGATGCTAGTGTCAGTGAGCTGTCACCGACACTATCACCTCTCAAGCAGTTGACACCACCTCATGCTTCCGCTAATGGACCTGCTAATGTTACTCAACTTTACAGTTTTTGTTGTTAAGTAAATAGAGATTTTTTGACTTAAAAGTATTGAAATTATAGCGAGTTATCACTATGAATGATAGTTTTATGTTAACATGGAAATTGATGATTTGAATTGAACCTTATGCCAAATTTTGATAACACTAGTCTAGTATCAGCAAACTTAATAATTACCAAAAAAAGTATCATCACAACAGTTTACCTAAAATTAATCTTACAAACACAAAAAAACCTTCTATAAATATGTTGCAATCATAATGCACTTTCACAAAATTACCCAAACTCCTAGTTTTGACAAAAAAAGGCGGAACAATAATTTTACGCGACATTTGAGTAGTAAGAATGGACTCTCGAAGCTATTGACTGCGGGCAGTGTGGGGCGGCGGGAGAAAAAACGCTGACTCTTTAATAACACCTTTGTGTGACGTATTTCCGCTCCGGTTGCTTTGTGTGGAAGTGTCGTTGTTACTTGTTACCGGTGTCTGTGTAGCGGTGCAGTGCCAATTTGGAGTTTTGTGGATTTGACAGTTTAGATCATTTTAAATTTTAATGATACACCTAAAACTGTATGATTGAAGCTGAAATTAAAATTTTATTTGTGTAGGACTACATTCCCAAATGAGTTGGTCATAACAAACATCTCGACTTTACGCTGTTAGCAATAAAATCTCTCCTGAAACTAAATCGAACGTAGATATTAAAATATGAACACAAAATGTTTTTGATAAAATAAAAGTATTTTATCAAAAACATTTTGTGTTTGTGAAAAATCACTGCAATTAAATTTCATAATCTAAATAGTCACTTCCAAAAAAGACCGACACTTCAACAACAGTTGCAACACATAGGAAACTGTATTTCTGCAACAGACTTTGTATTGTTGACTTCATTGGACAGTAAGTTACAAATACTTGGGAATTACTGGATTTCACCGGATTAATTTATTTCATGTCACATGTAATTTGACAACTAATTGTTGGGGAAGATATCTATTGTAAATAATCGATTTATTTTCGTATTGTTAAGAAATCGATATCATAGCTTGAAGATAAATTAAATTTAATGTTAGGTGGGGTCGATTTACTTTGATGTTATTTGATTTCTTGAACTAAGTATAAGTGACAAGCGCTTTATTGAGCTTAATAGTATTTGCTTTCCTAAAATGTTAGAATTATTAAGCTGCTGTATTAGCAGCTCTATTTTAGTTTTCGATTCATCTAAGATTAAAATACATAATTATTCCTAAGACGCTTACAAGGAAAAACCTATTCAATAATTGTAATATACCTACATGTTAGACTAGATTTTACTTGCAGTACATTTTATAAGAATCCTGTCATCACGTCTTAAGTTTGAATAATTAATATTAAAAACCATTAGCCTCTTAAGTAAACAACTAAAGTTAAAGCATATACGTATAATTAACTATCCTAGTATTTCCTCGCGACCATTAACTTAACACAATATTTGTGTTAACCATTTATTTTCGTCATAACTTGACACCCCGTCAAGTATCATTAGCTTAGACTTAACTAAAAAAACACGTTCCAAATTTGAACAAAAACTCGTTTCGGCAGACAGCCTGGCACCGCTCAACAATGCGCAGGAGTTTACGCCGAACGTAAGTATCGTTTACGCGCGCTAGGAAAAATATTAACTATATTTTGCAGTTGCTTTGCAAATACTCGATGGAATTTCAACCTTATTCCTGTAAGGTTAAGAGTTTGTAGAGAATTTGTTGGCTGAAACCGTAAATTTGTAACGTAATCAATTCAAAAATATTAGTGTAAAGGATTTTGAACTTTGTTTCGCTGATTATACTGTCGGCTTTTGAATGGTAAAGTTTAATGTATCACCGCATAAGTGTCACGGTATCCATTTAACTGTCAGAGCCAAGGAATGTCATTCATGGTAATGGATCGTTGTAGGAAGGAAGTTGCAGGTAAACGCGCAGAAAAAACACCGTGAATGGGTGCGCGCGCGCAGCGTTCTATAGGGGGTGGACTTTGTGGGATCCAGCGGCTGAATAACACCCATTCATGGTTTTTATAGTTTTATTACTATTGCAGTTAATAAGTTTATGTTATTAGGATGAGAAAAAAATACTACGAGGGTAGTTCAAGACGCTAAGGTAGTTTTTGAGATTCGTTTACGGTTTTATTAATGGGGTTTAAGTGTTAATGTTGTGATTTATATTTGTGCTATTGTAAACTAATAAATCTAATAAAATATCGCAAGTTACCCTTTTATTAATAGAAGTAGGTAGTTGAAGTTCGGCCGGAACGGTTTCTTTTGCAAAGTTGGTCCTTATGCGCAGCCCTCGGTGATAAAAAGAACACAATTAATTATAATTATTATTATACTAGTGACATGAGTTTTGTAATTTGAACTACATGTCTATCCAATGTATCATGTTTTCAATGAAAATGCTTGATTTTAAACACATAACATTTTAATGTTAGTGGAATATTTTTATTTTTTTTTACCTTTGTACCTTCAAATTCAATCTGCATATCATATATTTCCTGCGATTACCTATACCTGTACCTTGCTTTTAAGTTCTAATATATGGTAGTTTCATCGACAAATGCTCATCATTTTACAAAATAAAAGGCAAAGTGGTTCCTTTGGTCTAGACGAACACTAATTCTTTCTCCCTTGACTTTCATATTTTTCCAGTCTTCAGCCTGTATTTTATACCCAAAATTATCCAAGTATTGGGTGTTAGTTTCTCACGTTACAATAAACAGGGTCTCAGATGACGCGTGAGTGCGAGAGGGACAACAACAGTCTTTGTATCGGGCGAGATCTTTGCCACCGCTAATGACGCCTGAATCATTTATAATTAATATTAGTGGCTAGTGCTGGGACCATGTCGATGTATGCTTGCTTAAATTACGGTGGAACGTGTTATGTAATATCAAGATTATAAACTCTTGTGTTAGCTTTTAGTAATATGTTAGGTAATTTTCAGATTTGTGTTTTAAATTATTGTAAGACATTTCCTACCTTGCAGTCTCTGTAATAACTGAAAAAATACTATATTTGCACATCAGGAATAGTTTGTTACTATCTATTGGATTGGCACGACCATCCTAATAATGCAAAATACAAGCTGTGTCACCAGAACACGAGATTTCAAGGAGGGTCAAGTAAACTAATTTACTGATCCGCTTTGTATTTAAAGTGCTATCTAAATTAAGAGAAAGGTATTTTATTATTTAAATGCGGTTTTAAATAATAAAATACCTTTCTCTTAATTTATAAATTCAATTTTCCTTCAACAATTAGAAAATTGTTTTAAGCATGAGTAACTTTCTACACTTAGGTATATCGACATACCGGCACATCCCTAAGCGCAACTCGTCAGCGCTACTTTGATACAAAACCTATAGGTAATCCTGTTGGCTACCGTTTTATACCGCACCTTTTTATTGCTAGGGATTAAAATGCCCTACACTCACAACCAAAAACAAACCTTATCACCCACGTGATAAGAGTTATAGTTGTGGTGAAAGTAAAGTAGCACAACAAACGAATAGAGATATTAATGTTAGATTTATTGGTTCTTTGATGTCGGTTGAATTATTATGAGTTTGGGTATTGTGCGACCGGATGTTGGTGCGGACTTAATGAGCGGCGGGAGTACACTGCTTTATACATGGTATTGGATGCCAGTAGCGTCAGGCGAAGGTGATCCTCGTATATTGGGAGCTTGGCAAGCTTAATTGATGTTCACTTGTTTTTGAAACGACTTTCTGTTTTCCGATATATTCGTACAGTTTAAACTGGTAACCAAAGGTACGAAACGAAGCCATTTGAAGGCCCTTCCATATTCTTAACTAAACTACCCAGTCCTGTAAAAAACGACGAGAATGAATCTCTATATGCTGTCTTATTTACTAACTTCGTTTTCTTTTAAATTTGCCAGTCGTAATTCATTATCATACCCCTGCCCTTATCCCAATTATTATTATTTGGGGTCGGCGCAACACGTCTTCTAGACGTGTTGCTTAAAGTTTTGGCTATGGTTTTATAGTCGGCCGCCTGCCTGACACTAACCCTCTTTGGGAATGCGATTGTTGGTTGTTTACCCGCCACCATTCGGGTGACCCAAGGTGCTTGGTACAGTGCACTGGGTCTTAAGGTCCATTAGTCGCCTTTTACGACACCCAGTGGAGGATATGGGGTGGTGCTATTCTTTATATCCGGACACCACACGGATCGTAGTAACGATTTGCCAGTCGTAATTATGTTAATATTATTAATTTAGGTTTAGTATGTTATGTATCTTTAAGCATTTTTAATCAGTCATCATTCGTATTTAAAAGCAATAAAATACTTAAATACTCATCAATACATATACATATAGGTAGATTAAATCCAACACACATTCTACTGAATTACGCAAAAAAGGATTTTTGCTAGTTACGTAAACCTACACTCATAGCAACGATTAACGCGTCATACTTCGCAAATTTTATAGCAATTTGTTCCTCTCAATTAAATGTACACGTTTTTCTTAAATCACCGTGAAAATAACACGGCTCCAATCGCGAGTGTTTCCATACTAATTATGTTTATGATGACCTAACTACCTACTGTATTAGTTTTGCCAATTTACACGTACATTCCTCATGAATGGCATCGCCAAGGATTCCTAACTGTTCTTTACGTATATACGTAAATATTTGATATGCAAAAAATACTTGATGATAATATAACGGTGTTTTGTTTTTTTGCTTAAAAGGAGTTTTTGTAAATCGATTTATTAATCCATCGATCTTTGTTGAAAAGGACAGCCTAGTGGTATGACCGTTAGACTGCCAAGTTAGTGGTCGTGACACACACCAATTTTTTTTTTAATTAATTTGCGTATTACGAAATAAACGTATTATATGATTATCACTTTAAATTGAGTTTTTTCAAGCCACGTCAGTAGCCTACGGGGGGCTTCTGAAACTGACACCGGTTTATAAACGAAACATACGATAAGAATACGATTATAATTATATCACCGACTATATTTGGACCCTTGCCTAGCCATAGTGCCAAAGGACCAAAAGGTAGGAACTAGGACCAGTTTTTGGAGTTGTTATTAAAAGACAGAACTGCATGTAATTGGTTCTTATCGTGAAAACGAAAGTACTGTTAGTCATTTCAGCACAACATGTTATAATTATAATGACTAACGGCCAGTTATTCACGCAACAATATTTATCAATAAAATCATTAGAAAGTCCATGTGTCAAAATGATTAATCATTAAACTTTCAGCCTCGGTAATTGGACCAAAAAAATACGCGCAAAAAGATTCTCACACTACCTATAAATATGAAATAGCGTTTTTTTACTGAATCGTCATCGTCGTCTTAAAACATCACTTTTTATTCTTCAGGAAGTCAAAAAAATGTATTATTTCAATACTTTCAATTCGATACTCCTTATAGAATCGTTGATAACTTAATATGCCACAGTAAAAATGTTTTTGAAATAAAAACGACAGGTCTACGGTTTTGCTTCCTTTCACTAAATGACATTTATTGTTTTTAAAGTAAATACTGGATGGGATCGGGACAAAAACTAAAGAAACCAAACTCATTAGTTAACGGTGTTTAGATAATATGTACGAGGTACTGATGAATGTTATAAACGAATCTGTGAGAAAATTAATAGCGATTCACTGCTTTTTTTATTGTTAAGTAATACTGTAGTATTAATTTGTTTTTGTCCCACATTAACACAAAAAATCGTCTCTAAAATCCTTATCTTTATTTCAATCAAATCAGAATGTTTATCCAAATTAAAACTTTGTTTAATACCTCAAATAGATTAGACAATAAACAATTTAATACATCTCGATCAAGTGGACATAAGTATAAAAAAATCTATAAAGCCACGTTCAGACCGGACGGGCAATAAATAAATAACACATATAAATAAATAAATATAGGAATAAATCCGTCGTTATTTATACCATTGTGAGACGATGGGGGTTTAATGACGGAGCCCGACGGATTGTTACTGATATTTGTAATAAACCTGCGCCGTGCGCACACTGCTTTACATCTGGATACGTAAGGACGCGTACACATGAAGGGATGCCTGTGAGTTTCTTTGAAGGTAGAGCAAGAAATTCAATGAACGGCACCAATTAGTCATGATCCAATTTATTAGTCATCGATTTATGAGTTCTTTTCCGGAGAGACGAATGCGTCACGCTTTATCATAGACACATCCAAAGAGTAAAATATCAGAGTATATCAATAACTTGTGTTGAAAAGGTTTGTCCTTTTGCCCACCGGTCCTTTTGGTTCCATTTCGTAACCAAGTGCGATCTTAATACATGCCTTACAGAGTAACACTAAGCCTCGTAAAGCGCCCTGGCTGCTCCGTACATCCCCAATCGAATCGTAAAGCATAAACCTCAGCATTACGAGCCACTCATTTACATGTAATAAAAAGTAGCTTGAAGTGAGCACTTGATTAATAGCTCTCCGTACGAACGTCGTTAAGGGTCTTATTTATTGCATTTTAAAATGTTTTAATGTCCCCGTCAAGGTTTATCGGAGGTACGAGATCATGGCTGTTGATCGATGTCGAGTAGTGCAGGACAGAGCGCGGGACGCCTCGGGACTGGCCGGAGTAGTACTAATGATGTGGGCAGGATTAGACAAATATGATGAAGATTTATCGCGCGCCGATATGCTGCCGTCTTATAAGGTTACCTGTGATAGTTTGTCGGAATGGTTGGTGTTAGTTACTTGTGTATCCGTAGTTTTGTTTCGTTGAACGTGAATGTGTTTTGTCTTAGTAAAATGTTGGCACTTCGTTTGGATGAGAAGAACCAAAATGTGCTCTTATTATCCAGAAATAGCTGGAAATGTAATAGTTACACTTAAATCTTAGTACTGATATATTTTGTCATACAAGAAATTCATCAGCTTTTAAGAATACCTCGTTTATTAAATTTCCTATGGATTATTTTTACTTAATTTCTAAACAATAAAATTTATAAATATTGGGTAAAATCTGATCTTTTCATAATTACCTATTTCAGTTCAACAACGTTCAACGTTTAACATGTGCAGTATTCTTCCCGTTTATTGTTTTCCTTATCTCGTCCCGCAGTGTACGATGTCATGTCAGTGTGTCGATATACCAAACTGGTGATAATAACTGACAGCTGAATATCCACATATTGAATCTTTGATGTGCGAATACTTTACTTTAAAATGACTTTTAAAATGAATGAGGAATGATGTTAATGAAAAAGGAGTAAATGATACTATGTCGTCTGTTTTGGGAGAACGGAAAAAGCCGTGTTGCGCCAAACTCAAGTAAAAATGGATGAGGGTAGGAAGATAATGATGATGATTTACTGACTGATATTTGATGAAAAAGGTATCATGAATTATGTGATATACCTGCAACCCCGAAACGGTAAAAACAGGTGGTACTCTATAAAAATATTAGACCATTTAAGGAAAAGGCTTTGCTACTTGCTGCCTACTCATCTTTAATAGTTACAGCAAAGACTCAAGAACCACCAAAGATCACATGGTATAAGAAAAAAAGACTATACAGTTCTTTCGTATCTTGTCACAGTTTGCAACTACAGGAATTGATTAAAAATATGTCTCACATTAAGTTCAGGCAGAAACCATGCAATAAGTTTATAGACTGTTGAATGTGTTCTTCCTTTGTACTCGTTCAAAAAGGAATTATAGAAATATATACTGTATGATAACTGCCTCAAAATAGTCCATACGTGTCAACTCAACAAAAAACCCACCACTTTGCGTCAATAAACCACGATTATTGTGAATTATTTTAATTAAAATAATAAGGTAATAGAGCGGTATAATGATCCACACGCGCTTGTTAGGACTCCATACAAGTGTTGGCGAGTGCCTGCAAATTGTTAATTACGATATGCGATCGCATTGCCGCCATTAAATCCCGACGCCTCGGGAACGTCGCGCCATATAACCTGCACTAATCGTGACCGCAGGGCTCGCCTCCTTTACTGCACTCCAAGGTACAATAAAATGATCTTAAAATAATGTTTATTAAAAAAAAATCTTGTATTGTTTGAATGTCTTCTAGTAAATTTTGAGAAACCAACCAAAATTCGGCTTTGGTCCTGCCTGAGGTATTCATTCGTTTTACGTTTTGGTCAAAAGTCACCTGTTCGTAAATTATTACTATGACTGAAATTACGAAGTTTTCCATAAACTAAATATTCCTAAACATTCCTACAACGTCATCTAGTCTCAAATTCAGATACGAGAGTAACTTGTGTTATGATCGTGCACATCATACAAACATTTGTGCGAATCGAACCAACGACCTCCGGTATAGCAGTCAGGACCACTAACCACTAGACCAACAGGCCCGTCAAAACTAACATTAAAACCACATATAGCTCTGGTGATTTTATTTTTAATTGAAGGTGGCGTGAAATGTAATAAAATCTATATTCACAGCATACAGACAGACAGTTTCCAAGACCTTAACAGATGCGATTCAAAGAAACCTATCGCAGTTTATGGCCTACGTCCCGAGTTATTAATTTTAATAAAATCGCCAATCATTGGAGTTATACGTCAGATCACCGCGATCCTTGATTGTGGGGATCGTGGCGATCTGTTGATTGATTGACCACCTCCACTGTATAATGATCTGCCAGTAATTGGATGGACACGATTGTGCTTTTTTGGTCCTTCGAGTCGTAAGGTTAGAAAATATTTACAAGCCTGCTTTATTAAAATCTGTGATGATGTAGATAATTCGTAAGGTCTAGTAATTTAATGAATTAAACCACCTGAATAAATGTAATGCATTTTAGGCGGTTCTTAATATTGACAACTCTTTTGCACTATCTTAAATATCAACTGCAACCAGACAATTGCTCTACGTATAGAACTTTTCAGTTATTTAAATTATTCTGGTTAAGGCCAAATGAAATTGTCTAAGGTTTATTAACAACCCAAAATACATCTCATTATTTAGATAGCCACCAATGTTGTGTAAAATCAATAAGCCCAATCACCGAACAAATCCAGATTCTCGACTAGTCTCAAGGAATCGAAGCTAATTAAACAAATTCCTTAATGTCTGTCCGAGTGAATGAACTGCACCGGCCATCGGTTTATGGTGTCCATAAAACGTTTAGTGTCAAACACTTTAGTGCCCCGAGTGTCGATTGATGACCGGGATTATCACCCTCAAGGATCAAGAGCATTCGAGGCCAGGGTTACAAATAATTTGGATGTTCGTGAGATGACTGGGGCTAGAGAGGCTGAGATAGTTTGAAGAGAGAGATATTGTATAGTATATGGTTTGAGCTAAACCGAGATATACCATGAGACAAGAACCTATAAATTAAATTTGACTAAACCATATACGTGTTTGAGACACTATATTATACTTAAATAAAACGGTTTGATCATCTCAGAGGCCTTCATGTTTTTTTTAATTCGTTCATTATTTTGTTTTATTTGAGTGAGTCGTGATTTTAAAGAAAATGGTGACATAAAAATGGCACTATTTGAGAGTTAAAACATCCTTATGAAAATTGCACTTACAACAATTAACTCTCTAAACTAACACTAATTATTGTCAGTCCTCCATTTATTTTCATTAAAATATGCAGTTTCCTCACTCTCTCTCACTGGATAGATTGTTTAATTAATCTTAATTGCACTTCAATGATCAAATTGATGATAATTAAGACTGCATTTATTGTGAGCCATAACAGACGGCCTGAGGTGACTAATTTATTTAATTATCATAAGTCAAAGATTGAGTTTCTTATTGGCCATCATTTAATTACAGTTTATATACAGATAAAGTGGCTTTCAAGACAAAGAACTAAACTGTGGAACAGACAAGAGCTATTTTTATAAACATGCACATTTCTATATATTTTTTAAAACGTCATTTTTATCTATATATGTATAATTTATGTACATATAGTTGTAGGACTTGCCGCAAAAAATGTCATGTGAATAGCGTTTACTCTTGTCAAATTATGATTTGTCAAGGGGAGCTTATAAGGCAAATTAGTAAACATTGGGCGAAAGTCACTGCCCAGAGGGACCCTTCAACAGACCGTGCTAAGGGTTGGCCTAAGATGACCGTGAACAATGGTTTGAGGTGATGCGGATTAAGATAAAATAAAGGCCTCGTAGAAAGCCTTTCCCCAATAGTGGGATAATAGAGTTAAAAAGAAACAAGGCGTGATTACCTCAGCAATCAAAGACATTCGATACGTTCGCCGTTGATTTGCGTTTACGACAGTCGCGGGTGACGTCTGCCACTCAAGCCGAGTTTATTTGATGTCTTTATTTATGTGCGCGAGTTATTTATGTGGGCCCGAGCCCCGAGTGTGACCCATGATTAACATTCATTGATTTAGATTTAATTTGTTTTGAGAATGATAAGGTTTTAGGACTTCAAGATAATGATTTGATTGAGTGCGGTTACGATGTGGACGGTATTCTGCTTTCTTCGTAAATTATGGGAATCATGAAAATGGTATTAAAATTGGGTTTAATGTGAAATATTAATCAGTATCAAATATGTAACATAAGAGCGTGTGAGAGGTACGGTCTCTAATCAAAAATTGCTTTTCTCTCTCTAGTCTAAAACCCTACCAATGACATGTTTTTTTTCCATGTAAGGAAAATGTTTGCCTCACTAATCTCTTACATTGATATTTAACTTGTTACCATCACTCTAACAGTTTTAATTTCTTTGCACTATGGGCAACAAATAAAATTAAATATTTACACAACATATTATCTAGCTTGACAAATTCTTATTACACCAGAAAAACGCTCGATCTCTTAAAAACATTCGCTTTTCATAAGAACACTAGACTCCACTAGTAGGTATATGTTTTAATATTTAATGACGACTGAGGGTAACCAATCAGTTTAGAGTTACCTCAGCATTATTGCGTTAACATAACTCCTGCAAACTAAAGCTATGCCATAAAAGCCTACAAGAGACCTCCCATCTGCACCGGTCTACCGCACGCAAGAAGACCGCAAATAAAACGTTCACGATTATTGTCATACTATAAACCAGTGGGGTTATTCTGTGCGCAGTAATTGGTGTGTGGGACGACAGATAAATCAATGCTTGACGCGCGTTATGTGTCTGTGAATCACTCCGCGAGATGTTAGCCTTTGGTTTTACTAAGCGACTGCTGGTGGGAAATGCACGATGTAGATTGTTCAGTAATTAGATGAGCAGAAGTTAAATCTACAAGCTGCGCTTAGAATGATTGTATTGATAGATTGACGGGCCTGTTGGTCTAGTGGTTAGTGATCAGACTGCTATACCGGAGGTCGTGGGATCGATTCCACCCAGGGCAAATGTTTGTGTGATGAACACGATCATTTGTTCAGTGTCTGGGTGTAATTTTTCTATAATATGTATGTAGTTAGAAATTTTATTATTTATTTATTTATTTACTAAGTACTTTTACATAATCTTATAAACTAGAACACAGCCCCACAAAACTGTTTTCACAGTATATAAGTATGTTTATCAATTGCCTAGTAGGTACTCATAACACAAGGTACTTTAGTAGGTATGCTTAACTTGAGACTAGATGGCGTTGTGTGAATGTGGTGGGATTTTATTATTATTATAAGATTCTAGATACTTAGTCTGGTTTCCTCTCAAGTACCTTTTTTTTTTGCAAATAATTAAAAAGAGAGCATATACATAGGTATTGGTCACTCCTTTCATGGCGTAATGTAAGTATCTATGTATTTTTTTTACCTGATATAAAGTATGCCTAAAATAATAGATCTCACTTGTATATGGTTTGGAGTTAGGTAATTCCATCAATTCTGGTATACTCTAAAACTCAAACCTTTCAAATAATTATGGATAATGGATCTGAAGTAATAAAATTTTTGCTTATATGGTTACCAGTTTACAATTCTACAACAGCACCTACTTCGGATTTCTATCAAACCTTTCATCCAAACAAACTTCCCTCCATTCCTCTCACTGTGTGGCCATCCGACCACCAAACATAACAACATTTTATACCCAAAACACATCTATATAAGTGATATCTGTACCATATCTCTTTGTTTAGATATTAACCTTTATTTGGTTGTTTTACAGCCACGTAGGAGGCAGATAGTTCGGCAATTAAAACGGCGAACATCAAATGTTCTGTGTTTTATGATACACAACCTTTTTCGAGGTTAATTGGCCTTTATATTATATTGTATAGGTACTGTAAAATATTAAGAGTGTTATAGGTTTTTGATATCTAAAATGCTGTAGGTTTTCCATGACCCCGACCTAAGTAATTGGACAGCTAACTTAGAATACTGGAATTTATTTATGATATAAGTTATAAGGAAGTAGTACGTGTGTTCGTTTTGAATCTGGTGGGAATGGTAGCCAACCTTGTGAGAAGTCTCAATAAGATTAAGTAAAATTTTCACTGCAATTTGACAAAGACACTATTACTTAAATGGAGAGACAATATGAGAAATGAGCATGACTTAAACCTCTTCTTCCTTTCCTTCTACTGTAACACTTTTAGTTTGTCACTAGATTAAACCATCCAGTCTTTTTTAATACCGAGCTTAACTACTTACTATTTATTGGTACCATGAACTAATATTTTGATTGTCCTTATTATTTCCTGCAACCACCATCGATGATGTCACTGACTTCATCTAAAAAAGCTCTACAATTTAGGAGATATCGGCTTAAAGTATATATTGTTGAGTTAAATCTTATAAATGAATAGGCAATAATGAAATACTAGTTTCTGACGTTTATTTCTTTTGTTTCTTAATTAATTATTATGACTGTAGGTGTGAAATCAGATAGCAAGGTCTTAAAAGGGTATTATCAAATAGTTTTATCTGCACATCTTTTATTGAATTTGATTTGACAATAAATTATTGATTTACTTATATGGCGTGATTGATATTGTTTGATTTGATAGATGTCATTCTTTAAGGCAGTATATTTTATGACTTATATGATTTAATTATGGCCTTACTTCTATATCAGTAATATGTCTAGTTTAAGTCATATATAATTCCCATTTGATCTTTGTCTTCTTGTTGTATCTAAAGTAGTATTGCGAATTTAATTTCTTTATTTGTACATTACTAGATACTCCGAAGAAATGTATTTTCTAGAAAATATACCCCAACATACTCAGATACTTACACTGTAATATAGACAGCTGTATTCAATAATATAGCACATGAGTGAATACATAGAGCGGGTCGCACAACAAATCCCTCCCTCTCGGAGTTCGGAAAGAAGTGCTATCAGCAGCATCAGTAACATTAGCTCCCGGCGCTTGGCGTCAAATCACACGGCGAATTGCGTAACACACTCGCCCCCGCTTTAAAATGGAGTCATAAATAAAAGGTAGACGCGGCACCTTATCGCGGCCGCGGCTCCCGCTCGGCCACAACAGATGAAAGAATACACCCCCCCCCCTCACACCCTCGCGATCCTCTGCCTTCCTCCTCCTTCCGCGCCGGCACTCACCCTCCGATCTCTCGCTCTAGCAGCCAGTAAACGCTGTTTTACATTTATAACTACAAGCCACGTTCACGACTGTACAAGTAGTACGACTTCCACTACCTTACACTCAAAAACCAACTCTATAATTCTTCCGATAAAGTTTGTTTTTCTGTCAGCTGAAGTTTAACGTCTTGGTCGGTCGTCATGGCAACGGGCGGCGTCACGATTTTTGCCCGCTTGCGCCTCCTTCGATTACCTAAAGGTTTTCCCGATGTAAGGATGGTACACACGTATTGGTTCGATAAACGAGTCGCTACCGATGCGTACAATGTTTTATTGACAGATTTGAAACGGTTCAAAATCGGGGATTGCGAGAATTCTCTTTGTTTGGACGGAGATTTGGATTTTCTTGAGAGAATTGTGTAAGAAATGGTTTTTCTTGAGAATTTCAGAGTTAGATGATTCTATTGTAAGTGATGTTATGGGATATCTGATTATTTGTGCGAAGATTTGACGTAATTCTGTTTCCTTTGTTTGAATAAATTGTGTGAACAATTTCGGTGTTCGCCTGGTATATGTAAGTACATTGTTAGCGCATGAATCTGTTCCGTACGTGTGGTATTGTTATCTTGTTACCCGAACGTAACGGATTCAATATGTGCGCCTCACGGCAACATTATGCCCACTCTATATTCATGTAAATGGGTTTATTGAAATTGCAAGCCGCTTGGATTTTTGGCCAGAAAATGAACACATGTAAGATATGTTATTTTATTCAGTTGCGTTGGTTGGGTTTATATAATTTGAAAATAATATGTAACTGTGATTGGGATATTGATACAAAAGTTTGAGATGAAAAAGTCTTTTATAAATTCCGAACTATACAATTCTGTATTTTGATAATTTAACACATTATCGTAACTTCTTTTAGAAACACGTTTAAAGCCACTGAAAATCTCAAACTTTCTTGATGATATTGAGAAAATTATTTTCCAAAAAGCAGACTACTTTCTGTATAGGTTTATATTATTTAAATATTAACAATTGGAAGTTTCAATATTTTCTCTTTATCAAAAATATGTGCTCATGTGAACAGTTCCATAATGTTTGCTACGCGTTATGAGTGTTACTGAGAAAAAGCGGTCTCATGTCTATGAATCTAATCCTGATGAGACAATCTAATGATGCTTGTATCACTATATCATGGCCTTTTTTTAATTATATGTTTGAAGAATAACAATAAGATACGAATAACAATATACATAATTACACAGTCGGGTAAACTAATCAACAAATAAAATCAAACAGAATATTTTTACTAACTGTTTATTTCAACCACATTAGGTAGATCTCCACGCTGTAATCTAGACATGATTAGTGCTCTGTTACCGACGGCGCCGGGGGTCAGGTTACGTTGGTTACAAGCTCTATACACTTACAATACTCGTGCAGTAGAAGCGGTATCTTGGTATGAAGCTCATTTTCTATTTAAACTTATAGTTTTAATGTTCGGCCAAATGTGCAGGATTTGATTGAAGAATTAAAAGCTTATTTAAAATAGTTAATTAAGAGTAACATGGACTGTGTCTTGTTCATATTTAATACGTGAAACTACTATAAATGCAGTAGTATTATTATAGCATACATTCTGAAGGTAACGGAGGATTGTAAAATTAACTTTTAATTTAATTTGTCTTTTGTAACCTGTCAATAAACTTATTCTACGAATCTTTACTTCTTTTGTTTTGTTTATGTATTACAAGATTTTGTTTATGAATTTTACAGTGTCACAAGTTATTTTACAAATACATAAAAAACTAAAATATTTAGACTTTTTAGTGAGATGGTACTTAAATACAAATAGTGCACACTTGGCTTTCGGCTGTCACAATGCGGCGTGGTCTCTACACGTAGTCATAATTACAATAATTAAATTCGTTTAAATATCTATTTACATCTTTATAATTAAAATGTACAATATACATATTGCGATGCCTCAGCGACATAAGTGTTGTTACAAATATAATTATTTACATCGATATCATGAAGAAACTGTACAATCGATGATCTAGAGGTGTCACCTTTCCAATACGAAACATATTATTAAACAGTACACTGTAAGTACAAATGAATATCGTAAATTATACGTTATATGAGTAAGAATACTTTTGTGACTACTTCAGTTTATATACATAAAGGTTATTCTGAATGCCTAAATAGCGGTTAATTTTAATTAGTACGTCATGTTACAGACTAAATAATTATCTTGCAAAATAATTAGAGCGGCTACAACACTAATGACTTAAAAATAAAATACTATGAGTTCAGAGCCTGGAACTAAATTGCGAAAACATTCATTAAAATCGTTTTCCTATTTCTTAAGAGGTAAGAAAGAATAACTTGTTCACAAGGACAATTTATTAGTCTCATTGAAACTAATGTCTTTTAAAAATATTTCAAAAATGTATTTTAAATGAATATGTACTTAAAATTTTACGCAAATCAAGTATGATATTATTTTATTTTAGTACTTATGTCAATAAATAAAACATTTAAGAATATTTACTTCTAGGAGTAATGAGTTATTTGGAGAACAGGGTTTCACAGCGGAGGAGATCGCGGCTAATATGACACTAATCTTCATAACATTCTGGCACAAAATAAAATTACACTTCAAATTACGTTTAAAATAATACTTAGTTTTACTTCAAATATAAACTACTCACAGGAAATTGGCACCGGTATCAAGATTCATTCAATTTACAAGTTTATGCTCACAAAATACATGTAAAATCTAAAATTATCAATAAATTACTTATAATTTATCACATGACTACTTATACAATAAATATTTACAGATGTAAAGCTAATTATTTTATAAATTGTTTTTACATAGCGCTTACAGTATCCATTGACATGTCTTAACAAACATTACGACTGTAAAAAGATTTTAATGACAAAAGTTCATAATAACGAGCAGGTTACGGAACGCAACGCGATCGGGATTTAAAATCATTTACAATAAATTACGACACTTGTGTTTATAGTTTATGAGTTCATGAGAGCCGACTCTCCCTAACTCCGCGTCACTTAGAAGTGGTAATACGCGAAGTTGATCGGCTGGTCGTCGTCGACACTGACGCTGTCACTGTTCACATGGTCACTGTGGTGGCGCTGGTGCCAGAGGGACAGGTCGCAGGGCGCCTGGTCCTCGGCGGGCGGGGGGTGGCGGGGCGCGCGGGCGGGGAGCTCGCCCGGCGGGAGCGATCACTGGCGGTGCGGCAGCTGGTGGTGCATGTGGTGCAGCTCAAGGCGCGGCCTCTTGGCCTCGTCCTCGTCGCTGCAGTCGTTCTCCTGCGGCTCCTGGTCGTCGCACTCCTCGCCCAGCTCCTCCTGCTTGCGCTTCGCAGTCGCCATCTCCGCGGCGTGCTTTTTCCTCCATTTTGTTCTTCTGTTTTGGAACCAGACCTGGGGAAAAAAAGTACTTTGTAGTGATTTTCATTTAAATGTTTACCTTATGTGGCTGGACATTGGAAAACCGACTATTTCATTTTTCTTTCCATATTATGATCATTTGAACATTTTGCTATAACTGATTTGGATATTGGTATGATAAAATATTTGGTGTAATAGCTGCAGAGCTTTTTAAAAAATGTAGATAACCTTTTAGAAGTGTGAACTAAAAGCTTACATAAAAAAACTCTTAAAACATTTCGAGAGCATTCCAAGTTAAAGCACAATTTTAAACCCTCTTTATTCTGTAGACAGAAAGTCAAACACAGGCGGTCTGGCTGTAAGTCTGTACACAGTAAATTCGCATGTTTGTTCGCCAGGCAAGCCAAATATAAAGAGAACAGCAAACAGTTTTCATCTCCATGTGGACCTAATCTGCGCGGTCGACATCATAATGCCTCATTAAATACCGCCTTTAAAGTCGCATCACGAACTAGCGGCCGTCCCGTTCGCACGCCCGGCAAGACTTCGAGGACGACAAAGACGGCGATAGTAGCCGTGTTCTACGGTAATTAAGGGTCGTTTTGCAAATTACACGGTACTTAACCAGCCATATAACGATCATTAATCACTGGTCTGGGGAGTGGGGTGTCTCTTTCTCCCGCGTCGAGGTTGATATGTGCCGTCCCTGTCGCGCGGGCGTACGGGCGCCCGACACGAGTTTAATTAGGTCATAAATACGTTTTCATGATTAGGCTGTAGGATGGTTGTCGATTTTACTGAAGGTTCGGTTATTCGGAGCAGATGTCGATGTCATTATAAGGGTATCATGGATGTACAAATTAGCTCTCGCTCGTTATGTTAACAACGGCACTTAATTGGAACAAATTTTAGTTGATTTTGGTACATCGATGTTATTTGGTGCTGAAGTCGACTACGATTTAGTTACTGAAACGGTTAGATTTTAGCATTTTGACATTAAATTTTATTATTTTTAAGTTGTGTTGTTAAACTATAAAATATCACTACAACACATTTATACTTTTAATACTAGTTTTTTTAATTGTTAGAAATAAAAATGTAAAACGCAAGCGATTAATGTTTTACAATAATAGGTACAATGTCGTCCATGCCACAACGATGCACTAGTCGTAAATACTTCGAAACAGTTTTATAACGTTTTGATTTATTGATAACTTAGCAACTTGAAATATAGAGCCTATGCTTCGTTTCTCTTTTTCGATTTTAGCCACGGCGGCTAGTATAGTATTCATTATCCATCTATGCAGGACATATTATAGTGCACAAGCGTCTGCGCAAACACAGGTCACATTTCTTTTTTCTTTACTCTCATAGCCCAATGAGACAGCAATCCGACATGATCGGAGAGAGATCAGGAGCAGGAACCACATTTTACGTGCCTTCCGAAACACGGGAGCTGTGATATTTATTTCTAAAACGCACACAATATTTAAAGAAACCGGTGCGTGTCGTGGAGATCGAACTCGAGACCTTTGACTTGATAGTCCTACGATCTTACCACTAGGCTATCACGGTTTCAAATATAATGTAATTAGAATAGATACCTAAATTATGACAGATGAACTTGACTAATTCTGATCCGTATTGTTTTTGTAAAATTTTTGATAAACTCACACAGCCACCTGATGGATAATGTACATTTTAAGGATCCCGGAGTCCCTTTAGTCTGAAACTACCGAAGTCTGAAGTATGCCATGTAAGTAGCCTGATCAATTATTTTTAGTACATTTAAAGAGCCAAGTAGATTCTAAAAAGTCTAGTCTAAAGTTCTAAGAAGTCATATATTTTTAGTTTTATATGCAGAGTTTTTATCAATCCTTCACCCGTAACGTTCAGTAATAACCCTAAATATCCACAAAATTAACAAAACACAAACAAGGGAGGAAACAAAACAATATCAAAACTTCTTACTCAAAGGCTACAAACAAGTATTTACACTATAAATAAGTCCAGATCCACATTTACGACAGTGCGACATTACATTAAGTTATAAAAATAAATCGGCCGACTCGATACAGCTGTAATAAAAAATATGCGACGGCAAAACAACACTATAGTAATATGTACGTATTATCATTGGACCATTTGGTTTTATATCGGCTCACTTGATGGCGGACTTATTTTATGACGCGACTCGGTTTGTCTTGACGCATGGCTTCTCCCACTTGCTATTTACTGATTCCTGATCATATTTGCCTTAAACTTGCTACATAGATTGATTGCTAAACTTAGATAATAATGAAAGATTTATGATTAGGATATAGTCTGCTATTGTTTTTCTAAATTAATTTTTGTATTATTAGAGTCATTTAACGACAAGTAAAATTGTCTGTTTATCTATCAATTTTTGCTAACTGTTCTCAATATTCCAATTCGTGTTTTAAGCCACAATGTTAAAGAATATTAAATTTATATTCAATACACGAGGAACAAAGGAAAATTCAAAACAAAATGCAGGCATCATAACCTTTTTCCTGTTTCATCCCGAGTTAAAAGGAAGAGTCGAGACAATAACAAAATATAGAGCTATTAAAAATCCAATCAGAGAGCTTCGAAACAAGGGTAGAGTCGTGAAAAAAATGCTGCGAAAGATAAATATTGTTTTTACCTATTCATTATTGCACTTTTCTTTCAATCAAATTACTAATATAAATTAAACAAGTTTGAAAAACCTAGTTTGAAAAATTATCTAAAAAGAAAAGATATTTTATGATTTCAGAAGTAAAAGAAAGAGTTTATTATTAACTCGAGTATATAATGCTCTACTTTAGTGTGTACTATATGTCGTGCGCGGGCCGGGAGCCTGCCAGAGTTTACACGTCGTCCAACATAAGCTCATCAAGCATTTACGATCGTCCGACGACTCGCGACCCCTTCACATAATACCCTCACTTCTAATATTATTTTCCATTTTTCGTTCATACTTTTATACCCGTCTTACCCTCCGTACCATTCAATTACTTAAGTGTTTGCAGACAGACTACTGAGAGTACACTCGTCTCTCTCCAACGTATGGTGAAAGTAGTTGTGTCTTGCTCGCTCGGGGTAGGGTCGGGTAATTATGTGAATAACTACTATTTTTCACAAGAGAGCTGGGTAATGGCTTGATAGGGATAATGGTGTTTCAGTAGCCATGTCGAATAAACAGCCGCCATGTTGTACACAGGTAATTAATTTGAATGAATTGATGTTTTTGTGTGGAGTAATTACGTGTGTTGTTGTGGAGCCAGCTCATGTGGAGATTAACGACTTTATGTAACAGATTACTATTACATTGCCGGTTAGTAATACAATTTCTTAATGTTAAAGTTAATTATATTGATTTATACTGCATGCTGGAGGATAGTTCAGCAGTAAATTACTATTATTATGATATTATAATATGAATGGAGTTATTTTGCTGCTCATTTGTTGCACAATTTAAGCATCCTTTGTTCGTTTGTTTTTCGATAGGTTGATTGAAACTTAATGTGTTTTTTTTTGCAACCTAACAAAAAAAAACGCAAAATAGTTGTTCCTATTCATTACGGTACACATTTTCATACAACATAAGGCTCTTGTGTTCGCGTTCTCAGAATTTCGCCCACTGGATTAGATGAGTGATTTATAACTGCGAATTGACGTACAAAAGATGTTACATTAGAAATGTACACCTACATATTTTTCGCATTTAAACACTAGATTATGGATTAAAATAATTTATATAAAGTTCCTAATTTGATCGGCAATATCCTAAGTTAAATACTGCAATTCTGTAGAGCCTAACCTTATAATCATTAACCTAATCTTTGAGTACAGTCTTCGACTATAATTATAGGAAGATGACACAAAAAAGTATACGTATCTATTTTATAAATTCAAAAAAGTCAGGTGAAATACATTGTGGATAGTTATCCATAGAGTTCTATAGTAAGTACAATGCAGTTATACGCGTAGACTAGGAACCTGAGAGTGTCTGCGAGTCATCCCTCTCTTTAACAATATCCCAGCATCCGCGATCCACGTAAAACAGATGTAATCGAATGCGAGCACATTCAAGTAAATCCCTGACATCATTAGGCGGCTGTCGCAGTCATTTGTCACGCGCGACTTATCGCACCCTTTGCTCCAGTTAATAGTCGCTGCGATTTGTCGCGTCGCCGTCGCGTCCTAATGTGTGCTGAACGTTAATCACGCGTTTTTTACTGTCTTTAGCACTAATTGGTGTGATGATAGGAAGAATTTTCGACAAATTATGTTGATAGCTTGTCAAAGAAGGGACTTTAACGTATGTGACAAAAAATGCAGCGGTTTTTTTAGTAATTGACAACTTTTATGAAGAACTAAACAGACAGAAATCATTAGGTTCTTTTCCATAAGAATGACATTTTAGAACCGCGCAATTAGAGTCAGTAACGTTTTGAAAGTGTCTGAGATAAAAACTACTCGAAATAAAAACCTTTTGATTTTGATTTTAATTGACTTTTATTTTGTTATTGAAAACGACGCAGTTGATTTGGAAACTATTTTTTTTTAAGTATTTTAGTCGTATTTTTTTAAAATTAGGTATATTTTCACCTCAGTAAAAGAACTAATAACCTGTTAAATTCTGTATTTCTCATACAATACGCAGACTAAACCGTTCACACACGGCGTGTAATCAATAAGAGATTGGGGTCAGTCTGGCGGCTAATAGAGAAATAATCATTATTAATAAGGCTTACGCTTCACTTGCGGTCATTAACTGGTTGCTGTTCGAAAGTCTTCACCGCGAGCAACAAGATGTAGCGATGTACAAAGAAGCTAGCTTTAATGACTTTCTTTTTACTCTCGCACTAATCAATTTAATTGAATAATCCTAGCTGGTTATATGTACAAAGAAAACCCAACTTCTATGATTATCAAAACACGCGCTCAATAGTTGACGAAAGGGCATTAAATATTGTTTGTATGGTTAACCAATTGTACGACATAGTTGACGAGTTTTCTTAAAAGTATTGTTGCTATCATAATTTGTACCCTGGTCTACTTATTACTATATTTAAATCGCTACTGTTTATACCTTGGTATTGTAACTGTAATTACAAGTTAACATTTAATCATACCTACCGATCTGAGCAGAGCTTAGCTGCGCTTGCGCAACTAACTGCACACTCACACTAATGTTGATTGTATTAGTTCTCTCAATGCGAATTTGAGACTAATTTTCATGATGAATTAATTAATAATTACTTTTTTTGTAAGTTTTATAATTTATAAAGTATTGTGTAATTTACTGATCATTTAACTAACTCTCGTGATTTATTCTATAAATATCGGTACTATAATTAATACCGTACGCACTACTTATAATGCCATTAATATAGGTACCAGTAGTATATTAACAAGTCCATGTACTAGTAGTAGTTAGTCTTCAACAACGCGTTAAAAGCTCTAATAGTAGGACAATCTAAAGTTTATAATCCAGGTAGCCGTTTGGAGACTATTGTATCAAAAGGTGTCGGAGAGATGTGTTGCCTCGTGTACGAAAGCCCAAAGTAATTGGAAGTGAACATTAAAACCCATGTGTACAAATAATGATTCTTGTTAATTGCCCGTTTAATCTTAATAGTTATTTAAATTGAACTGTACAAGTTAATTGTAGTTAATCACTCAATTACGGTAACTGTATAACACCGTTTATAACCGATTTGGAGTTTACACTGAGATTTCTTTTACAGAGAAGAGAGATAGAAAGAATAATGTATTGAAACAGAAATATATATGGTTGTTTATTTTAGTATTGATTGGTGTCATCGTGAATTGCTCATTTCATTTTAGACTATGTAAAAGATGTTATTACATTAGCTGTTGTTGTACTTACATAAAGAGTTCACGATATCAAAAAGAACTATCAATAAAAGCCATTCGGGCCGCCCATACGTTGCATTTCCTATCTACACACAAATACAACATAGAGCTGAAAAAACCACCACAGGCCAATTTATTTTTTATCTTTATTTGCGCGAGATCGGACAGTCGTTTTGAAGAATTTGTGGCATCGGGTAAATTGGAATTGTGTGTTTGATCGATGGCTCGCCACTAATGGACGAGGGAAGGCAAACGCAACCGATGCATTCTATTGATATGCAAACATTGTTTTTTGAATTGTTATTGGCTCTGTCATGCACTTTTATTTTTTATTCTGTGGGGGATTTTTTTGTGCAATTTGCTAACAAGGTTACCGGAAATATTGACTTTTCAAACATTTAGCTCCCAAAGTATAAACGAATTTCAAATTAAATAAAACAACGTAACCCGATGCTTAGATGTAACAATTAGATTAAAAAGTAAAGGGATGAATCTCATAAACAAAATAAAAAATAAAGCGGAAACTTCATTATCCAAGTATCTATCCGCACGACGGCCATAAATCATAAAAGGATTAGAGGAAGCGGAGGCCGCTACAAATTTGGCGTTATTAAAAAAACTCATTTGCAAATTTTGAAAGACAAAGAGATATTAAAGCGATAAACTGAATTATCTTCAATTTGGCTCGTCCCCGGTGGGCAATGAGAAAAAATACACCCCTTTTTTGTACAAACTTGAAGTGAAAATAAAAATTTTAATGTGGCGCGTTTAGCGGGGGCCGGCAGTAAAGTCGCGGGGGTGTCGTCCGCTCTGTACAGATAATGTTCTGGAGACGTTGCGTTTGGTGAGCGCGGAGCCTCGCGACACGCCGGAGTGATCGTTAAGCATGTTGTACCCTCTCGACATGCGGCTGAGGGCGCGCACTCCGTACCGCGATGTGTAAAGACACGCCCTACATGGTGATAGCTTATAAATCTACCGGAATGTGACTCAATTTTTGAAAATTCTTAAAAAATAAGAGCCTGTAAATAACATTTTAAACGCTGTTCACTTGTGAATAAGGTCGATCAAATTATAGGTTAAAGTTCTGCTAGGTAGTCTTTAATTTTTTAGGTTTAATCATTAAGTGACAAACAACAATTCTATCACAAGAGGTTCTAACAAACAACATCCTAAAAGTAATTAACGCGGACGACGTTATGAGTACAACTAGTGTAAAGAAACCATTAAAACATAATAATATTGTAAAACCAAACTTGAATCTCAGAAGAATTTCCCGAATTCAGCGCACGACACAAAAAAACTACCAGTTCAAAACACAAAGAGCCAAGTCAGAAAGTTTGCAAATTAAGAAAATGTAATTAGTGCGGGCGCGGCCCCCGCCGACATAATTAAGGCGAATCTTGTTGTAATTTTGACATTTAATTTTTTCCCTCAGACACCTCACCCTTATTAATTAATTTAGAAAAAGTGCCTTTAAAATTTAATCTATGCTTTTTCGGTGACAGTTCGTTTTTTTTTTAGTTAATGAAATGGCAGAGATTTTTGATAGGAGACGAAGGCAAGTAATGGATTCAGCCTACCTTTATTATTAATTTGTGAGTTTCTTTCGAGATTTTTTCTGTAATTAAAAAAGTTGGATCCTGTGTTTGTAAGTTTAAAATTGGAACGAGATTTTGTTTCTGGGAATTCGGGTGAGTTGTTTGTAGTTGTGCCTTCATTTGTTTATCTAAAGAGGTGCTTAGGTAAGGGGGTCAGGACGACCGCAGTAATCTGGGGAAATCTTAAATGTTTTCATTGTTTAAGGAATTTACACAAGCGCCTGAAGTACGTTTAATATTCAGGTCTTTAACTTACTTTGCTAAGAACCAAGTTTATCTATTTAATATACAAACTTTATCTCAATAAAATGTATTAAAATTATTCTTCTATTCATTTTATTCTATACAAAGTAACATAAATCCTATCTACAAATCTGTAAAACACATACGTCACGGTCTCAATATCCTTATCTATCAACAAATTGAGAATTTTAAAGTAAGGGTGGGTGCACACGCGGCGTAATCCCTGTTATCGCCATGTAAGCCGATCATCAGCGTGTTAGCCGTTTGTAACTCTCCACATTTGGGGGAATAAATTCAGCATAACCGAATAAAATCCCGGGAAATATAAAGTGATTTTGTGTTGCAGTATTTTACGCGTGTTATAATGTGGAATAAAATTTAGATATATTTTTTGAAATTGCTTCACTGTATGTTATCTTGTTAGATTGCGTGTTGATAAAATGAATTAAAATTGTTAGTGATTTTTGTGGTTACTCTGCGGTTTTCTATGAAAAAGTTTTAACTATATGATTTCCGTAAGTTTTATAGTTTTTCCTGTTGCCATTGTTACTAGTTTTCATACTCCACTCTCTCTTTAAAGTAGAATTATTCTAACCTGTTTTTTTAAGGACAGTATCCAGTACCTTTTTACTCAATAATTACTTTAAAAAGCCACCTTAAACATACAAGAACATTATAGAACCATTTCTCTGCCCTCCCCCCCCTACCCCTCCTCCTGCGCGTGTAATGACGCCGCCGATACAATCGCCGGAGCTTAGATGTCATTTAAATTTAAATTAAGGTATTACACCGACGTTATGAGCCGTCGCCGGATTGCGAACGCGTTCACTCGTCTTATCGGGAGCCGCCGATTGCGGGGGAATTTTAAATGATGTGTAACCAGCCTTATAATGGTTTAAACGCTTTGTTTGCCCACGAGTTGGTGATGCGATGTGTTCTCCGCGCACTGTCTGCTTTACTTAATGCTGGGGTTAGTTTGTTTTGATTGCTTTATTTATGAAGGGCGATTGTGTTGGACTCGTGTAAGGCTTTGGGGGTGTATTATTTAAATCTCTGTTTTACATTTTAAACAAAAGATTTCTTTGCTTTTCTTCCTGCTTCTCTAATAGGTATAAAATGCAAAACTGTTTTGCTTTCAATTTAGTTCAGATTAATTAAACGATTGAACCGTGATTGAACCTAACCGCATAATTAGTTAGACCTCTTTCGTCAACCTAAAATCGACAGTACCGTACTATTTAACGCAACGGTCCAACACCTCAAACAGCTTTTTAAGAATCAAATTCACATCAATTCCCAAGCAACCAGTTACCAACAACATCAGAATATATCACGACAAGCACCTCCCTACCAACCGCAGCCGACAAAAACATCATAAAACCTATAGCCAACATAAATAGTTTTCGCGAAAACATTCAGCCTATCTTAACAAGGGAACAAACACTTCAATCACTCATTTGGCATCCAATAACGTCCTGGATCCCGCAAAAACATTCTGCGGCGATCCCTCAATCCCAGCGGTGCGCGGGGCCAGGGGGGGGGGGCGATAAAGCGGGATCAAGCCGGTACAAATTGAAAATCTCCTACATATGTATGTAAAGTATCTGCTTGTTTGTCGAGATAGCTTCTTTCTTTGTAAGGGAATACTGTTTGTCTACAATTATATTATGTATTTGAACGTGTAACGACTTAATTAGGTGGTTTAAACGGTATGTGGTAAACACAAAAATGATAATTTCGCAAGTAAAACGACTATTCCATAAAAATATATTTGCAGGCTAAATCATAGGCATCTTTCAATCGGCTAAAGTGGCAATTGGAAGACGACAATGTCCAGCAATGAAATGCAGTAGGAAAATTGATTGATTGAAGTCTACATAATGATCGACTGGAAATATGCACAAGTCAGCCTATTAGTCTAGTTTAGAATGTCTATTTTTAACCAACGTCAGCAAAATTGGATTATTGAAAATGGCACTGATTTTTACATTTACACCGACCCATATAAAATAAAAATATGGACTAGAACTAAACAAACATGAAAGTAATCAACGCACCTCACCTGACACAGTTTTATTATTTATCAAACGATTAATCCGCGCAATAAATTTCCACGGATGCCAATATGGCGGCGTTTTTTGGCGCGAAAAAGAATCGTCCGCGGAAAGCAATGAGAGGCAGATTAGAGAGATAAGTCCCCGTTATTAATGGACCCGCGATACACACGACAAAATGGATAATAAATGGGTTCTGACCCCAGTATTTTTTGCCTAACAAATTCGTTAAACGTGACAGCTCGATACATATGAGTCTCCGATATTTTGCTAAAATACGCGATTGTTACAATGTTGAGCCCGCTGATATATGCGTTTTATGATATTGTACCTGTGTACTGAATTGTTGATAAATTGCTAAAATGTTATTTTCAAAGATATTGATGAACCTTTCAAGTATTTTTATATTTAAACTCCTGTTTTGTCGGAACATATTTTTTTCTGAATAAAGATGTGGTCTATGTAATTAAGAAAGCCAAAAAAAAGATTATTATTTTCACATAATCATATACACACGAATCACGATTTTTATTTACTAAGCAACATTTTTCAGTGTATACAACGTGTAACGGAAATAACGCACATCCACAGACACCCCAAAAAGAATATCCTTTTTTATCCACAATTAATGTATTGAAACATTTTTATCATTTTCCTAGATATTTGTTTTTATTACATATTGTCAGAATAATTTGTACAAATAATTGGCAAAACGCGTGGGCACCCTAGTGCTCAATACGTTACGCGCGCACACAGACGTACAAAAGTGGAGATCTCGCAGCCCGCGCGGCTTCTCCAATACCTACTATCATAAGTTCATAAAATCATAACATACGAAAAGTAAAACCCTTAAAACCAATTTGAAAACCTAAAGAGATTATCTACATTCTTATGTACGTAGATACTATGACGTCTTTGCATAAAATTGTTTATGTTTATTATTAGAATTGTTTAGTATGAATGATTTTAATAACCGTAAGTTATTGTTATTGAAATGCTGATAGAGATGAACTTGATAGGTACCTAAACAAAGGCGGCGTGTTTAAAAGATATTAATCATAATAATTAAACAATGAGAAACTTACATGTTTAAAATTAATCGGCACTCATACGACGGCGTCCTGTTCAAAATGTCCACCACCTTGTTCTATGCACTTAAAAGCTCGTTTACGCAATTGTTGTCGCAATTCACTTAACACTAGAATGTCCCTTTTCATTGTTTCAAAAGCAGCCACTATCCTATCTTTAAGGTCCTCGGCACTTGTTGATTCGTCACAATACACTAGGTCTTTTAGGTCCTGCGATCAACACTCGTGCCGTGCCTATCATTAAATGTTCTACACGCTAATGCTACGTTATCACCACACTGTGCTAGAGTCCTCACCATCTCGGTGTACTGTACGTTAGTATACCGGAAAGACATCGCGCGCGAAAGTTTTGTTTTGACAAATAATGACAAACATTCACTGATAACGATCGGCCGATGACTAATGACAAGGAAGCGCGAGCGCCGAGCCACGCGGGCGCCGCGCGCTGCTGTCTCGCTCCTTCCTATTGTATTACGTATATCGGCGGTCCTTTTTATGTATCTTTGTTAGTGTTTGAAAGTGTGAACTTGTGTGTGTGTTTGAAAGTGTGAACCGCTGTGAATTGCTAAAGCCTTATTGAATCGACTTAAGGCTCATTTTCGTTTACTTCGAGTGCTTTATGAAAATAGTGTCTACAATTTAATTATTTCTAAATATTTTTTTGGTAAAAAAAAATATTTATTTTTATTAATGAAATGGATTCTGTTATCGATTCTGAACAAAGTAGTTTCAGGATGTGCGTTAATTATGTTACACGGTATAGACAAACGTTCCCCTCTTTCCTTGTTAACATAGATACAGGTAAACAACCTAAATAAAATCGAAACAGCTTGTATAACACACCATAAACAGTTGACGATCATATGACAGGCGAGCAGCAGTAGATCAACTCGCGTCGCCAACGACATCGCCGCGGCGAGTCAGCGCTATTTTACGAGGGATTTACGCGACGCTCCCAACTTGCTTACTGCGAGTATCTGTCCTACTTTATTATATGTTATGATGGTCAGTGTAAATAAGATCTATGTAGGTATATCTGACCAAAGACCGATGATAGTGTGTAATGTGCCAGTCTTTTAGATTTTTGCTGAATTATTTGTATTGACACTGAAAATTCTACACCTATATTATTGTATTTTATTAGTCGCTTACTTATTTTCTAGCTACGTGACAAGTATGAAATCGGATAAGTTATATTACGTAGAAAGTCTCTTAAACTTTCTTTACGTTTCATTATTTAGGAACTCTACGAAATTTAACTCGATATCGAATCATGTAACTAAGATCACCGATCATTACGGTACAAACTGCGCTAAAACAAGTGACTGCGGTAAGCTAAACGAGCACATTATCCGGAGCATTTCAAGCCGTCCGAGCGATCCGAGCGATCCGAGCGATTCGAGCTACATCGTATAGCGCTCAGCTCCAAGTTTTCCAATAACATCACTAGCACGCACATTACACTTCTGGCCACTTGTATTGAGTCACTTTATCTTTTTTTTTTACTTACTAAGTTTGTGGTAAAATCTATAGTTACATATTGTGTGTTGTTCTATTGATTACTATAGTTTGATGCAAAATAAATAAGTTCCTTGTTAAAAGTAGACTTAATTCTAGTCATTGGATTGTACAAAGCAAAGTCAATAAAAATATTTGCAAAAGGTTTTACAAAGACGTTAAAGAAGTTACAAAGCATGTTGATTAGCAAGTGCTATGAACAACAAGAATTATGTTATTTCTAGTAAAATTACAATCCGACTGTAATACAAAGTGTAGCATCTTACACCGGTAAATATTAAGGGACTCTTCCAAAAAAACTTTATTTAAAAAGTTATATCACATACTTTACGATAAAATGTGTAAGAATAGTAAAATACGTAAGTTGTGTAAGTTTCTTGGCCTGCAATGTACGGGACTGGACACGGGCGCCGTTTACAAAGTTACAGTGACAGCACTTTAGTGAAGCGAGCGCCACACCTACCCTATAATACTATTCGTATTCTTTGTAACACACTGTTATACTTTCTAGTTGTGCTAATGTTCTAGTCACTAGCTGAAAAAGGTAACTTGTCCTCTGATTCTCTTTATCAATTTCTAATGATTTTTATGCTAGTTGTATTTTTTATGTAGAGTCGCAAAAAGTTCTATTTCTATAATTGTTAACAGATTTTTTATAGAGTAGCTCAGTAGTACACGTGATAATGAAGGCATCCGATTATGAAGTTGTCAAGAAGTATTCACAATTTAAAAAGCGCTCTACATTTTCTATTTATAAAACAACAAGTACATAAAGATAAAAATGACCGACATAAAACTAAATAATATCTGTAGAGTCCCCAACAAAGCAATCTAATACCAATCTAGGAAAAGTTGAGGAAAACCCGGCGTGTACATGAGTAAGAGCATGAAAACCCGATGAGCCATCATATCGATATTACCGCTACTCGATTCCATTCCATCGGCAATCGATTCATGAATACATATCGATACTGCCGAGAGCCGTGCTCGCTGCTATAATGAATACTTCTCACTGATTACCTCTGTTTAGGTATGTTTTAGATGGTGTGATGAAGTTTTGATATAATAAATAAATAAATAAATAAATGTGAAAGGGTTGTGTCATCTGGAGTTATCTAGACTTTAGGTCTTGTGAATTTCAGAATAGGTGAATAAATGTGTATAAAGTTAAAAACAATCGTTTGATAATATTAACAATTCGATTTAAGAACTTCTTAAAAGTAACCACGCTTAAATATTGTAACATGGTAGATAGTTTAAACATAGCTGTTCTTTAGATATATAGACGAATTTGTTTTTGTATTAATATGTAGGTATAATTACATTTTATGTAACAAAACAACCTACGAACAAGATTTCCATTTACGTCAGAAGGAAAAAGGCAATAATTCCGATATAAAAACCCAAGTACGCAACGAGAATAAACTTTTATATCACCGAATACATCAAAACAAATCCGTACGTATCACAGAACATACTAGAACAGCTAGTACGTACTAAGTAAACTCGAGCGATACATCGCCGATAATATAACGATAATAAAACGATACGTATGCGGCAACCATCCTCTTTTATTATTATTCCCGCATATTGACTTTGCGTTGTCTATCCTGTTCCGCGAGTGTAAAGGGGGCTACACATGTACTGGCCGAATCGATGGCTAATGTGTTTAAGATGGGCGCCGCGTGTGCCGCTTGTGTCGGCGCGCTAATGTTACATGTAGAGAGCATTTGTATACACTATGCTGTATTAACTGTGTTTATGTTTAACTCTTTGATATAAATTGTGGTTTGTCTGTGTATTAAACTTGACAAAAACGATTGCAGAAAAACTTGTTGGCTAGACCACACAGTTGGCTAGACGTTTCAAGAATTCAGATGTTTATGTTACGTATTTTAGCATTGAAGATGTGTGTCAAAAGTCGTGTACGAGATTTTTACGAAATGAAGTGCTAACACAACGCATAAAAAAACTTACTGGACATATTCGTATGCAGTGTAACGATTTATTTAAAAGGCAAGAAATGAACATGAAAGTAAAACAAGTAGCCTGTATCAAAGCGTGTCATATCAAGTGATAGTTTTATCTGCTCGGTACTGCAGACGAATGACGCAGTAACATTTGTAGACGGTACAATGTCTTGCTCGCGACGCGACGCTGCTCTTCTCACTCAATGCAGTACAGGGGTACCGTGGAGTCGAAAATGTATTATTGTGTATGTAAAGAAAAATAGATGGACATTGATAATTAACTAAATGTCTTATAATTTTGAAAAGTGGTTAAGTTTTCCAACCAAGTTAAAGACTCTACTTTTTTGCAGTGTGATAACTTATGCTTAAGAGATGATAAAAAGTTTGTGTTATATTTTAATTAAAACTTCTTTTGGGACCTTACTATGAGACGCATCGAATTATTTAAATACTCTACGTCTCCATAGTTTTTGGTAACTACAAGCAGCGCGCGGCGCCTGCTATGAATAATGTTCTATCGATTGTATGGACCGCGACACCCGACACTACCTCAGCACTACCGTGACGCTACCCATAACACCTAGTAGCTGTCTTTGAGAGTCTCTGGGTGTTTGGCACTTTTATAGGGTTCATCTATTGAGATTGCTAATAATACGTAATATTGTTAAACGAAAAATGTCAGATGCAGCGAGACTCGACTCTACAAAATTATATGAAGGTCAAAGTGTTATTGCCCAACACTTGAATTCTGGAATATAACAAAAAAAAACAGTGTCATTAGACATAATAACAATTACGTGTAATAACAATATATTTCCCACTCACTTTTAATTCACGAATAATATAATTGACAAGCGTTAGAAATCAATGCTTCTACATTAATAACCAATCAAAATGTAACCCGCATTCAGGCATAAGGTCAATTCCCAAGCTGTCAGATTAATCGTCCAGATCTGTCGCGGCCAAATGACTCCGTGTGTAACTGTGCAGCGTGTAAAGACTCACACGCTGTCATAGGTAAGGCTATCATAATTATACACGGAGAGGTGCGCGCGCGCAGCTCGTACAAGTCAATTACAAATATTAATGTTGATGATTAAAAAGGTAATGTGTTTAATGGTACGCCGTTACCGTTTAATGAATAGATACAGATTAAGATAAAAACTAGTGCCAAGAGTTGTTTTTTATCGGCTAATGTCTGGCTGGTTGTGTGGTCTCAACGTCGTTACTGATGATATTAATGCGAAAGTTTGTATGTTCATCTGTCCTTCTGGTACGCTTGCAAAGTTTAGCCAATTTGGAGGATACTTGGCGCAAAGTAAGTTTATACCCTAATCTAAAAAAACTGTTTTCTTTGACTATCGCAACCCTACTCGCGGTTGAAACCGAGAGTCAAAATAAAAATGGCACACTTTTGTAGAATCAAATAAAGTCAGTAGGTAGGCAAACATACATTAACTCTAAACCTACAAAATCAAAGCCGCTTTAAGTGCGACCCTCGGTTTGACTAAAGAAGCCGCTAAGGCATGTAGTACACGCATTAAGCCGCGGCGTCTTATCTCCATCGGCTGCTCGCTGCTGCCACTGGAGCCGACTTAAATACTCATTACTGTGTCTAATGTCATTAATGAAATCGTCGGCCGCTACCGAACGATATTCCGCCCTGTCACCCGCCATCATTACCATTTTGACACGACAATCGAACAAGAACACGATCGTGTACACCGAGCCTAACTACGCAATGACGGAAAATCAAAAACACATCTTATGATCTGTAATTAAAGTTTAAATTAGAATGTAGAGCTTAGAGAGTTTTCTAAATCATGTAAGACGTTTTAAATTTTGACGGCAATTAATTTTGATCTGTTCTTACACGAATTTAAGGTTTAAATTAGATTGGTAATGTAGTCGGAGATAATTATCGGCGTTATTCCGATGAGGCGGTCGGTCGCTTTCATTTGTCAGGGCTGTCGGTGTGACGGACGGACGGACAGATTGTCCATGTTTAGCCAGTGATATATTAAACCGATGGGCAGATAAGACCGCTACCATTATTGGCAGAGAGTTAATTTCCTTCGTTTAGACATCGGTGTTAAGATAAAGTTAATTGATTTTTGTTTGTTACGTTTTTTGTGTGATAATCAGGTCTCGGGGCGAGATAGCATCTGTGGCCGGCGGAATGTGGTACAGGAATGCTAATACTTTAGATGTAATACTTAGCATATTAGTATGACTGGTGAATAGAAATTTCAATGTGAATTAGATTGCAATTCCCGTTTGGCATTTTACACCCGATAAGATGGAAAGAAAAAGGTATCTAACCCTTTTATGAAACGCAACAACGCGCGCAAACGCAACGACTTCTTAACGATTGATATTTCAAGTTACGGTCACACGCGATTCTGATATATTTTGGGTATAACTTCAGGGTTACTAGGCTACTTATATTGGATACACAAAAGTTTATGAGTGGATGGATAGATGTTTGTTACTCTTTGACGTTTGAACGACTGGATCAATTCTGGTTTGGAATTAGCTGACACCCAGATTGAAACTGGCTGCGTCCGAGGAGGGTAATGTAATACAGGTATAAACGAAAATCACGTGGGCACAGTCGGCAACAGCTTGTCCCAGATATCTTTAAAATATCACAATTAATGGACGGACAAAAATGGTGACAAAAATGGACAAAAATGTTTGCAGCCAAACAGTTTGTTATAGCAATATCATTGTTGCTGGCTCCCTTCAATATTTCTGCAAGCAAATACTACAGTAGTAACGCAGAGTAATAATGTTTGATCGAAGAAGTTCCTCCCATAACGGAGGCAGTAGCAACACTTCGCCTATATTTTATGACTCCAATCAAATCTCCGCGGCATTAAGACGATATCACCCTTTGACAAACACAAAGGCTTTGAATAACCCAATTAAATTGAGTGCGACATTGTAAAAACATCCTAATGAACCGGCCACGGTATTAGAGGGGGGAGTAGGTAGGCAAGGAGGGGGGGGGTCGGATTAATGGCGTGCCGCGGTTTCAGTTATTGCAACATTAATTATAATATTAATTATTAGCTAACTCGTGTACCCTTAAGGGACCGCCGCAATGTAACGATAGCAGAAACTTCCCAATTTATCTGTATTCGTTTAATTAATTATTCCTATACAATTAATTGCGTGGATTTATTCCGTATATTCCAAAATTTAAGAAGCTTTCAAATTATTACATTAATGTTAGCTAGAATCAGTTATGTTGTGATTTAAGTTCTGTGAAGCTAACCTTTGTCGTTCAAAAACATTTTACGGATTTTACATATTTCACTGCATAGTATTTACATAATAGGTAAATAAATGAATAAAAAATATAATTGTTTAACTTGAGAATATTCCGCCGGTCCCCGTCTAAACTGAGAAATTGAACATCGTCGGAGCCTGGCTCAGACTTAAGTAACCAATAACAAATAAATTACATTACGAAATCAATGAAAATTTAATTATATTCTACCAATAAAAGCCAACAAAATCTGTCCGATCAACAGTAATTGCTCTGCGGACGGTACTTTAAACTGGCACATAAGCTCGAAGACGCGGGCGACATCTGTCGACGTAATTGAAGGATTAGGTAGATAATTGAAACTGTGTGAACGAGACAGACATACTAGTCCACACACGCGCGAGGGAGACGGATGGAGCCACTCAACACCGTCTCAAAACGGAACGGTTAACAACGTGTCTTCTTGTATATTGTATTATCTTACGTTTTATGCCCTATTAATCTTGCTCGACTGTGGATCGGGGGCTCGTCATTCAATACCGCGCTCTATTCGGTCGCGTTAGAGTTCACTTTAGTTTGTGTTTAGTGTATGTATAGGGTGTTCGGAGCAATAAATAATTGTTTGTTCGCGTAAAACTGTAGTGCCGTTTGTACGAAGCCGGGGATCGTTTTATTTGGCGACGTTTAAGGTAATCTGGGATAACGAGGCGCCCGCGACTGCGACGGATCTGCTCGTAAACACGTTGTCAAAACTGACTGATTGTGTGTTTGTACGCCCTAAGTGTTTGACTAGAGAATCGTAAGAACGGGACATTTATAACTCGCTAAGCGTGATTAAGTGACGACTCACATTCTTTTGTTTTGGAATGATCCAACTACCTCTCGGATGAGGAGGTATTATTCTTATTTTTATCATTGAATAATTCCTGCCTAATCCAGAGACATTTAATTGCATCTAAATGGGGTACAACCAAACCTAAATTACACCATCAAAATCATTGATTTTTTTATTATAAAGCTTAGTTCAGATCGACACTTTATCCACATTTATATGCAGTTGACATCTCCACGGCCATTCCTATTCCGATACAGATAATCCAATCAACGTGTAGTAAAATTAATCGAATGCTAAGTCGATATCACGCGCAGTCGGCCCACAATAACTCGATTAGCCGGAAACCATCCGTCCGTGACTGCTGACAAATGTTAATTAAAAATTATAATTATTGACGCTAATATCGGTACGATTGAAAAAATATAATTGGATACTTTATCGGCGTGTTCTTTATAAGGTGGTGAGCTAATATTTACATGGTGTTGGTAATGAGAACAAATGAGGCGTGGGTGCTATAACGCCGGTGCAAGTAATTAGTTATGTGTGTAAGTGGTTTCTGTATGTAGGTTTTAAAGGACTGTTATGACATTGATTATTGAATACAGTAGGCTGCAGGCGGAGAAATTTTGCTGTAATTACTGGGTTGACATGTTACAGTAAAGATGAAAATTCAATATACACTACAGTACTGAGTCCAATGCTTTTAATTACATTAATGTTTGCTAGACACAGCTATAATTTGATTAAAGTTCAGTGGACCTCAGCTTTGTTATTCAAAGTACGTAATAGATAAATTAATGAACTAAAAAACAATTTTCTCACTTGAGAATACCACTAGAATTACCGCTCCCTGTGTCTTTTTGAGATTACAGAAAATGACAGAATTGTATTGTTTATTGGCCAAAATGACTCGAATCCGTTTAAAGTAAAAGCTGAACTGTGTTATTTCTTAAAATGTATACTTTGTCCTGTTTTCGTGTTACGAGTTTTTAGAAATAAGCATATTAATGAATTTAAACTTAATAATATGTTACGTATGATTTGCAAACAATTTTCAGGCTGTACTTATGTCAATGTCGATTACAAAAACTCGTATAATATTTTTAGAGACCTATGTTACAATATAAATTACGCTTTGGATCAAACGGATTACGATTTAACGTTCTTGACTGCAACTAACAAGATCCTTCATAGAGTTCATACAGACAAAATCATCCACACTAAGAGTAAAAAACTTACAAATGAACAAAGTACCCAAACAGATACAGCTGTAAATACCACGCCGCAAGATTTTCCCCTAAATAATAATCTTTTTCGTATCTAACCATTTTCAAAATACATCCCTTCGAATAATTCACCAAAATATTGCAGGACTATTTAACAAACGACGACTATTTGAAATACATTTAAATGAGCTATTAGAAAATAACAATGAAGTAGACATTATATGTTTATCAGAGACTTTTGTTCAAAGAGGTCACGAACAAATGGCAAATATCTCAGGATACTACCTAGCAGCATCTTATTGTAGACATTCTAAACAAAAACGTGGAGGTGTGTGTATTTTTGTTAAAAGAGGTTTAGTTTATAGAAATTCCAACATTACTAACAATCTGAGTGAAGACAAAAATTTTGAATGCTGCGCAATCGAAATAACCTCTCAAAATTTGTTAATTATCTGCCTATACAGAACACCTGATTCTGATCCTAACATTTTTTTGGTCAACTTGACACACTTTTGTATAAAATTTATAGGAAGTATAATAAGAAAAACATTGTGTTAGCTGGTGACCTAAACATCGATACACTACAGCTAAAAAACAAAGAAACTAAACGCTTAATAGATATAACACACAATTATCATTTAAATATACACATAAAAAACCCCACACGTAAAAAAACTTGCATTGACCATATTATAAGTAATATAAGTAACGCCACAGCTGAACTATTAAACTTAGATATCTCTGATCATAATACAGCTCAAGTATTAAATATCCCAACAAGTAAAAGAGCAGTACCGCTTCTTGAATACTACATACATAAAAGAGATTATTGTACCGAATATATACTCAAATTTAAAGAATGCTTATCAAGTCTTTCATTCGAAGAAGTTTACGAGGCAGTTAATCTTGAGTCGGCATTTCACGCATTTAATGAACTTATACTATTATTTTATAAATTGTGTTTCCCTATGTTAAGAATAAAAGTAACAAACAAAAACCGTAAATTAAAATGGATAACTAGAGGATTAAAACTCAGCTGTAAAACAAAACGTACACTTCGATATAAATACTATTTAGATAAATGTGAATTCAGGAAAAATAAATATAAATCGTATTCGAAACTTTTACGCAACTGTATAGATCAATCAATTAAAAATTATAACATGGACATGATCACTCGTTCTAGAAACGTGTGTAAAACGTCCTGGCAATTAATAAAACACGAATCCGAAGCAAATAAACCAATAGAACTTATTGATTGTATCGAAAATAATGGTGTACCTATAAAAGATCCCTATGATATAGCAGTAACACTAAATGAATATCTGGTAAATTTACCGAACCTAAATAACAGTAGTAAATATAACACATGTAAAGTTAATTTAAAAAACAGCATATATTTACATCCACTTAGCTTCGAAGAAACCAATAAAATAATTATTTCTTTGAGAAATACAAACGCAGAGGGTTATGACGGAATAGCAACAAAAATTCTGAAAGCTTGTTCTAAAGAGCTAACACCAGTCTTAACGTACTTAATCAATTTGTCATTTGAAGATGGTTGTTTTCCAAAGCCCCTTAAAACATCTATTGTGAAGCCAATTTTTAAAAAGGGAGACAGATCCAATGTTGAAAATTATAGACCCATAGCACTTATACCAATTCTGTCAAAAATATTTGAATCAGCTATGTATAAACGCCTTACTAACTTTATAGAAAAGTATGGTATCTTACGCCCAGAACAGTATGGTTTTCAAAAAGATAAATCCACCACATTAGCGTGTTATGACCTTGTAAGCAATGTATTGAAAAACGTAGACTCAGGTAGAATAGCTACAGTTATATTCTTTGATATGTCAAAGGCATTCGATTTCGTATCCCACGAAATCTTATTAAAAAAACTTGAAAAATATGGCTTTCGAGGAACCTCATTAAATTGGATTAAAACATACCTGACAAACAGAAGACAATGTGTAGAAATCAACAATATTGATGAAAATAAAGTCTTCCGAGCATATCGTTCTAACATGCTAGAGAATAAATTTGGAGTTCCCCAGGGCAGTGTACTTGGCCCGCTCTTATTCTTACTATATATTAACGATCTTACTGACATCACTCCACACCCTTGTATTTTATTTGCTGATGACATTTCTTTAATTTTGACATGCGATAAAAAAACTGACATATATAAATATAATCTTGACATAAACAATACTATTAAATCTATAATTAACTGGCTACAGAATAATAATTTAAAAGTTAACATAAATAAAACGAATTGTATCCAATTTTGCCCTTACGGTCGACCACATAGACATCTAAAAATTTGTTACGAAAACCAAAATGTACTAGAAGTTAATGAAACTACATTCTTAGGCATCTCTATTGATAAAAATCTTAATTGGAAAAGTCACATAAATAAAGTCTGTGGTAAATTAAATAAATTCGTTCATGTACTTTACAAACTCCGTAAAACATCTTCTCTTAAGACTGTACTTGCAGCATATCATGGCTACATCTCGTCAGTTTTGAGTTATGGCATAATACTGTGGGGTAATTCGACAGACATAGAAAAGGCTTTTCTGGCACAGAAAAAGTGTATCCGAGCCATAGCTGGTATACCACCATGGGAATCCTGCAAACCGCTGTTTAAACAATATAATATCCTCACACTGACTAATATATACATATTTGAAGCAGCCAAGTTTGTTAAGTTGAATCCGAATCTGTTTAAAACTGCTGGGGACATAAATCCTAGAAACACTAGAAATCCAAACAGAATTGTTTTAACGAATGTACCAAAAACTACAATGTATTTAAAAAATTGTCACGTCATGTGTGGACGCATTTACAATGTTATCCCGGACTCTATTAAAGAATTGCCCTTAAACAAATTTAAAAAATTTCTTAAGATATGGTTGATTGAGAAATCTATTTATACAATCTCAGAATTATTAAAATAATTTCATTGTTAACTTGCACAAGGACCTTTTTTATTTGTAATTGTGATTAATTTTAGTAAATATTTGCATGTCACAAAATGACAAAATGTATTTGGCGCTAATTGTATTTATCCATTGACCAACTTTATGTACCTACATTTTATTTGATTTTATGCAAATAAAGAATTATTATTATTATTTGTATCTCTTTCAATTCACGGGCTAACTTCAAGGGAAGAAACCCGGTCCTTTTTAAAGGCTTACACGGGGACACAGGTCCAACATGCAGAGGCCTTGTTGAGAACTTTAATCTAAAATGTGATGGGGCACCTACCAAGGGCCATCCACCCCTGCTCTATAAAAGAACAGACATGGACGGCCCAAGGTAGCTACAAAACTATTGCAAATTATGGATGAAACGAATTTGGGCTATGGATAGGATATGTTAGATGTTTTTCCTTCTCTTTAACTATGGAAAACTATGGCACCTGCCTTTCAATACATGAAAATGCAATTAAAATTGGCAGGCGGTGACTCGCCGGCTCCAAGATGGGCCCCCTATTATACCGCCACGATAGGCAGCAGGTGGGCAACACCAGAGAGTACAGGCTAAGGGGTGTAGAGAGGTGCGACACCGATTTCGCCATCGCGGGTCACGGACCCGGAGCGGGTTTCCTCGTTATTACGCCATTAAACACTTCCACCCCCGAGCATATAGCTCTTGCGACCCCCCTCTAGCCAGCCAGTTAAGGCAAGAAAGAGCTGGGAGTCCTCATGAAGAGTGACCCCCTGGGGCATTCAGGTTCCGTTGTGTCGCCACACACAAACAGCTCGCCACAAGCTGCCCTGCGGATGTATGCTCCTACATAGACCTTCAGATACATTTTTTATTTATACCTCAAGGTTTGAAAAAGCATGCTAATATGCCCTCAGGTCTTGCGTTATCCCCATGATGAGGTAACGACTTGCCCCGAGGGGTAAGTTATTATTATTATTATTATTTTTTGAACTAAGAAACAGGGCATTGCTCAACTGTGTACCATTGTAAAAGTTATCAAATTAAAATACCTGAAAGATTATTAGAACAAATATTTTTTTTTTTTAAGTTGAAGTTTATATGTGAGCATGAGCATACAATCTCTACAACATCTACAACCAGGTTGCTCCACAACCTCGCATTAAACACCAGCCTCGGTGCCCGCGCCCGCAATAATAAGGCGCGCAGTGATTGATACGACGGATCGCGTCGACACGCCATTTGCATTTTTATGGGCGCCGCCCTACGCCGCCGCCCGCCCACACCGACTTGTATGTGATAATCATTCTGTAGTCTGCCTTATGTAGTGCACGTTTACACAATTATTGAATCTTGTAAATGTGGGTGGTTTGTTCTAGAATAATTTGGAAGGATTGTATCAATAATGATGGGCCAATTATAATTAATTAGTTGATGGTAAATCAATGTGTTGTATTTTTAACAAAATATCGTGAATGTTTTTTTGCAATTTAATTTTAGATGACACAATAAAATAATAAACTTGTGAATTCCCCGGAGATACCGAAAAGGAAATGATATGTAAATAAGATTTTCTCTCCTAATTTTCAGAAAGTACACGCAGTATAAACTCGCTAAGAAATTTAATTTTACCAGTGAGCTAACCAATAATCTTCCCTACAATATCTACAACGCCTGTGTAAATAATAAAGTTCACGGTATAATCAATAAACCATAAAAATAGTTATTCTTTGTTATTTAACCATTCAATTATAAATCACAGAGAGCTGTCGATTACGAACAGCGGCCGCAACTTAAACAAGCCCCTATTTGTGACGATACAATTAAAATCAAATACAATATTTGGCGAGTCACACCGCGACCGATCGCATTAGAAGGCCATTCATCATGCGACAAATAAGTCGCGTCGCAGTCGCGTCGCAGTCGCATTGTTATGTTAATGTTGCGGACAACAGTTGTTGTCGGCGTAATCGTTTGAGGCACAACTGCGGCCGCGACACGCCTACGACATGTGCGGCTCCCGGCTTACAGTTAAGAGCTACTGTTTAGTGCGGATTGAGCTTTATTTTTTAGAATTGAGAAATAAATAAAATGTTGTCAACCCCTGTTTTATGTTTTTACTTTCTAACGTTGCAACTAAGATGATGTTGGAAATGGCAAAATCGGATAGTTATGATGTTGATAAAATATGAGTGTTGAAACTACCATTCGCTGCTAATTTCATTTACCTAACTATGTAAGTATTGTTCTATAAAATCTGCATTTCGGATATTTCGTCTTAAGATAAATAAAAATTAGGTAGAAAATCCTCAGACGTATGTCAAAAATGCCTATAACATAAGATTCGCTTTTAGGTGTTGTGTGCTATCTTTGTTATTATCAAGTGTTAGGTTGAGACAAGAAAACCTTTTTGCTTGTTTGCTTATTTCGCATTAGCATCGTCGAATACAAAGCAATATTCAAAGAGCATTATTTCCCCAGATTCGACTTCACTTCGTCAGCCCCTCATCATTGGGCTCAGCTGTGCGCGGCTGTGCCCTAATTGATTCAACCACACACCGCGCGCTGTGCTTTTTGTCCGTCTGTATATTGAAATTCTATTTCTCTTTCATCAAGATCATGTTGTTAGCTTGATCACAAGCCATACTCCACCGGACAGTTAAGAATATTTATTCTGCGGTTTGATAGTTTTAAATGTTAAAAGTAAGCTGTACCTACAAACTTTTAAAATGCATCAGAGATGGATGAATTATTGGTAATGGACGTCTCGCATTTATCTCACCCACCCTTAACAGTTACTGTTCAAAATTGTGAACGCCAATCACTGTATCTTACATTATTATTTTTTTTATAAATCTAAACCAAAATCTGACAGTTAAGTAGATACTCCTGTGTTTTAACTATTTGAAGTTAGTTTTTCGTATTGACACTTAACTTTCATGGTATGTTGATTTTCCCAACCAGAAAATATTCTATAAATTTTTGGGGTCAAAGTAAAAATCATAATTAATTTTATAACATTTAATCACAGGTGTGATATCGGTCGCCAGACAAAGTCGTGGGTATTAGCACTGTCACGGACGTCACGCGGGTGACTCTCCACGTATTTCGTCACGTTTTTGTTTACCGACCATCTCTCGACACGTTTGATGGCCGGCTGACTTCGGCTAAGGATTAAGGAAGTCAAGTGGAAGTTGCTTACAGGATATGCATATGAAATAATGTATCGTAAGAGTAATTTTGTAATGGGTAATACAAGGTTGTTTATAAAAATATTCATGGTTAGTTGAATTTTAGTTTAAATCTATGTATGATTTAAGGTAATAACTTAATAAACGTTTTAAGTAAGCAAATCTATGCATATTACTAAAAACTATGTAACTGTGATTCCGATAATGTGATTAAATTTGGGCTATAACCAAACATAGACTTTCTACATACTCTGCAAAAGTCCCATCAAACAATTGCAGTAGCAAATAGCAACATGAGACCAGGCAAGCATCTCTAACAGCCATCAAAATAATTTATAGACTATAAATAAGGAGGTTGCCTCCAGCCTCGCGGGTGCGGAACCCTAAAAACGCGTCGTTAGCGCGCCAATCAATTAGGGCCCCGGGCCCCGTACGCCGTGGGCCCCGCGGGCCCCGCGCCCCGTAACGACCTCATTGACAACTACATAACTCCGCTATGTGCTCGTATTTATTTTTATTGTGAATCATTGAGATTGGATTAGGTACCTTCATAAATTATCCAACAATTTGTACTGAATGTTACAAAAACTAACAATCACAATGCAGCTCGACTGTCAAAACAATTCAGATAGTCTCACTCGCAACTAATACTTCCATAATCTATTATGCTCAAAACTAATATCCGAGAATTTACATACATCAAGAACTAAATAGAAACGCAATCAGTGCACTACACTAAAAATATCCCATTCGCGGATTATATTCGAAAACGCAGATGTCACGCCGAATCGATTCACTGCGACTCGCATTCGACTAATGAGCGGCGATTATCGTCAGCTCTCGCCTGTCATCGAACCGATCGATTGATCACTTCACTAACCGCGCACCCACCAAACAAATCTGAGCTCTAACCCCAACTGAATTAAGTTTAAATTTGATTTGTATTGTGTGTTGTGTATACAGGCTGAATGGAATCATGGTCGTCTGTCGGATAGATTTAGCCGGGAATTTAGGCAGATATACGTCATCGCTGTCGAGTTAAAACAAATCGATTGTGAAACAAAACTGGGATGACAGTTGTTTTGACAAATAACAGTAGGATTGGGACGGCGTTGTTTTATACGTGATTGGTATTATATTTGATGCGGTGTCGAGCGCCCGGCCACGTGTGCCTAGCGTCAATGATGGAGCGGGATTTGAAAAGCAAATATTGGAAAGTTATAGAATCAACCTGTATCTGTCCAATTCAAATAAATAAATAAAATATTCCGTACCCGACACCAGTAGCTATCACGGTCTATCACAGTAGTTGACTACACAGTACAACTAAACATAATAAATCATCATATAGAGCATTACATAACACACGTGAATATGTAAATTTAATTATGAGGTGTACGACGTGCGCTGATGATCGCATGCTAATTGTTATCGGGACAGCGTTGTAATCTCATGGCAATGTCATGTCACTTGAAGAGTTTAACTTTTAACATGAGTATATGCAATAAGTACAAAAATTTGAAGAACAGTATGGATAGAATAGAAAATAAGGTATTTACTTACAGTTATACTTATTATAGTATACAAGTTTCAAACAAGCGCTCTCTGCTAAAAAAATAATTATCAATTGTGCCAATCGGCATTAAAATACAGAGACTTAAATAAATGTAAAAAAAATTACTAAAGTCTTTAATTAAAATCGAATTTAGTGAATATCAGAGCTCAGCCAGTGATCTAGTTCCATTTGAACCCACATTTAACAAGCATTACTCAATAAATAACCAAAGCCATTTTCTGTTACATTCTACAACTCTAGCGTAAGTAGACAAAGCCAGGCGTGTTCCCTAGCGTGTCCGTGATATGCTAATGACGTCGTAAACTGATCGTGTCGCTTCATAACAGTATGTCGTACATAATTGCGCTGTTCGATCACGTGTGTAGCTGTCTTGTACCTGCTGTAGTCAGATAATATGTACGGAAGGTGGGGAGACAGTATCTATTCATTATTAACGTTATCACTCGAGATTGAGGAGGGTGTTGCTTGCGAGATGATGTCAGATAAGAATGTATGTAACTGTTTGAATGACAATAGTGAACAAAGAATCACTCCAGTGGTGTTAGCCGGTAAGAGTCCGGTACACCCCTTCCCCAGGGCGATGGAAGTCCATAAAGATTTCCATAGGTAACAAAGAAAATGGTAACTGTTTGTAAACAGGACCATTCCAAGACCATGAGATAATGATCTAGCCCTAAGTAATTTTATATTCTGTAAGTACCTATGACAAGAACTTCATTGGTGAGTTAAATACTATGAAACTTCTACTTTCGACGCGGAAAAAAGAAGAGTGCTAATTTTTTTAGGTAATTAAATCGACTCATGTGTGTAAAGTCATCAAATTAATATTATAAACGAATTTAATATATTACGTTACTCTTGTTTGAAAAGCGGCACAAAAAACAACTCTTCTATCTTAATGACGCGTAAATACAAAAGCCGTTCACGCATCACATTAACCAAAGCACCATTATCCTCCATCCATGCATACCCATCAGAACATATTAAAGCTACAATCGTTCACTTTACACAGATTTAAATCACTCCATCACTACAGTCGCGGAAAAAAGTGATTAAAATTCACTAAAAGGGTCCTCCATTAAGCGAATGGAGAGCGTTTAATCAAAACACATTAAAATAAAATTATAGTGTGATCTATCAAAATAATTTAATATGCAGCGTTCTCCCCTCGCGGCGACCCGGCCCGGCCTGATCTGGATCATTTTAAACTGCAGTTCATGTTATCTGTGACGTCATTAGTCTCGTAAACTGAATTGCGTTTATTATGTGCGGGCGAGCTTTGTTTGAGCGTTTTGCATGCGTTATTAATTTGGGTTGTTATGTTATGTCTTTTTGGTTCTATGTAATTTTGTTTTGGTTTTTCGAGTTTTTGAGAAACTGAAACCTAGATTGATTTGTATGCTAGTCATACAAATGATTTTTGTTTTTATTTAACTCATTCATTCGTTAATACCTAAGCTACATTTTATTTAATGGTATGATAATGATTTATTAAGTTGATTTATACACGCCTTTGTAAAATACATAGTAACAAAAAAAATAAATTAAAGTTGCCAATAATAACATTTCAAAAATTAATGATCACCGCAACAAAGTTCGCGAAACAGAATCATAACAACAGCCACAAAACAAAAAATAAAAAAGGCAGATAACAACAATAAATTTATCTAAACGCATCTATCGCTGTGGGAAGCATCCATCGCTGGGTCACAACTAATTCATTGGTGTTTTACAGCTACAATAAAAGGAATGATAACGACACGCAGTGATTTGCATTTTGAACGCGGAGTTATGGCGTAAAGGGCGACTTATTACGACGGTTGTATATCATAGTTGTAAAGTGAGCGAGGAGCGAGGTGCGCGGAGTCGGGATTATAAGATTATCTTTTACAGCCACTGTATAGTTGTACTGGGGAGAGGGCGCTACTGTGCGTGCATAAACATCAGCTCCGTATATAAATAAATCCTAAAAATAGTAAAAGTGATTAACTAGTGATAAAAAGACAATAAAAACATAGTGGATAAAGACCATCAGTGACGTAAAGTGTAGTACAACGTTTTGCTTCAATAAAACCCAAGAAAACTTGATTTGTGTTAATTAACGAACAAATTTCAAATCTGTGCAAAAAGCAGTTCGACTTTGAAGCTCACGAAACCTGAACACCAGCTGCTGAGGAACTTGTGACACATACCGGCAACCATAAAAAGGTACGAAGAATCCTATTCGATTATAAATTTGTTGAAATTGCGAAACAAAAACACTCCAAATAACAAAAGAAAATACATAGGATTGATAAAAGCGCCATCTATTGGCGAGTTGCAAATCACATCATCCACCACAAAATTCGATATTTCCTTGCTTCATCTTTTGACCGCTAGAGGGCGCTATTTGTAAGAATGGATTCATTATGCGCCGGTTGTAAACAAATCATAGCCAGCACTAAATACTTAAGTTGCTCATTATGTGAAAGCGCATATGATTTGGAATGTGCCAACATTAGCCAAGAACGCTTCAAAGTAATGAAGGAAACACAGACTACTGAAACTTGGAAATGCCTAGCTTGTTACTGTAAAATACCTAAACGAGATAACACTAACACGCCTATACGCTCACAAGGACATGATTCATGCCTGACCTCACCACCGGAAATAAATAATGTCACTATCAGAAAGACAACAAAACCTATAAACGACACTATAAGTTCCTTGGATCTAAGTCTACTAGGAGACACAATATGCACGCAAGATGAAGGAAAAACTACCCAAACAGAACTTACACTACAGAACTTAAGTGAAATTATAATGCTCCGCTTGAAAGAAAATAATAAATCAATCATTACCGAACTACAAAATACTATCCAAATAGAACTAAACAAAGCAATCTCAAACTTAAGAGAGGACTTTGAACGCGAAACAAGTTCCTTAAAAAGAGAAAATGAACAGAGAATATTAGATATCCAACTCGCAAACACGGAAATCATAAACTTAAAAATCGAAAATGAAAAGTTAAAAACTGAAATAGAAAACATAAAGATACAAACTAACACTTCCCAGACTCACTGCACAGATAACTATTCTAAGAAAATTGTATTATATGGTTTTGATGAATACTACAAGGAGCCTGTAAACAACCTACATAACAGATTAATCGAATTATTTCGTGAATTTATGAATGTTGACCTGATGGGCTACATCGAAGAAACCTATAGGATCGGCAAGAGAAGTTCAAGAAACCGCCCATTAGTTATAGAACTATTAAGCAAAAGAATGGCAGCTTATCTCAAAGAGAACAGCAACCTATTTCAGGGAACTAGATTATCCTTATCAGAATTCTTAGATGATAATGCACGAAAAGAAAGGAACCTACTGCGCGAAGAAATGCTGAAAGCGAGAAGACAGGGATCACACGCAATAATTCGAGGTAATAAACTATTTATTGATGGAAAAATAACAAATAAAATAAACGATACTCCCAATAGTCACAATAACAACAATACACAAGAAGACCTATCAACTACCCAATATAATAGCAATTTTTTTCGAGGCCACACCTACTCAGAAGACAAATACAGAACCCTTCGAAGGCAAAGACCTACTATTTAAAATAATATTTCAAAATGTTCAAAGCCTCTCAAATAAACAACACATACTAGAAGCGTTCGTTCAACAAACACCAAAATATAACGCAATATGTGTAACAGAAACCTGGCTATCAAAAGAAAAACTGGATTTAATGCATCTTAGTGGTTACAACGTTTCCGCTTCTTTCTGTCGGAAAACCCGCACGGGTGGCGGCGTCTGCATTTTTCTACAGGAACACATTGAATGCATACAGAGAGGCGATATATCGGATATGTCAATTGAATATATTATAGAAGTTTGTGCAATAGAGTTACCGATAGAGAATTTATTAATAATTGTTATTTACTGGAATAGGAAAGAGGAGGCTATATTTTATGAACAATTAAAACAAATATTAGATTATATTAATAAAAAAGACTCGAGACTGAATATTGTTATAGGAGGAGATTTTAATATTAATGTATTAGATAATAGTTTAAAAACGAACCAATTTTTAGATCTCATGTTAGAATATAAGTTCAAACAACACATAACAGCACCAACACGTGTAACACAAACCACCTCAACGTGTCTCGATTTAGTATTCACTAACTTTAATACCAAACCACACACAACAGTAGAAGAATTGGGATTTTCCGACCATAGCAGTGCAATTATACATTTGACCGTACCCTTACTTACTAGACAAATAGCCTGGTATGTTGAGAAAAGGTTATTTAACAACAAAAACAAGCAACAATTCAAAAACAAATTGAAACAACTAAACTGGAACGAAATAATCAAACCCGATAAAGACATAAACGAGAACTATGAATCATTTAACAATATACTTACTAGCATATTAAATCAATGTATACCAAAAATAAAACTGAAGTTAAAAACAAATTTTAAAAAATATTGGCTTACTAAAGGAATCAAAATTTCGTGTAAAAATAAAAGATTAGAAAAAATACTTTCACTTAAAACAAATAACCCTTTAATTAAACAAAATTATAAAGTATACGAAAAGACTTTAAAAAGAATTGTAAACAAAGCTAAGAAACTACAGTACATAAATAAATTATTAAAATCTAACAATAAAGTAAAAACGATGTGGAAAATTATAAACGAAAGAACGAATAAAAATGTAAAAAAATCTAAAAGCAACATAACTTTACAAATAAATGACAACGTTGTCACGGAACCTAAGCAAATTGCAAATATGTTTAATGATTTCTTTGCATCTATCGGAGCAGGGAATGTCGAATACCCCGGTAAGTCGTCGCGACGAACTTCAACTTTTAATTTTAACCCCACTGAAAACACCATGTTTCTTAGCACAGTAGATCCTGCTGAAATAAATACATTGTTAAAGAGTCTCAAAAATAAAAACAGCTATGGAATAGATGAACTACCACCAACCCTAGTAAAACAATGCGCAAATGAGCTTACCCTACCTTTTTACTTGCTAGTCAACCAGTCGTTTGAAGAAGGAAGATTTCCGGACTACCTAAAGAAAGCTATAATCAAACCAGTTCACAAAAAATACTTAAAAACTGACCCTACAAATTACCGTCCCATAGCACTCTTACCTACCGCCTCTAAAATATTTGAGAAAGCGATGTGCAATCGTGTTTATTCGTTTTGCGAAAAATACAAGATTTTTAACGAATCTCAGAACGGTTTCCGGAAAAATCGCTCTACCGTCCTAGCAGTATATAAATTTATCCAGGAAGCCATTAATATAATTAATAAAAAGCAGTATGCTGTAGGCATACTATTGGATATGACGAAGGCTTACGATAAAGTCCAATATGATATCTTACTTAATAAATTACAAGGAATAGGGATCCGCGGAAAAACTCACGAATGGTTTAAATCATATTTGGAAAATAGAGAACACCAAGTCGAAGTTGAATACTACAACGAACACACAAAGGAAATACAACATATTCAGTCGGACAGCAAACAAATTAACGCCTCAATTCCCCAAGGGAGTGTAATTGGATGTCTCCTATTTATCATCTATATTAATGACCTCCCGAAAATCATTAATGAGTCATGTGTTCTATTTGCTGACGATATCTCAGTTCTAACTTCATGCCAAAACAATAATAACTTAACTGAAAAACTAACAGAAATTCTAAACAAAATAACAACTTGGATGACAGAACACAACCTCGAGCTTAACTTCCATAAAACTAAAATCATGTCTTTCTACCCTCGTCAAAAAAGCCCCTTAGATATAAAATTCATCTACAATGACACAAATATAGAAATAGTTCAAGAATTCACCCTACTCGGTCTAACTATAGATACAAATTTAAATTGGAAATCGCATATAAAAAAAATCAGATCTAAATTATCAAAATTTGCTTACGCCCTTCGAGAAATTAAAAAAACGACAAATCTCCAAACAGCTTTAGTCACCTACTATGCCTATGCGTACGCATGGTTAAACTATGGTGTTATACTATGGGGAAACAGTACACACGCACCTTCACTCTTCACACTGCAAAAACGACTGATTAGAATACTAGCTAACATTGAAGTCACAGACAGCTGCAAACCACATTTCCAAGAACATAAACTTTTAACCCTTCCCTCTATTTATATCCTGGAAGTGTGCAAATTCGTCAGAAACAACAAACACTTATACACTACACGAGAAGACATACAAACTAAATACACACTACGACACAAAAATAGATTAAACCTACCAGATTCTAAGCTAAAAATACACTCAACAAGCACTTTAGTAATGTCAGTAAAAATTTACAATAAGTTACCTGAAACAATTAAAAACGAAAAAAAATATACAACATTTGTCAACAAATTGAAACATTTTCTAATCTTAAATTGTTACTATACTGTTAACGAGTATCTAACTGAAAATTTTAAATAAATAAATAATATAATTATAGCAAGCTCATAAATGTAATAAATAAAATAGCCCTCTTCCACTATCCAATTTTGCTGTGCCCGTCAGGGTCCACAATGATCCAAAGCAATGTATTTTAATATATTTTAAGTACCTACCACCTAAGCTCACATTGTGGAATGCAATAAATTTATTGAGTATTGAGTATTGAGTATTGAGTAGTTTCAGGGGTTATAAAAACCGAGGTCTGATCTGAGGTTGTTTTCGTTTTGAGTTATGGGAATCGATGGGATTTATTGCGTATCGTAGAATTCTGACGCATGTGACTCACACGACTCGGATTAGTTGAGTCATTATGATTTTATAATACGTATTCACCATCTCAACTAGACGATGGATATTCAAAAACATGCCTGTCGTTTTCATCTAAGAATATTGACAAACACTATGTTGATTTACTTTAGCAGATACTTTACTGATTCAATCTATGAACACAATAAAATAAACAAATAAATCCATTACTTAATAAACGCAACAATTAAGCGACATTGAAACTATGATATATAGTTATTAAATAAACAGTCGTTAGTCAGGAATTAATTGCATTATGCATTCCCGTCCCGGCTCGCCTGCTCACTGCACATGTGTAAACACCGGTCCCTCTGTTAATCTTCCCTACGGATTAATTTTATCGAATGCCAAATGAGCTATGACACCCATGTAGGGGAATTGAATGACTCCACCAACTTACATTTACACTCAATCAAACTCTTAAAGCGGAGACGTAGAGTCCATTTTCGTTTGAGTTTTATGTTAAGAAAGTTGTCGAATATCCCTTCGCACGTTAGCTTTTGAGTCCAATTTGTGAAAACGTATTGTGTGATACGTATTTAGTATTGTAAAGGATTGTTGGCCTTTGTGTATTGATACCATTAGGTCGCTGGCAGCTTAAGGGCTTCGATTAGGGTGCTTCACTTACAACCAGTCTTTGTGTCACAGTGCCAGTGACGTTCGCATTCAGTTAGGAAGTTTTACCAACATATTTATAAAAGCCACCGAGTTAAACGTCACCTTTATTTGTCGTTTTGTATCTGTCACTATAATATGAAATGTATAGAAAAAGATATTAAAAATTACACAAAATAATGTGTCATTACTCAAGCCCAGAACTCTATAGGAGTAATATAAAACATTTAATTTACTAACAGATATTTCCTACCGATTGTAAAAAAAGTTAAATCGACTAAGTTAACCCAGACCAAAACCAAGGTGGTCTGATATTCTCTGCTTTAATTGCGGAAGTAAACCAAATTACGCTTTTGGCTTTTTAAATTCGCACGTCAAAAAACCAAGAATGACACGAAATATACACAAAACTGTTACAAATAAAAGCAAAATGAGTTTAATGAACTTCATTACAACATTTTGCGATGTCATCATTTATAATGTACTGTCGTAGTCTTGCACAGTCGCATATCGCCGCATATCGGCGCATATCGGCGCATATCGCCGCATGGTAAGTGCGCAACAGTTTCCGCGCAATGAGCGCTGCCATTAATCTCATTGTGTGCGCTTCATTTCACTCGCTACAGTCATACAGTCATAGCTGTTAGGCGGGCTACACACGAGGCTGCTTTTGTTGATGGCTTTATTAGAAATATATAGTCTGTATTACTTTAATATTTTGTATAATTTTAACGGAATTGTAAACTTCTTTTTTGTTTCAAGTAGATAGTTTTAATAATATCGTGCGCTATTGGTACTAATTCTGTTGACTGATTTTGGTTTGTATAGTAGACGAAATACGTATTCAATTAATACCCATATAATAGATACCTAGTGGCTAGTATACCTACTTGATTTTAATAACGTCATTTATCCGCTTACAAAAAGTTGTAGATATTTTTATGGAGAAAATCATAACATTATATCATGCAAAAATCACGTCATAAACTACTTAAATCAGAGCGCATACTTATTGAAGTGTGCAGCCGGCCTACCCCTTAATAGCGCATATCACTTAGTATAATATGATTGTAGCCCCTCATCCTCAGACAAGGGAAGCTGCGTTCAACGCATCTCAGATCAGACGAGTGTGGATATCGATCTATACCAAGCACCGTATTTGCATTCATATGGAACTTTATATTGACTTGTCTCTTAAACTTCAGGAATTATATTGGATATCGCTGTGTTTTATAACTGTTTTCGTATTTCGATTTTAAAGTTATTTATTTCCTTTGAATATTAAAGCTATGCACGAGGGGATATAATATGTAGATGTAAAATATTGTTGAAGTGATATTGTGAGACTCTGATTAAATTTGTTGTTTATTACGCTGTGTTCAGGCAAACCTGTAGGTTGACTACCAAAGGTAACTTCTCTAGAACAATAAACAGTAAGCATCGCAATTCAATAAAGTTAGAGTTGGAGTTGCAACATGCGTGACCGCAGGCGGCCCCTCGCGGCCGCGGCGGTGTCGCCGGCCCCTACACGGCGCGCCCCTGCCGGCCCCGGGTAACTGCGCCTTTTTACGCCTATTTTATGTGTTTGGTTTAATTGAAAGATCCTTTTGCATGATGTGTTTAGTTCACTGTGCAGGGTGCAGCCCATGGGGACGCTTCATTTAAGATGCTAATTTATCTCTCGTAAAATTTGTTCGGCTATGATCGCCAGTTGTATAGACCGTTTACGATGTCTATAGATAATTTTTATTGTAATACATACAGATTTTAATATACATGGCGTAATCCGAGTACATTAAATTTGTATTGGAAAAACTTTACTATGAATAAATATTAATATTTTGTGAGGCATAAAATACTTTTCACTCGTCAATAAAACAGTAATAAAAGTGTTTCTCAATAAACATTGGACATTAGAAAAGAAAGCGTTAATAAAATGGTATCATCAGAATGGTGGCGATGTTATAAAACTGTGAATCACGGCATTAAATGAGTTTGATGTGTAACAATAAAACAAAACAAAGTGTGTACGTCCACATGTCGCGTTGTTTAATCCTCAGTAATAGAGCGTATCGTTTGATTGCGCCGCCCCGCGACCGGCTAAGTGATTGACTTTTCAATCTGTGTAATCGGATTACGCCGGAGAGCCGCGCGTTGTGCGCGCTCGGGGCACGCGGCTCGCGGCCCAGGCCTCGCCAGGCTCCGTGCACTCCTAGCTCTACGTAATTACGTTATTCAATATTCATTTATTATGTTCCTCTATTGGACCAGAATTCGCGCTACTCATGTTCTACACAAAATGTAATTATCACTTATTAAGTAATTCGTTTATAAAAATAGTCGATTCGTTTCTGAAAGTCGAGATGATGCATCTGTTTGCAACATGACGCGTTTCTTGTTGCAGAAATAATAGATCTTATATGCGACCGAAACCAACTCGACGCAGTTCTTTTTAATGAAGAGATTTAGAACTAACAATTAAGTTCAGAAATCTTTTTTAATAATCATCATCTCTAGAAGCAATATCAAGTAAAAATGGAAATAAATACAGTCACCTTAATTCGATGGTCTAGCTGGTAGGTATTGGAACATCATAATGCATGTCTATCGTAATCAGATATTTCAAATGTAAGCATCGGTTAAGTATGGCATAGAAATTTAGAAACCCAAGATAATTAAAAGTAGTTAAATTCTTTACAACATTTTCCCTCCCAAATTAGTTATAGCTATTTCTTTTTCGAAATCACAAAGACACGACTATAGATATCAAACAAAAAATATTATGAATACTAATATGAATATTGACTGTAGAGACTAACCTTGACTTGTGACTCGGTCATGCCGAGCGCGTACGCGAGCTTGGCGCGCTCGGGGCCGGCCAGGTACTTGGTCTGCTCGAAGGTCTTCTCCAGCGCGAAGATCTGCTGGCCGCTGAACGTGGGCCGCGTGTGCTTCTTCTTGCCGTCCTTGTCCATGCCGACCTGAGAGCACGCGCTCAGCGCGCCGTTGCTCACTGCAACAAAATCTGAAGGTGAGAAAAAAACAATAGGGTAAAATTATGGTTCAAACAATTATAGTAAAAGATGGGAAATGACAGAAATATTTAAGTCACATGTATCAAACAGGGTAAAGTTATATGTTTGGATCATATAAATGTTTTTGGCTAAGCGGGAATCGAACCCGAAACATTATCTCGCACTTTGTGCTCATCATCATGGATCTTGCAGCACTTTAAAAAAAATCCTTAAGTATGTTTTAGTTTGCCTTTGCCCAGCAGTAGGACATCTCAGGCTAGTAATAGTAATAATAATAAGTAGGTGCCCCATTACATTTTAGATTAAAGTTATCAACAATGCCTCTGCATGTTGGACCTGTGTCCCCGTGTTAGCCTTTAAAAAGGACCGAATTTCTTCCCTTGAAGTAATCCCGTGAATTAAAAGAGATACAAATAATAATGTTTTAGTTTAGTGTCATAAAAACATAATAAAATTATTTTCCATTTAACACAATTAATGCATTCATTTATTTTCTATACCAATAATTAATGAATGGATGCAGCATTAGGCGGCTCATTAATCAGGCTCGCAACACGTCGCGGGTACCAGGCTAACATGAACACGAGGCTATTATTGTAATCATTGTGGCATCGTCATTAACGGCCGTATCGATGAAGCTCTATCATTTATGCTAGCCTGATTCTATTTCAGAATTTTGAACACAACTGTGCTTTCAATCTTCAATAACTTTAAAATAGACTATTTCATAACAATTGAAAATGCATACAATATTTTTCTCATTGGCAGTACGTAAACTCGATGTTAGTGAAATCTCAATTTGATATTTGATAAAAATATATAAATCGATATTACAATGTGTATTAGAAACGATATTCAATTGTGTAAGTATAAATACTATATAACTGAACTCGGTAAGCCTAAAGGTTACAAAGCCTACGAAAGGCTTCGCAGAAAAAAACTATCATGGCATGTACGTTAAAGTAATAAAGAAGTACCTATCGCAGCTTGATACTGCAATTTTATGATCATTGTCTCCGTCACAACAAAACCAGAACTCGGAATCGCAAAAACAAAAAGGCATCGCGAACAAAATCAATCTACGTACATGTACCTACGTCGAAGGGATGCCGTCCCCTGACATCGTGTCGACGTTTTTATCATTATTTTCATTTCATTTTTTCCATCCCCCTCCCCCCCCGGCTTCAGCCCGCGCCCCCCTCCCGCGTGTCCCGGAGGGGCGGTGACGCGACAGGCGTCGCTTCATCAAAACAATTTTATTCGCGATGATATTTACATCATGAAATAAATTTCAGAAGGATGATGGAGAATAGATTGCACTTCGAGATGTTACCTACTTGTTGTGACATGTCATAATCAAATAAACAATCATTTCAGCCTTTGTGTAAAAACTGATTTCGTTAATTTAAATTCTACCAACCTAAGTATTATTATTGCGAATGCAGCTCTGATCAATTCATTGATTACCAAAAATAAAAAAAATATGATACGTTGTACACTTAGGTGCTTACCGATACCATACTCTATGGCAAAATGCTCTTATTTCAAAAACCCCTCAAAAGTGACGCAGCAAGTTTATCGGTCACTCTTATTTCTCTTGGGAATGACCCTGTAATTGTAAGATCAGGTGCACATATTCTAACTTTTACTTTTATCTATTGGTTATATTTCCTACAAGTAATATTGATATTTGCCATAGCATCAAAAACTTGTGTATTCAAAATTGCACTGTTTCAGTATCGTGTGCAGTGAACCTTTTGTTTACATCTGTAATGTGACCACCGCAGCAGTGTGGCGTGGGAGGTTTTGGTTTATATGCCTTTTATTTAGATGTACTGTTATGTGCAGTTTAGTTTTTAATACATAGTATTACCAATAGATCGCTTCTGACTAACACAGTTTTAATATAGGTTTGAAATTCAATATGAATAAGTTGAACTTAATTTTTCAGTTCCTAACAGAACAAGAGAGAGGAAAGAGGAAGAAGAGTGGGGAGGCCTTTGCCTAGCAGTGGGACATTTCAGGCATGTAAGAATAATAATAACGTATAAACTTGTTTTAAACAATTAAGGGGATAAACTATTTTTTTTAGTCCATGTTCAACAGGACTTTTCATATCCCATGTTTGGGTAATGTTTACCTATTGAAGTGATCAAGATATTTTATCAATTTATAATAACAGTACCTAGAAAATTATTTATCCCTGATTGTCAAATATAAATTGTAACAACAAAAAAACTATACATCATTTAAATATTGAAAGAATATTGCCAAAAAAAGATTTCCTGTCAAATATAAATTGTAACAACAAAAAAACTATACATCATTTAAATATTGAAAGAATATTGCCAAAAAAAGATTTCCTTACAACCTTTTTCAGTAATAAAGATAAGAGCTTTGTTTCTAATAAATTACATTAAAACAATACCTCCACACAACCTGCCTAGGTATCACTATATGTAAGACAAGTGGCTTTGTCCGCTATTGTAATAACTTATAAATATTAATTTATATGTAGCGAGGTATATTTATGGCGAAGTTGTACGTATGAGTTATAATGTTTTGTTATGTGCATGTTTTGAATTATTTATAATATTGTGTCTTTTGGATATAGAGCCTTATTTGTGTCAACTCTTTGCTAAGAATGTTGTTTGGATAATTTAGTTATCTATAGATTAAAGAAAAATGCTGAAATTTGTCTTCTCGAATTTCAGTCATTTAAAGTAAAGCGATTCCTAACCTCTACCTTCAGATTTTAATTGGAGTTATTGCATTCATATGTAATTTTGTACAACATATCTAGTAATAAAAATCTTGCCAACGAAAATGAAAAGTAACTATGATAATTAGTTACACTACCAAGAATAAACGTTTTTATACATTTTTTTGAATATTTTTTCACCTTCACATTCAGTATTTCAACGATAACTTGTATTTGTAGGTTTAATTTAGCAGAAAAAAGCCAGTGGGTTTCTATAACGACCGTTATTGGTTAACAATGACTTGCGAACAACTTAGCATAAGTACGTAAACTTATTCAATTAGTTGCTTAAACTGTATCGATATTTACGCTTAAGTGTGCTTTTGTGTCAAGTGGTCTGGCTTAAATTGATAAGTATCTTCAAATGTATGTTTTTCAGTTATATTTCATTCAAAAATTTAAATTCGACTTGATTTTCAATTGGATTTATTGACTAAAGTTGAATTGCAGAATGAAACTATCATTTTCCTAAACAAATATGACGTGTATACCAATTTGGAACAAAGATATTGGATAATCGATACAAATTCAATCGATTTGTAAAGAACAAAGGTGGAAACAAACAGGTAGAGAAAGAGCCATTAAAAGCCTGTGTCGGAACATTAGCAGTACAATAATACGGCGCGGCGTTACCCTCGCATCCACAATGGACAGAGCCGACAAATAACACATTACACAAACTCAATACGCTGACCGGAACCTTATCAAAACACACCCAGCGCAACCCAAAGCCAATCCTACTGCCCACACAATAAAGTCTCTATTAACTTTCCCAAATGCACTAGCATTCAGCAGTCCAATATAAACTTTATTACAAGTAATTACGGTATAAATTCGGGTGTAAGTTATGGGGGACGTGAGGCTGTGCGGCATTTAATTCCGGTGTTTGTTGTACAATGGCTGTATTTGTAGTTAATTGATTCACTTATGTAGTGTTACGTGTAGCGATGTGCTCACTAGAGAGGACGCGATTTGGATTGGATGTGATCTCATTATGTATGGATATTGTGTCTTTGAATGTGATACCGTAACACTTCAAGAGAAGTATAATCTTTCAGTGTTTTTCATAATAAAGCAATATATTACTATTAGCAAAGAGAGTTGTGATAGCATGCTCCCGAAATCAATCGAAAAGGTCAAAAACAAATGCATTCGAAATATTTCCATAGTGTAGGGTAGTCAATCATTTTACCAAATCTTTTTATTTGTATGTGAACATGGCTAGCTTTCTGAACTAATAACTCAACCAAAAATACCATATTAAAAAGCTCTCGGTAAACGCATCCCTCAAAGTTCCATCAGGCGCGCAGCAAACTCCCGCCAATTTAAGTGAGGTTAGTTTTTGCGGGCGCCATGTTGCGCCATGCATTATGCAGCCGGACTTTGTTAATATTGTGTCGCGCGCCGGACTCACTTGAATAACTTGCATCGGATTTGAATTAAATTTATTTTTGAGGGATTTTCAAATATCATATATGGAATATTTTATTTTGTTCAACGAAAATATTGCAGTTTTGCGTTGTATTGAGGTTTTGAGAAAATACGATGCTGAGGCGAAAAGCTAGCTGCTGGTCTAACGTTGGTTTTTCACTGGAACTGATATTGGGACTCTTTGGTGCTTAAAGTAAAATTAAAATTTGAGGAAGAGGGGGGAGGTTTCTAAGAAAAATATAGAAAATGTTTTAAAATGCTCAACAAGTTGCATATTATGTTCCGTACCTACTTTTTTATAAAAAAGTACTTTGTATCGCTTTAAACACAACGCTCTAATCGTAAAACATTCCTCACATATGAAACCCTTACACAACCCCATCAAAATCAAGTATGACTCAGCAAATCGCTCCATGAATACATAAAGCCATATTGCCATCCAAACGCCGAAGAATCACGAACATCTTCCATTCACAACGAGCCGTGAAGCTATGTGAAACAATTATATGAAAATACACAATTACGTACAAATCCGTGCAGGGTAAGGCAGGGGGGTGACGGGGAGAAGCAGGGGAGGGGGTGACCGCAACCCCTTCGCCTCGAGACCACCCACTAGGGCTGGTATACGCACTAACGTACAAGTACATCTGAAGTGTGTTAAAACAAGTGGTTTCTATGAAAGAAGGTTTAAAAGCGGAATGAAAAGTCTGCTCTTTTGATGCAAGATTTTGATGCAAAAAAGACAGAAGACAATCTATTTGTATGTTTAGAATAATGTCAATGGAAAAACTGATGAGTAACGACAGCAGTAAAAGAAATGGACACTGAACAAAGGTCCTTAAAAGAGTTATTTTCCTAAACAGAGTTCTACTTCTAGTACTCTTTCTACTCCCACTACTAAAAAAAACTCAATTTTCTGTGATAATACCGCCAAAGTAAAGCCTTTCTCAGTTTGACTTGATTTTCTATACAAACTAAATCGAATTAAACTCCTTTTATTTTCCAATGTGTTATTATTTAAACGTATTTTTCTACCATTTTGCTTAATTCAAAGTTATACTTCTACAAGTATATTCTAAATTACCTATGCCCATTAAACAGAGGGTTATATAGTTTGATGTGCACAGCCCTACGCCCCCGTTTCAATTTGCTAGGGCTCGGCGGGGCAGCCCTGTTAACGTGCGCGCATCACCAACCTTCTTTGGGACCAACCTTTTGTGGTGCCCCATGCTTTCGCTACAGCCTATGTGTACCTACATATATATAAATGTCGGGAGTACAGTGTATTGTGTGTAGACGATTGTGTGAAAGGTTTAAGTGTTTTACCAATTATGAGTAAATGGGGATGCGCTATGAAAATATGATTTTGATTGATTCATCTGCCAATCACATTTTTTGTCCTGAACATAAAACAAATCATTAATTTTGATTATAATAATGCACTACAATACATAATAACTAAAAAGATCTATGGAAGTTCCTTTAACAGTACATATTAGCCATCATTAACATTAGTATGTGTATTAATAATGGCTAATATGTATTATTCAAGGAACTTCCAAAGATGCGTTTGCGATGATAAATCGACAAAAACCTTAATCCAAATCATACAACAAAGACATACAGACATCAAATCTGTGCTCTATCATCTACCGACACCCCCCTCTTCCACCCTTCAAGGCACCGGAGGGGGGACCCTTAGCTTTTGATTGTTCCGGGACTTTCTGTAGGGTAGTTTACAGTTAGGTTAATGTCTGTCACAGTTATTCGTTGAGTTGTCCCTGTTTATAACGTAACCGCGGGCTGATTGCCGCCGCGTCGCGAACTCTCCTTTACAACACTTTTGAGACGACGCACTTAAAACAAGTTCCGTTTGCGGTTTAGGCTTGCTTGGCTTGGGTTGTACTTAAATTTACGGCGAGGAGTTATTTTTCAGCGAAGATATTGTCTTGTGAAGTTGAGTTTTAGAGGCGGATTATAATTTGATAAGGCTCTACACATTCTTTTTTAATATTTCTTACGTAATAATTTTCTTTTACTTAAAGAATTTATCTGCATTTGACAACCCGTCGACTTAATGATTTAATTTGACTACTTTTTCCTAACTAATATTCATTGATTTACAATACAACAAAGAAAATCTTTACTAACTCCCGAAACCCAAACACATTGTATCCCATCGTAACATGAAACAATAGTAGCTAGTGATGACGTCACGCGAGATATTCGCGGCACGCGCTCATAAGGAGGGCAATAACAGGCGACAGACGACGCGCGTGTCGTACAAGCGATCGCGCGATAGAGCGGTACACGCGACACACCTGCGCGGGAGATAACCATGGGCCGGTTACATTCATGCGACTAGTTTAACTGTTTATTTACCGATATCAGTTTGTCAAATGAATAATGAAAATGACTGTCGCAAAATTCGTATAATTTTTCGGTATTTGTAAGAAGACATAAGATGAAATAAAGTTTTCTTCGAAGATAAATTAATTTAGCTTAATTGGTCTTAATTAATTTATTGATTTAACTTTTTTATGATACAGCTGAAAAACTTGTTTGATGATTTCCAATAAAATGCGTCTAGTAAATCCTTGCTGTAGATATTAAAAACTGTATTGCTATGAAGCCAAAACTAAAATAATGTATTTTTTCCGAACATTAAATTCATTCTCTTAAAAAGTATCTACTTATAAAATTAAATATGTAAATAAGAAAAAAACATGGTAAAAATATGTAACCTACAATGTAAAGTATTTACACACAAAAATAATAAAGTGTCGCAAGCATGTAGCCGCCCTTATCGACTACGCCAACATCGTAGCAGTGACATTTGTTTGTAGCGTATCTCGTAGCGGCGCATCAAAGCTTCGTAGCACATTATTAAAATGCTACAGATTTTGTTTGTGTTTGCTGTGATAACACGCAATTGTACCATATTGCATGAAATAATGCTGAGATTAAAATGCAATTTATTGATATGGTTTTATGCATGTGTTTTACCTGTTGTAGAGTCTTTATGATGCAAGCGAAAACTTAAAATACTGTTGTATTTAAGTCTAAAAGTTAAACAATTTCTATGCGTTTTTTAGCATGAATGCAGGTTTTGACTACTTCATCGAAGTATCATTTTGATATATGACATGAATGATGGTTAAGTTACGTTATTAATTATATAAGGCTTAAACAAAGTAATTAAACCTTTTTTTGCAGCTAGACGACAGTACTTGCCTTCCAAGCCACCCGTGACCATGGTTTTTAACGGGAACCCAAACTATCCTGTTTACCACGCTCGTTATTCCGCCATAAGCATCGTTTTTGTCCACACCCCCCCCCCCTCCCCCCACCCCGCCCCGGCTACGTCACTCTGATATCAGTTTGATAACTGTCCGGTTTTTGCCAACAACTTGCGGCCATCGCATATAATAAGGCTGTATTAAGAGCACTTGTACTTCTATAAGGCTTTAGTTTATTCCGTATTGCTGTTCTATTGACAATTGTTATTGTACGAGTGTCTTGGAGTTTAGTTTTGTTTCACTTGTTTGTGTATTATTTTTGTATGAAAGTGTGACCTTTGCTGAAATATAAAGCCTTATGAATGCTGGGAGATATTGTACTGCTATTGTTTTTCAATATGTTTATCTAAATCTTTGAATGGGTGGTATACTTCTATTGAGAATGAAATAACAAAAATAAGGAATCAAACACTAAGGCTATTGTCATTATTTCGTACATTTTACCGGAGTCTCAATAGTCGTTTAACCTTAAGCCCTACTATTTAATGTGTAGGTGCAATAAAGAAAGAGGTCAACATTCTAAATCCTCAAAGACTGGGTCAGTATTACTGGCGAAAATAGAATATTGAACATAATTATATCCCCTAAAACTTCTGTTCCTAGTCCAACTCCACCGGAGTGATTCGTTTGTAAGTGTTCACAATGTATGGTGTTATGATATAGCTCACAAAACAACATAATACGTCGGCACAGCGCCGTAACAACCGTCACCTCATCGCGAAAAACAAAGATGGAGACCGCCGGGGGGGGGGGGGGGGCACCCACCCCCGCCCCCCGCGCCCCGCCGGCCAGCCAGGGCTGCCACCAGAGACGGATAGATGATGAATGAGATATAATAATGAAAGTAAATTGTTATATCATGTCAATAATGTATATGGGAATTAAATGTTATTCGAGGTAGGATATTTTTTTGGCGAAGATGATTTAATTTAAATTAATATTATTTGCATTTACTCAATGGTATAACTATCATTACTTTGATCATTATCTACCTACGCAAGCAAAATATTTTAAAATATTTTGACTATAAATCAAAGTCTAATTATCATCATCTTAATTCTAAAACTAAGCAATAAGTTAATCAGTAGATATTTGTGTCAGCCCTACACCGGGGTATATGTACGTGAAAATGTGCGGTGAGCTGCGCGCGGCGCGGCGCGGATGTTATTTCTTCATTTAATTTCATTAGGCTCGGCCGGGGCCGGCAGAGATTGTGCCGTTATCCGCCACGCGGCGTTGTTCACGCTCACTTACCCTATGTGTGTTTGTAGCTACACTAATATTAGAGAGCAGAGACATGTGATTATTGTGTCCTAATTGTGACACACATTAAATTTAATTTGTCTCAAAACTAATCTATATTCAAACGACAGGATTTACAGTGACGTTTGCACTTTATTACGTTTTTTTTTTGTACGAGAAACGCCTGTAATATGGGATCACTTAATATTACATAGTTAACTGCTTTAATGACTACCTAGTTAATAGAAGCGTTACGCTGTATGAACGCAGTATCATCGCAGAATATAAAGTCATGTAATTCGTCAAGCTTACAACAGCATACAACTCGCTAATTGATTAACAGGTACAGCAGATGTTGTGCCAACTGTTCCTAGGTCCCACAAAGTTGCGCTATCTCTCGTACGTCATTACGTAACAAGGAGCAGACACAAAACGGGTGCAACACTAAAACAAAAGCGAAGCAATTTGCGGCGCGAGCGGCGTCCGGCGCGCGTCCGGCACCGCCCGGCGCCCGCACCGCGTCGGCCATCCGTTTCAATTACCATACCTCACCGTCCAACTACTAACAAAAACACATATTTTTTACCAAAAAAATACTTCGTTTAACTTTCCCACTATCGAATAACTGGACACAATTGAATGTTGCATCACGAAACGTGAATTTTAATTCCGTGCGACATATGCCGGGCCCCGAGCCCCCGACGGGCCCACGCGGGGAGGGTGTGTGGGGACACTGTAATTAAAAAAATGTGTGGCACTTCATTCGTGCGCGCGGAGTGCGACCGCAGCCTAATGCGTGCTGCCCCCGCCCTAACTAATTAATAATTTCCGAATGAAAAGATTTTTGGGGATTTTAATAACAATCTCTTAATGTTTTGTTTTGTACTTTTGTATGTTATTCTAGAAGCTGCGTTCAGTTCTGCACTTTCAAGAGGTTTTCAGATAGTATTTTATCTTGTACATAAATTCTACATGAACTATCAATTAAAATCATTATTACTGCGTATTTATAGATTTGATGTAATTTAAAAGTGCATGTTGCAAGTTAGAGGATAAGTACAATTGTTATCGTAAGTTTTTCTACTTTTAAATTATAGCATGAATATTGTAAAGAGCTTACGACCGTAAATTGTATTAGAACATCAGTACTCATTACTCAATAAGTACAATCGCTCCCAAAACCTCAACTCAACTTTAATAACATGAAAGCAGACATTTAACATTAATATAGATAAACATATTGGCGTACAATTTAATTATATTGTATATTTATGATTGCGCGATACTGGCCGGGGACAAAGTAATTGCGTCGTGTCAACGCCGAGCACTCGACGTAACACATTATTAGCTGATCACTTATCAAGTGATAGCAATATTATGTTATCGTGTGGTATAATAAGCTCTGCGGCGTGACTATCGCCCGTGTGTTGGCTTTTTATTAAAATCTGTCGCGATCCGTGACGCAGCGACATCAAATGTTATTATATTTTGTGTGTTTTTAATAAAACTGATACGATGTAAGTGTATTAATCATAATTGATAGCAATAGCGGTGACTTATTACATTGGTATAATCATCGTGTCACGTTGCAGTCATTCTGTGTTGCGACTGTACCTGCAGTTTTAACACTTGTGCAGTTTATATTGTAAAAGATAAATATTTATCGTTTATATTAACCGGTTGTCCTATCTAAAAAAGTTTGACGTTACTTGTAGTTTTATGTTAGGACTGAAATATTTTATTTTACAACAGTATTTATCAAACTTAGCATATCCAAATAATATTAAAATATAATTGCACTCAGTGCCGTCTACCGCATTGTATGAAATAGGTATGTTTCTTAAAAAAATCTTCGCCCAAGTAACAATCTACCTAGATTATTTTCACTAGGTATATTTTTTCGAGATAGTCTCGAAAAAAAATACCGTTAATCAAATTGTCATAAAACTATAATTAGGACCTTTTACCACATCTGAAAGAATTTCTCGCCCTAATAAAACATCATACCTACGGAAAAAATAAAATGTATTACCTAACATGAATACTTCAACTCTGGGTGCAGCATTAACTAATAAGAAAGTCTATCACACAACTAGAGTCAGTAACATTTTGAAAGTGCCTGTAGGTTAAGGCCTACTCGAAATTAAAACCTTTTGATTTTATCTATCATTAGTGCTACTCTACCAATAATAGTCATATCGTCAACAAATACAATAAAGAAAAAATTGCCTCTCGTATTCTCCACTCGTGGTAGAGTCACGGCAGTCAGTACTAAGCCCGGTACACGGTGTCGGCGCGGTATCGATTGTCGCGCCTCTAATTAACCGCTTATTGCTGTTCTCATTAATTGAAGGCTGTGTTCCCGCGACGCGACACTTGTTACCCCTCACAGCCTACCCTTACCTTACCCTTGTAAGGAACAATCGAGACGATTTAACGAGCCTTTTGAGTTTTATTGTCTTGTATTTAGTACCTGATTGCGTCGTTTGGACTGTCTTATGACTTTTAATCAGATTGTACTTGAGTTTTAAACATAAGTAACACTTGTTTATATTGGTGGCAAACAATGTCTTTATTGATCTCAATGATCGTTTTTCAGTTATTGATTTGATTCTATTTTAGAATTACCTTATGTAAAAAGTAAAGAAATATTGGAACTTATTTGTTTATCATAGCACTATACAGCAACGATAAGCTAATAGTCAAAGGTTTATCTTATAATGCCCACGGTGTAACATGTAGGCAAATATTGCACTAATAAAAAAAAGATTTTGTAATTTGTATAACTCGATTTAATCTACAAGTCATGAAACTTATAACAGTTGCGCAATTTCAAAACGTTATTATTTCAGAAAATAGGCAGCAAATTATTATTTTTCCATTGGCATAAATAAGTATTGACAAAATAAAATCTACGTTTGCTATTACAAACCTATTCCGACTTCACAATATTATAAAGCTATTCTTTACCATATAAATTGGTAATTTATTTAATTTTCTCATAACATGTCAAGGCAAGTCTGCTAGAATAGCCGTCAATCAAATCTGTCTTCCTTATTAGAATAGTATTTGTAAATATATTATACCTACAAAGGAGCCGACTATATTATTTTAAATTGAATATCTATAAAAATAAATTTGCGAAGAATATTCAGATTATTTTTTTAAATGACGCTTTAAAATCGTGAACTCGATCAAATTGTGCGACTTAAGTTAACTTTAATTTAATTATCTGATTCCGTGGGAATTCCCTAAACTTACAAGATGTAGGTATACTAGACCATGCCTTTTTCCTGTAGGTATATGTTTATGGTATAGTTTCAAAAATTCTTGGTCACCATTACGGTTGCTCACTTCCAGCAAAATTTTATGTTGGCTTAGATGTTAGCACAACAATTAATAATACTTTTGAGAATTTTTCAAGTTCGAATTCGTGTTTTTTCCACCATTACGACCAATTGATTTACTATTTTTGTTCAAGTAGAATGAAAACGAATGAACGCATAATTTACTATTGTAGATACGTAATAGAATCATTACCACATTACCTACTGTTATTTATAAGTATCGAAAATACTCGTCGATGCATCAGAACGCCGGCAGATTATGTAAAATATAACATATCTACCAATAAATATTTTTTTTGCCTTATTTTATAAGGTAGGCATTGGTTAGAAACAATCAATTGTTTCCAATTAATTACTTGATTCTGGGTTTTAGATAGGAATATTATTGGCCATTGAATTAGGCTGTTATTGAAAGTAGTGATTGATTAGATATAATTAGGTATTTAATCCGTCTTTCTTGTCGTAATATTTGTATATAATTATTCGTTTTCAAATTTGTAATCTGTAACTACGTACCTTTAAGCAAACCAGTTTTAAAGTTAATTGTACTTTAGTTATCCCTACATTTGCAGCATTTTTGTCATCTTACTTTTAAAAAGTAAAATTAAATCATTCCATTACTTAAAACCTCTGAAATTATTCATACACTTGCATAAAACGAATATGAAACCATTCTCAACAATTACAATGAAAGCCTACCCCTTCCTCAACAGCCACAAAGCCAAGTAAATCAAAGGCCAACGTTTAAGTTTACGGCGGAAACGTACGTGTAACAAAGCCTTAATGTCGGCTCGGGCCCGCAAACTGCCCTAGGGCTATAAACAGGCGCAAAGGGTCCGACGGAACAAGCCCGACGGAAGTCCACGTGAAGGCTGTATTCACGTCGTTACGTTGTTACGTCGGTTACGTTGCGGCCGGAAGACTGGGTGCGACTCAGTTAACATTGTAATTACTAGGTTTAATTGCTAGTTCAAATGTTTAGATTGTAGTTAACGGTTTAAGCTATTTTTGAATACGTGTAGTTTTTTGAATATGAGACACCTTGTCATGCATTTATTTATATACTACCTCAGTTAAAAGCGTATGATGTAAGTTTAATTCAAATGAGTGTAAAATAAGAATACCTTCAGTGATTAATAAGAACTCTTCCTTATGACAATAATCGACGTAAAAGTAAAAGGCAACTTCATAAAAATGGTGTTACTGAAGTAATTATCAGGGAGATTGAACTTATGTTATACATCAATAAAAAGAAGTACCATTTATAAAAATATTAGAAATTAAACATTGCATTATTTTTTATGTCAAAACGTATTAATTCAGTAATAATTACCGTTCAAGCCCAATTTATGGTAATTTGTTCGATAATAAGATTTAGGCGCGACGCGTTGATGTCTTTTATACGACTACCAATTTAACTCGTTATTTGCATCCGCAATCAATAAACACATTAATAAGCCAGTTAAATATCACACCTCACAAACGCGACGGAAATCATTTATTTTCTAATATGTCTTTAAATGGTTTAATCATTATTATATGATTGAGTTACTTGAATGTTCATTCGAGAGGTGGACTTAGAGGTTATTATTGAAATCTAGATTTAACTAAAGGACCATCTAGAAAAGAAGTAAATACATAAGTGCGTTTTAAAATTGAATAAGTAATTATTTTGTTTCAATTGTAGGCTACATTACAAATCGATCATTAATTTAATGAGAACAACTCAGCCGACGACCGGGCATTCTTATAGTAAATATGTACCATCATTAAACAATGGTTAAGATACCTAAAGTTCTACAAGTCTTACGTTAAATCAAATAAATCCTTTTGCCCGATATGGTGTAAGAATGATCGAAATTCTCATCACCAACCTCATCACCGGACCCTATTCCAAAAACAAGTACCTAGTGTTTGGAGTAGTGTCTGTAACACATAGCCGGTAAGGTAGACACAAGACCTTTGTCTTATATTTATTAACAAACGATCCACCGAAAAAATTACATTTGACAGATGTAGGAAATAACTTGGCACATGCCTACAAAACTATGGTAAGAGATATAGATGTGTGTGTACTTACTGGACTGTAGGCGCTCGCGCCAGGCCATGGGGTTGGAGACGAGCCCCTGGAAGCCGGGCCAGTAGAGCGGCTTGTGCTGCAGGTAGTGCGCCATGCCGGCCGCGGCCGCCGCCAGCGAGAGGCGCGGCGCCAGCAGGCCGGCCGCCGCGCCCGCGCCCGCCGCCGGCCGCGCCAGGATGTGGTCGATGCCGTGCGGGTTGGCGGCCGGCGGCGGCGCCTCGGCCAGCGAGCTCAGCGCCGCCAGCGGGGCGAACCCGCCCTCCAGCCCCCGCGCCATCGGCGGCGAGCCTCGCAACTCCGACATGATCAGCTCACTGCATACACACACGAGTCGTAGCGAGTCACTCGGTCATCGCACCCTGCAGACAGTGCGTGCGCCCGCGAGCGCGACCCGACACCAAATGAAAAGCTCTCGCCGACGCTCAAGCTCGCAAACAGAAAAAAACCTGAATAGAGAACGCCGCCCAGTCAATCTAAACCTTATATCGCGGACGCCGCCCCTAAACCGAGCCGTCGCCCCAGAACTATGGCCGTCCCGCTCTGTCCGGGAGGAGAGCGAGCGGGACGGAGCACGTGTGGTGTTAACACGAGAGCGTAGATTTAACGAATCGCTATTTAATGGCGCTTCTTGTCTCTTTATAATTAAGTCGGGTGCAGTTTTTGCGGGCCGCCCCCCCTCCCTCGCCCCGCGCCCGCTAAAAACTATTGTACTGCGAATAATAAGCTGGAATGGTGGAGTTTATGCGTTCGGATAATAGCGGAAGGATCTCCGGTTATTTATGTGACAAATATTATATTAATTGACACACAAGCACTCGATTTGTTAAGAAATAAAACACCCATAGAATTAGAGCCATCTGCTGCGGCCGAGGGGCAGACAACACGCGTGATGGATGGCCTGTAGTCTCAGACACCAACCACCTCAGGTATAGTGAAATGGTGTCGCAAATGTACAGCGAAGCTCCATATTTTTAAGAGATTTTTTCTTTTGTTTATCGATGCGCCTGAGTTGTTATAATAGAAAAACATACTTTATTACCTTTGTAAACTATGAGTTATTTACCTTATTAATTTTAACAAAATTTTACACCGACTGTGCTACGATTTTTTACTAAGAAATTGAGCCTTAGGACAAAAATTATAAAGCTTAAAACTTTGAATTCACCTTGATTTTTCTTCGATCATAAAAAAGTCACATGCATGTTTCAACTGCCAACTTCAACCTTGTACTTCAAGTACCTATGGACCATCCTTAGTGTTTGCCACTGATCTTAACTGTAGGTACCGGTTACAAATTAAACTCTACAAAAAGTAACAATTACACATTACATCTACTAACTCAAAATTATTATTGAACACAAAAAAAACCTTTACAAATCCAAACCACAAAATTTAATCTGCAAAAAAGTACAATTAGATATAATTAGTATTGGTATCATCCGTCAGATCTCCACAACAATAACAAACTCACAATCGTATCAAAACCTCATCATAAAGCCACACTTCCATTCCATTTTTAAATCCCCCAATGAACGTACCAACCCCAATAAAGATGGCGGAATTATAAACGGTTTTTAAAACTATTATTTTATAAATGGAACGCATCCTGTCTGTTGCCGATGTGGTATGCGCGGGCGCAGGATGCCGGGACGTATTAGGTGCCATTGTTAAGGTTTTAGTGGTGGTTGTAATTAATTAGTACTTAGGGATATATTTATTAATGTTGTAAATCGATTTTAGTAAGACACAAAAAAATATTATCAGACTTGTTTAGACAAAGTAAAGCAGATTGCTTGTCGTATATTTGTTTTAATTGTTGTTTCTTGTGTAATAGTATTTTCGTTTCGACGAGTTTGAAGTACATAAACTTTAGCTAGAGCTTTCTTCTTAAAACTATTTTTGGTACTCATCTTATGCCAGGTATTTTAATTTGAAAGAGAACACTGTTTTCTTATATGTATTTAAGGTATATTTTTATAAAAAATTGTTTTAATTTCCAAAATAAATAAAAAATAACTGGAAAAAGAAACCAATATCTTTTATTATATTATCATGACACAATGAAAACATCTACAGTATATCTATTTGTGTAATTTGTCCTACATGCACAATTATAGAAACGGGTTGCACTTAGCATAAAAGCACAGCAACGTGCTCACCATGTTTAACTGACCAACGACAATCAAAGCTTCCCAGCTACCACAACACAGGATAATCCATTCAGATTATAAGAAACATCCGCATCAATAAACTGGGAGGTCATATTTCAGACTACTTACAAGCGCGCCTTTATGAGAGCCTTATGTGAGGAAGAATTGGGTGTAACCGTCACAACATTAGATAAATATCTGAGTTAGTGAGGACAATGGTGCCCCGCGGGGAGCGAGTCCGCCGGATGTGACCCGGGCAGGAGATAGGGACAGGTGCCAGTGCGAGCGGGAAACTAGGTGAACATGAGAGGTAGCGAGTGACACAAATTATACCATCATCATCATTAGCCCGTTGCAGTCCGCTGCTGAACATAGGCCAAACAAACAAATAAATAAAAAAAATATGAAGAACATTAATGTGTCTGTTTTGGATTCGGTTGTAGACTACATGAATGTGAATATAGGGGAAGAGGACGACCAAAGAAACGATGAATGGATTGTGTGAAAGATGATATGGCTGCAAAGAGTGTCACTTGCAAAATTGCGTCAGATAGGTACGTGTGGAAGAAGACATGCTGCGCCGACCCCTAATAATAATTTGGATAAGGGCACGGGAATGATGATTACCTTTGCAACCTAGATAATGTTATATTAACCTAAACAATAGTTAGAAAATATAGTTTTATCAGAACTTTCACTAAGCTTTGACTCTCTGAGTAAAAGAGGTCTAGAGGATAAGATAAACGATCGCTTTGTGTCTGTGATATTTTGATAATCTATTGTTAAAAATACACCACTTCGAGTATGTCAGTAAACAAAGTTTAAGTTGAACTTAGAGAGTTAAAAATGAGTTCGTCTTCGTATTTCATGATTAGCTTTGCTACAACAATAATAATACTGCCCTTACCGCTGTCAGTAGCACCGCACCCCTTGCTCCGGTCCCGGGTGCCTTCTCACCGCGTCAATTAGCCGACACCTTTGCTTTGTCGGCCTTTTATCGTCTGCCTATTACGCGCATCTTATCACACGCAACAACAAACCAATTTAAACTCTACCTTCATTAAAATAGAGTTTCATATTCAACAGTTTTGTTGCTATAAAGGTATTTATTGACCAGGGATATAAATTGGTCTGATATTTATTATGTAAAATATTAATAACACCGTTACTAATGTTCAATTTAGATTAAGGTTTATGGCTATGTAATCAATTGATTGATATTTTTGTAATTAAAGTTGACTGTGAACGAAAATGTATTAATTTAAATGTTATGCGGTTGAATATTTGTTAGTAAGTAATAAGATTATAGTTTTTGTATTGATTTTACAAAACAATTTTTATATTGAATTACCTATTTTCTTGACTATAGAAGACAGTAGTTTGATATCTTACAAAAAGGTGTGTTGTCTTTACCTCAACCCCATTGCAGCTACCAAATTTCACCTAAAGTTCATTAGGAAACAAATAATAGCTGTAATTGATAAGTGATATAATTCTTAATTTATTTATGTTATTGATTGGTAGGAAATATCAGTTTAGAGTTTAGACCATATCTTTTTGTTATGTTCGTTGGTTTTAATGATTTTATATTGAAGTCGATATTGTCAAATAACCAAAAGTTTTTTTTCAAGAATTCGTAACCTACCTATCAGAACTCTTACATCAAATGCAAAACAATACTTTATTTAAAGCCCCAAGTTACTGTCATAAAACATTTTTAATGTAGACTTCATAAAAAACACATTGCACGAAAGTCATACAAAAATCCCACACAATCAAATAGCAGCATTTAATAAAACCATCTCATAAGAGCCTCTAAACCGTAACACAAACACACTTACATATAATTTGGCAACATTTAAACGCAACTGCGGGCTCCACCATATTCGCCAACTTTAAAATGATCATAAAAAAATCATACTTCACTATGAAGGATCGACTACGGGTAATCTACGAATAGGAAAGAGACGGCACGAGAATAAGTGAGACGGAACACAAAAGACGCGAGGTTATTGGTTGTTTGTGAAGTTTGGCCCCGCCCCTTTGAGTGGAGTTCCCCACGTGTTTTTGTTGCGTTCAGATGATGCCGAGCCGCGATCGAGAGCGGACGTGACGATGCTCCGCAAAACTTTTAGGAGTTTACGTCCATATCAAGTATTTTATATGCGCAGGTGTACCTTATCGTGTACATACTAGAAATGTAATTTATAACTCGTGTAGGTAACAACATTGTATTATAATACTCGAACAAAAATCTTTTAGAAGTAACGGGTGGTTAAATTGTAAGGGCCGATGTTGAATGTGAACCACACCTAAACGCCAAGTTTTTTTCCGAATTTTATTTGACATTTCTTTACTTCAGACTTACTCAATTTGAACCATGGAGAGATACACAATCCAACAACGTGTTAAAGTTATCTAGACTTATTATGAAAATGGGCGTTCAAATCAAAATGCATATCGTGCACTTCGTGTTTTTTTGGTCAATTTAATCGTCCAAATGTGCGTACAATCGCAAAAACCGTGGAAAAATCCGAGCAAACTGGGTCTGTAGAAGATGTGAGATCACCAGTGCATGCTCGTACAGCTCGTACTGCAGAAGATATTGCTGCTGTTCGCGAAGATATGGATGTGGACGATATGTGGTTTCAGCAGGACGGTGCCACTTGCCACACAGCTAACGAAACAATGGCTCTTTTGCGCAACAAATTCAATGGCCGTGTTATCTCACGTAATGGCGATGTCAATTGGCCGCCAAGATCATGTGATTTGACACCGTTGGACTTTTTTCTTTGGGGTTATTTGAAAGAAAAGGTGTACGTCTTCAATTCAAGAGCTAAAGGATGAGATAATTCGGCACATTAACGGCATAGAACCTCCATTATGCCTCAGCGTCATCGAAAATTTGGACCATCGGATGGAGGTGTGCCGCCGAGGTCGCGGCGCCCATTTGGCCGATATTTTGTTCCATACATAATTGAGTAATACCCATATATCATAATAAAATAAAATTACAATAATTTCCTAAATAGTTTGTGTTTTATTCAAAATCAACATCGGCCCTTGAAATTTAACCACCCGTTATATTACTTTATTTCAATGAAGTTATTTAGGACCTTTTTTTAAAACAAAAGCATCAAGATACAGAAACAAAATCCTTTTACTCTTTTGCACAGATCATGAATCGTTAGCCGTTTTTATTTTCCGTTCGTTATCCGTATTTTCTTATATTTTATTTATAATTTAACAATACTTTATTATATTTTCTGTTAAATTTGCAAGTAACTAACTACTAAACTAACCGCATCTTAAACCTGTTGTTTGTTATCTGTGTCAGCACAGATAATACCGCAAATCGCCAAAACATCCTACATTTTAAAGAGGAAAAACAGAAAACAATGATATAAAGTGACATTTGTTTTAAAACTCCTTGTATCACATGCCATCACCCTCCATTACACCATGATAGTGAGTTATTGGCAAGTGCTATGTATGCACGGTTGCACTCGTCCCGTCCGGAGCGCGGCGCAGGCGGCGAGGCGGTCACCCTTGTCTGCTGCCCTTAGGGATACTTGTAAGTGCCCCTATTTAGATCAGCGCTCTGGAAAACACCCCGTCAACTGTCTTGCTAATATCAATGAGAATGGTATGAGATTTTGGGATTTCAATTGATGCAAAATAAGACTGACTAAGATAAGATTGAAACTCTACATCCATGGAAACGTATGCGATGTGATTCATAGAAAGATTTATGAGAAAAATAGTTTCTCGATCAATATATTATTATAGCTGTTTGTTAATTTGTTAGGGGATTTATAGAGTTTATTAGGTATAGGAGCAAGAATTTACATAAAACTTTACTGTTTAGTTTAAGTCTCAATTGTACAGAGGGATAGGTACCTACTCTAGTAGGTACTAATAAATTTTCTCGATCTATTGGTTGTTACGTCTCAAAAACTTTAATGGTTAGTTCCGTCGCAATTTGTTATTGAATTAACGAAATGTAATAGGGCATTCCAAAAATAAACTATATTTAAACTCATTCAATTTAAAATTACTTCTAACCAACTAAATTGAATAAATATTTAATAACAAAAATAGAATCAATCGCACAGCGACACTAAACAAAGTAAAATGAAATCAGCCTCCCCTGGGTTCCGTAATCCCATTATTGGGGGTCCCCTCACACTTGAGCGTCGCAGCTATTGTTACCAATGTAATTATAACGCTACATTTACTCACAGTTTTGTAAACAGATTAATGAAATGGATAATTTAATTATTCGAAGTCATTTTGTGCACTTACTCGGATACAATTTGATATCAATGTAATGAATATTACTTAAGTTTTAATGAAAGTGGGACGACGTGTGTTTTTGTGATTATTTATTAAAGTTGTGAGTTAAAGAGCTTAGCATCCCTTATGGAATTAAACATTTATCATTATTATTTAACTTAATAGTTAAAGTCGATGGTACTACCAAAACGACTTTAAAGCTTGCATTGGTATAGAATGGTGTTGTTTGTGTCAAATCTAAGGATCAATTGAGCACGATCTTATACACATTATTATTATTACACTTACACAAACACTATCGATATTCAGGATCTAATTTTTTTTTTAATCAACAAATATTTTCTTTGAATCAGTTGAGTATCCTTATGGCAAAAATAAACATTTTCAGAAACATTCTATACTGAATAAATTGAGAATAAGAAATGCTGAACAAAGTTACCAATCAAAAAAATAATAATTCAGTAGTATTTCATAAATCAAATATCCGAAACAAAGATGACTTAAGACTAGCTGTGCCCCGTGCTCTGCTTACCGGTGGTGGTAGAATTAGTCGCTGTTAATTAATCGTAATCCGGCACACAATAAACATGGCGCAGGTGCCGCCATCTATTGGAAAACTTGCCCAGTTAACGAACGGTGCTCGGTCGAGCGCTCCACGTGTTGATGGGACACGATACAACGAGCTTTGTCGATATTTAAAGATGAAAGATTAATAAATTAACCCACTTTTTTGTTAATTAAAAGAGAAATAGTAGGTATTATCATTTAAACAGATATTTTGATGAAAACTACAGATTCTTTTTTGTAGATTTGAAGATCGGTGGTTAATTTTTTTAGATACATAACGACCACCCCACTTTCTTTTTTCTTTGATTTGACAAATTAATTATGCACTGAAAACTTGAATATATCCCTAACATCGATATTGCCTTTTCCCATCTCTACCAACAGTGCAATAGCTAAACATTTATTTGATGGCGTATCGAGTGATTGCGCGCCTCCGTATCGCCGCCACCTGAATTAAAAACAATAAATTGTCGACAACAGCCCCCCCCCCCGCCGTACGCCCCGCAGCCCCCACACACGACCCCGTGCAAATGAAACTTAAGACCCCAAGTTTTCTATTAAAAAAGTTTCAAAAAAATGTTTATATTTATCGATTTCTAAATTATTACGACTAATTCCGTTTTGTTGGCTATAAATAAGGGTATTTGTAAATAATGCTTCGATATTTCAGTTTGAATGACTGCAGTCCAATATCGTGTTTCAAGTTATTTTTGTAAAGCTAAACAAACTCATGATAATCGCATAACTTTTATGAATACGTGATATGCACTTAAGTTTCATGTAACAGTTGTAGACCACCCCGTGATCGTTCAGAGCAGGAACTGTAAAACCTAAATCAATCAGGCAATTAGCAGTTAACTTATGTGGAGAGGCCACACTTAGCGTGGAAGCGGTCCAAAGCCTGGCGGTGTAAATATACCGCGCGCGCGACCGCGGCCCGGCGCCGCACGGACGCGCGGCTAGCAGCGCACGCCGTAAATCGCAATTTGTCGCCACTGCGAGATCGACGCGTTTGCCTTCACACAGGATTAGGAATAGACAGACCTGCTTAAAAGTTAAGTTATTAATAATAATGTGTCCGGACCTATTGCGGTCACGGCGGCCAGTGTTAATATGACACCAGCCAGCTACGCGGGACATATTATAGTTCACAAGGGTGTGCGCAAACATAAGAGCACTAGCTACTCCTTTACTTTCACAGCCCGATGGGACGGCAATAAATAAATAAATAAATAAATATCTTGGGACAATATCCACACACGGCCATCTGATCCCAAGCTAAGCAGAGCTTGTGTTATGGTAATCAGACAGCTAATAAACATACTTATATATTTCTAAATATATACATATTATAGATAAATTACACCCAGACACAGAACAAATGATCGTGCTCATCACACAAACATTTGTCCTGGGTGGGAATCGAACCCACGACCTCCGGCTTAGCAGTCAGGGTCACTAACCACTAGACCAACAGGCCTGTCAAAATTGTTGTTTCTTAATGTTGTAAAGTGCTTGGCATTACTTTACCATTCAACAAAAAACTACATGTACAACATAGCACAAAGTCTTCCTTTGTTTTGCAATGTGTTGTTAAAATTATAGTTAAGATAAAGAATACCTAGACAATAACATAAAACCTGTAACAACATTTTAAAAATAGTGCACATATTTAGACTAGCGTTAAAAAAACATAAACCGTTTTTGTACACTTTACTTTAGCCTTATTAAAATAAGGAAGCTCTTTAAAGTTCCTAGCTCTGTACGATTGGCTTTTAACACAGCGCGCACTACTGTTGTCTCCGAGTGTTACAATATTTGCTAATTTGTCCCCCTTCCCCTCCCCCCCTCCCACTTCATCCCCTAAGAGTGGAGTAATATAACACATAAGTGTATTTTTGGCACGCGAGCGACGAACATACGGTAATGGGATTTCAATTGGATTATTATTATTTATTCTTCGTTATTTGCAAGTTATATTGTTATGTGTAGGTACTTAAGTGAGGAGCATTGTACTGAGCAGTTATTTCTTTGAGCCTAAACTTTATTCACTTACATGGAGCTTCTTGCCGGTTCTTCTCCATAGGAATGACATCGAACCGCGCAACTAGAGTCAGTAACGTTTTGAAAGTGCCTGAAAAAGCCTACTCGAAATAAAAACCTTTTAATTTTGATTTTGACTTAGGTACTTTAGGGTGGCGACCATAAATATATTCTTTCAATACCATTTTTTTTTTAAGGAAGTCAAGTATCAAGTGACAATCTCTCGGTTTGGCATCTGAAGTAGGCCTAAGACAATAACTGGGCATTTTTATTAAGTTTCTGATAGTGCAGCTCAGAGGGATGTGGCAATGTTAACATCAAAACATGCCTCAGAAAGCACTTTCCATGGAACCATTCCTACGTACTCTTTTGTTAATGAACACACTCACCCCATTTTTTTAATCGTTCTGAACACGAATAAAAAATCAGCAGTTAAGGAAAACCTCTTAACATTAACACAAGTACACAATCCTCAAGGAACCATAACAGTTAGGATAATTAGACCGAGCAAACATCGTGTCCCCGGCGGGCGGCGCGCGGGGGTTACAAATTAAATTTATTCGGGACCCCCGGCTAAGTGTCGCTTAATGTGGCAGATTTAGTGCCGCGGTCGGCCCGCACTTGACTCTAATGTAGTGACGCGTAAGTGGGCCAAGAGTTACGGCCGAATCACAAGTGACGTCACGCGATGCTTGCTTAAAACGTTCGCAGACTTTTTCTTCATGATGTGAGCTTATTGTCATACGGAAATAACTTACACCGTAGTTGGCAGACAGGAAGAGTGCTTGAAGCAAAGTCTTAAAAATGTACTTCTGAAAAGTCGTATTTTCTGTAAAGTTATTGAGAGATATCAATCTCATAAAACTGAAGATTGGACAAAAGAATGACATGTGTTCAACGCATGTCATTCTTACTTACTTTCCAACTTACTTTACTTAAAATGACGAACCCCTTAATCATAAATCAGTATTTCAGATTGTCATCTACAACGACCAGTCTAAAGACTCTCCTTCAACAATTGTTATAACACCAATTTTCTTTGCATCTACCGTCAATTTACAACCGACTAATTTCAAGCAAGTCTTAATCAAAGTGCAATCAGGACAAATAAACCAGCGCACAATGAACAGTTAGTAGTAGTGATAGCAATGAGTTGAGGAGTTTGGACAATGCTTTGTAGATTATAAGGGGAGGGCATTATCTCGGACGACCGAGGACCGGCGTAATGCCGCGCTGACCGCGGGCAGACCTGCTTTATTATGATCACTAGTGGTGGGACTGTGGAATCGATTATTCGGAAACAGTATCAGGAATTTCGTAACAGAGTGCCGCTTTTCGCAAGACTGGAATACTAGCTGATATGACAATAAACATTTTAAAAGCTGTCATAAGTCAGGTGTACTTATACATGTGCATTTGAAACAAGATTGCGGAACTCTATTAGGAACAACGTTACAAAATAACTTCGTTCTTTCTATTTTTGAGACAGTGCGTTATTCTAAAGACACCTTTATATTTATATTTGCGTGGGCTATTTTCCACATTTAAATGTACTTTCATTTTGCAAAGCTCATAGTAATTTTTGAACTCAGATATTTATTTCACGGGTAACACAATCCCATCCCTATCTGTCTTGGTCGCAGCGATACACAGGGTGAGCACAAGTGAGCGGTGCGGGCGATGAGCGGAGTGAGCACAAAACAGGCCGTTAGCGAGTTAGCGGCGGTCATTAGCCGCCCTAAACTTCGCCACTTAGCACTCAGTTTATGTTCCACTGGACCACCGCGTTTTTTGTCACCGACGAGTATTAATTACGCCTTTATTGCTGTCTTAATTACTTGTGTAAAGTAAATAGAAATTGATTGAAGAAGCATAAACTATTATCGTTATATTTGAATAGGCCCCAGTCTGCACTGAATGAATACTTAACAGAAATCCATCAAACTGTTAAAGAGCTAAATAGCAAAAATACCCATCACTCGTGAAATATATCAGTTTTTTTATATGAAATATGTACAATTAAATCTTATTAATTATTCTGTCCTTAAAAAATATTCTTAGCAGACGTTGGATAGTCTAATTATATTTGTCAGTCTGTTTATATTCCAAATCGAATCCAATAAGAACGCAAAACAGGCTAATTTGTTCAATATTTTATTAGTACCTACCTCAGTTACCGTTTCATTGACACATAAACTTCAGCCCCCCAATAGCCAGGAGTGTCATTACCGAAATTAATAAAAACGAAAAACACCTAATCCTTTTTCATTAGCAGGAAAACATCTAAAAAAGTGTGTCCAGTAAGTGGACGTTAAATCTCCGCGCAGAACATAACTCATCCACGGAAAAACACCTCATCTCCAAAATGGAATTGGAATAAGTTCCAATTCTTCAATTCCAATCCCAGAATGAATCCATTCTGATATTTATTGGATATTCGGATTAATCTTTAATCTGCCCTCTTGTGATCCGTTTTATAACGCGCTTATGAGTTTATTTAACAAACAAATCACAACTCTATTGACTAAAGAATAAGAAAGCTTTTGAGAGGCAGTGATTGGAATGGAGGCAGTAAAAGTGGGAAATATTTATGAGCTTTCGAAGGAAATTCTTTCTGAATGTTTGCATTTATGAAAATATGCTCAAATGAAAAAGGGAGCGTTTTATACAGGCCACTCGGAATTATGTCATTAAATATTGAATTTTATTATTTTCTTTCATTGATACTAATTTGATTACAATAACCGTTTTTACTTATTTGTAGTGATTAGCTATTTCTTGCCGAAGTAGGTAGGCTAATAGTTTGTAATGGGTGCATTATGTGCTGTGTGTTCGGGTGATAAATGACTTGACATTTGATGCTCAAATTGCAAATTCATATTTTAGATTAAGACGTTCAGTTATAACAATTATTCAATCCAATACTCTTCCATCTCATACATGTGTTCATTAAATAAAATTATATAAAATTAGAACTTTAAAAATTAATTCATTTCAAATCTTTACCTTAGTCATAATTACTTAAAAATTCGTGCCCAGGATCCCGTAGTCCGGTCCCCCGGTAGTCCGTGCGCTGCACTGGCGCGGGCACACTTAGCGCTAATTACCGTGTGACAATCACGTCGTACAAAGGTGTTCGTGAATTTTTTCCTTTAATTAAGGGGGAGTCCCGCGCCGAGTGCGCCTGGCGTCGCGTAAATCATCTCGACTTATTAAAAGAATTCTCTACGAATCGAACCTCTTTAAGATTCCAACCTCCCACTTTGAAACACAACACAAAACCTACTTTCAATTTAAAGTCATAAAGTTGAAAGTCGAGTGCAATGAATCCGGAGCAATCATCCCGTATGTTCCTGTATAAGATTTGCTATCGGAAAAGTAATGCTTTTTAATATAAAAGCTAAGGTCGCGACTGCGAATGATTTTCTGTGTATTAAGTATTGGATCGCGGAATTTATGACTTACTTTTAGGGCGGTTGGAATAATTCGAAAATTATATTTTTGTTGCCAGTGTAATAAATTTTTACGTCGATAGGCGTCGGAATGGATGCAGGTTATTGAAAATTTGTGTAATGAAATTAATCTTTTAAAGCTTTGTTAATATTTATTACAGTTTTTATTAGATTGAGGATTAAGTTACCGTTTTAAATTAAGACTTTAGCAAAAAACTATAATACAAACAAGTACATTTAAACTAAATTCAGCCAATGATAGAAATCCATGGATATCAAATAAAAATTATACAATCTTCGTGTACCAATACCTCATTATTCAGTAGTGAATACTATGTCAACAACAGCAACCCTGATTCTATTGTCATTGTAACTGAATCGCAATAGAAAACACCCGCAGGGCTGTCACTCGGCATATGATAACATGTAGTGGCCGGCGTTTGATGCCGCCGCCCGCGCCGCGCCGCCCGCGCCTCGGCCACTCGCGATCAAATCAAAACATACAGGTAGGAATATATCATACTCCCCTTAACGTAGGGTCACCATGGTCGTATGAGAAATATATGTAACAAGTTCCTGTGGGTATCTCGATGGTGTGTGCTTTGCGGAGATTTTTAGGGTTATACTTACCTCATTGCAAAAATTGGGTGGTGTATGCCACATCAATTTAATCTTCTTTTTTATAAAAAGGCATGGTAACTGTTTATAGATTTTGCTGTTAAACGTTGAACATTTTAATAAATATAATACTTATTTATAGTGTCCCCCAATAATAATAATTGGGATATGGGCAGGGGAATGATGATGATGACTTATTTATAGTTTCAAAAACTTCTTGTAAATCCACATTTCTACACAGAGAGCTATGTGACCTGTGTGTTTGGAAAATGAAACATTCAAGGTAGATATTTTAATTACAATAACAATAGCAAATTTATTTGAGACCGGCGTGTACCTGGTCACTCTACCTTCCACATTCAAACGGCCTCGTTCTAAATAAAAACATTGCTCCCAAATCGCTTCTATTTCCCCAGCATCTGTATCTGAAACAACACTATATTTACCGTCACAGAACACAATACTCAACCTTAATACTTACACAAAGAGTATACATTCAAATAAAGGAGAGTAATATAAGAATTGTCATGTTATAGGTATGAGATTGCAAGGAGTCGTGTGTGTGGCAACATTAAGGCGAATAAAATTTAAATATGGCAACACTCGCGCGCGCTATAAAAGAAACAAAATAACATAAAGAGGTATAAAAATATATTTATATAGGTGTTCGGCTCACCTGGCGCGATGCTCTTATGTTTTAATATGAAACTATATTCTAAGATGGGGACCGCACATGTTATTGAGTTTTATAGGCGCTGTAACGTACGCCGAATCATACGTGAGAGGTACGGGCATCAATTGGTACGGGTTTATTGCAGAAAACTTCATTTTATTAGAATTTTATATTGACTTGGGGAGATTAAATACCTGAACCTGATTAGAAAAGTAAGAGTATGGACACTCCACACAATACACACTCACACACACCATCACACTAACCATTACAACACATTTATATTTTCTATGATACTGCGAATATTGGCTGTAAAAACATAATTACCTTGTGATTGTATTATGTTGTCTTAAGAATTTTATATTATTTAATTAAACAATTCATTCTACATTAGTAGGAAATGTTTATCTGTTTATTTGACAAGATACTAGCTTTAGAACAGCAATAAAATCAATAGCACTTTATGCACAACCAGCCTGATAATACTTTGTTTGCCCAACACCAAATTGTATGTTTTAAATGTATTTTAGTGTGCAATAAAGTATAATAATAAACCATAAATTAGTTTCAACACTAATATTTTTCACATTGGCGCAAAAATATCACAAAACGTATGAAATAGAGTCCTAAGTTAAGCAACCAGTACCATTTTCAGTAATAAATTTACATGACATGATCCTTACAATCCTGCCGTCGGATCACAACTACATTTGCAATTTCTTATTGTTCGACTGTCCGCCACAGTAACGTGGTTTACGTGGTATAGAGACTTAAGTCAACGAAGGTATAATGGTGAATTAACCATTTAGAATAAATCGAAAATAGGTAATTAGGTGACATACCTGAAAAATATTGATCATTAAATGATTTGATTTTCTTGGAATAGTGCGTGAGATATAAACTTTTTCATAAGAAAAATAAAACAAAGCCAAACTGATTCTTATTTGTTCAATTTAACATATAAAGGCTCGTCAAATTGATTCCAACTTATCAAAAGGAGATAAACCACTTCATTTCTTTAGCTTTAAAACTACCGCTCCTTGTCATGCTACACTTAGCGATAATGACCGCACCACCACCAATGTTTGTCCAAGCTAACAGCCACTACAGCCAGTACCAATACCAACAAATCATGTTGAGTAAGAAGTAAATATTTTTGCGCGTTACAAGTAACATTTGGAGTTGGTCGTATTATTCAAATGTGCACCAATAACAGCATTTACGGGCGCACATAAAACTACAATCGAACCGTACGAATAAATATCAGACCTCTGTAACTTATAACCTTGTGGCCAGTGATGTAATGCTCACTGGAAACAACACTCTATGACGTATTTGTATATTTTATTTTTACTATTTTTTGTTTGGTAAAGATCGTTGCCCACTGGATGCTGGAGAAAACGCATAGTGGTAGAGTTGGTCACGACGAAGTCGGTAAAATAATCTTCTTAGATATGTGACACGCATGTGATACAGACATAGCAAATAGCAGATTTTTTGGAACAGGTAAGTACACCACCTATTGTGAACTGTTATGTTTGTCAAATCTGTTTCTCATGTGGTGTGCAATAAAGAATATTCCATCTACTTATCTATCTAAAACTTTTACCCAGCTAAAGGCTCTCAAAAATGCTACAAATTTAGTAAAAGCCTAAATGAATATTCAAACAGTAACTTTATTATTTACTGACTTATTTATAGCAGTATTCAATAGCAGTCCAGTATATTTTCATATACAATCATGATTGGAACTGCTTAACTATATTAATACTGCTTAATGCAATTAATGTGCTTATTGACAACAGATTAAGGCAAAGTCATTGCTTGCCGTTATGAAATTTTTAGAGTGTAAAGTAGAGTTTCGTTCAAAGTATGGTACTAATCAATGTAGTCAACATGAGTGTATTTGTTAATCAATATGAGTAGCCACGTAACGAAATGTCTGTGCTTCTTACGTCAATATGCAACTTTTCTTTTCGTTTATGTAGAAAACACATTTCATTATAAGTAACTGTTTAAATTAACTCTTAGAACTTAGAAAATCGACCAAAAAATAAGTTTTCATTTCCTTAGAAAGTAAAAAGCTTAACGTAAAAAAAAGTACTGGTCCCTTTACAAAGAAGAAAGTACCACCACGTCCAGTACGTTAACTCCGTGTAAAAGTTATAATAATACAAGCCATAACGCGAGGGTTATGGTTGAGGTCGTAACCGGCGAAACAAGCGGACCGAGGTTAATTCCACACCTGTACTCATTCCCGGCCTTAATCATCCACATCTATGTATAGGCGGCCTTTGTACTCACATGTGTATGTATGTCTTAGAAGAATTACATCAAAAGTGTAAGAGTTTCGATAAAAGCCTGCCTAGCTATGAGTATATCTATTTTATTATGATTTTGATGTTCTGTACATAAGCTGTCGTGTTAAGTGGCAGAATCTTTGGGCATATAGTTAATATATTTAATTGAAATAGAAAAGAGTAAAAAGAGCAAATAATTTTTTTATGGCTAAGTTATTTTTATTCATTCATTTATTTCAGGCATCAAGGCCCATATAAATATATACAATACTATATTACAAGATTCTTAAAAATACTATAAATATATATAACATAATTATCTAAACCTAATTAATTTACACGAAGTGTCGGCGTCGTGTTTCGCTGACTGGTGTCACGTAGCTGGCCCCGAAACCGCCGGTACATAACACCTTTCGGCCAAAACTCTTCTTTGAGGAACTTCTCAAGATGATGTGTCGGAACACGCACCACGAACGACTTGAAGTTCGTTTTGTAACGCGGCTCCAACAGCTCGACCCTCAAAGTCCAGTTGGTCTTCACGCGCACGTATTCCACGAGCTCCTCAACCTTCGTGGTGTGATGCAGTCTGGACACGTACAGCAGCGTTGTCGGTACAGCTGGACGCAGCGTTACGTTGAGTCCCTCCAACGCAGTACCGCACTGGTTCCGACAAGGAGGCTTCTGCTTCTTCCTCTTCTCGACCTTGATGAAACCATCGCTGTCGCCCGTGTCCTTCTCTGGACCCTGTCTTTTCAAAACCTGTTTTGGTTTTGACAGTTTACCCCCTTTAGCTTTATTTGCTAATTTAACCTGCGAGTTTTGTGTCTCAACAGGCTTTTTAGCGGCGGCTACAATTGCTGAGTATGGCTAAGTTATGAAGGACTGGTCACAAAATCCTAGGAGAATAAATGCACAATTAGAATTGTTTTTTTTTTCTTTATTTATTATTAAAATAATTTGTGAACTAAAACTAACTTGGTCAGTATAGAGTTATCTGTCGTTCAAGTACAAACTTGGTGAAACATCAGCAATTGAGTTATTAAAATGAATTTATTAAGAGTTTTTTTATTATTTATTATTTCCCTTACTCAAAAAAACAAAAGCACATAGTAACGTATTATGTTTATACTCCTTAATAGTTACTATATATTATACTGTTTTACAGAAGAAACTGGCGTTTTAAATGGGGCTCAACAATATCTAATCGATAACCTATAGCTCGTGTTTATCTTACGATTATAATGGTAGAGTAAGTTACTTAACATAAAATTTATAAAAATATTTATTCTTTTGTTTTCTAAAGTTAGCTTACTTTGTACTTGTTGTTTTGTACAACTTGTAATTAATTAATGCAAATAGTTGTTCCAGCATGCTATATCACTGGCCCACTAATTAAAATACAATATTCATCTGACTCCAACAGCATGGAAGCCGACAACATCAATTAGAAAAGACCTGTGTATTGTACACGAACGTCTAATTAATAACAAATACACTGAACACCTTCGTAACTATAACAAACAAAATAGTGTAACAATATGTGTGAGTAATAAATTAACTACACCTTGATACCAGTTAATGCGCTGCTCGGGAACTCGCGAGTTTTTGAAGGGTTGTCAAGACGCCGGCACTTTCAGGTTCTTGTAATATTACCTCGTTTAGTTGTGCCTTCGACTTTGCTCGATTATTTTACTTAAACAATTATAAGTTAATCAATCAAATCATTACTTTAGTTTGAATGTTAAAATAATTTTCTGGTAAACAAACATAGGTAGTTCTTTTGCTCAGATTTGTAAACAACAGTCCAAAAAAAGCGAGTGATGTTTTCGCATTTAAGTGTATTTAAATGTATTTATTCCACCATCATTTTCACGTGCCTAAACCATTTTATGTATTAGGTTTCTTTAGAGTAAGAGTAGTTACAGCGAGCTGGCTTTATTACTTTGAGGAAGTATACGACTGCTATTTGAAGTCAATTTCTAAATAGGAATGCAACAAACAAGTCGTGTTTTTAATATATAGTTAATTATTTGTAGTTGACAAGATGTATTAAGTAGTTATTGAAAATCGAATAGAAAGTTCCTATCTAAATAACTATTCAAGACGGGAATTAAATCACCCAGTACTTACGTTATAGTTAGGGCGAACTGTCAAGCACAAAGGGAGAAGCTCCTAAGCCTGCTACTTAATGAATACTTTCCCTGAGACCGTAAGACTTCGCTAGGAAAGTTACTGGTATCGAAGACTTGCTCAAGTGTGTGGGATGTAAACTTACAATGTTCCGATACGTGTGTTACGAGTACTTTGTTTTCTACGCTATACATATAACTTAATACTTTGTATAACTCATGTTGATGCTCAGATATCGTAATAAGTTTTGTACTTAAATGTTAGACGATGGTCTATTTGATATTATAGATAAAAGCAATGTTAATTACTTTCTAATCTACGTCCCTAACTGCCCCGTGTTGTGTTGCCATTATTTTAAGACGTATCTATTTCTTCACGGCAGCATTCTGACACAAGATTTGGTCACACGACACCACTAAACAAGCGTTCAACTAATTCGATTATGAGTCGCGAGAACAGGAAAAACTTAATGAAGTACATTCATAATATAATCCTTGTTTATCTAGCGCCGCCCTCAATAGATACCTATTATCCTTAATCAAATACCCTTTTACACAGCGGTGTAAACATTACACGCTGTTTATGAAACATATTACCCCTTGAGCGCTTGTGCCGCACGCCCGCGCCGCACGCACCGCCCGCGTCGCACGCGCCGCACGGGTCGCACGCGCCCGCCACGCGCCGCGCACCTCATAACAACACCACTGTTAGCGGATTACACGCATGATTGATGTTTACGTGTTAACAAATTCATTAAATGTTATCGACTCAACTAAGTCACTTGATAAAGGAATTACAGAATATTAACCCCGTAATGGAGGCGATGGCGTGCGCGGCCAACGCTTAACTAACCACCCTACATGTAAAATGTAACATCATAACTATACGCTGATATTTACTTAATTTAAAAAGCAATGTAAAGTAAGTCAATGTAAAGTAGTTGCTATAAAACTTTTCATTAAGACCACTTTAAGAGTAGCTATGATTTTCAAGAATTCTGCTGACTTTGAAGAGTCTGCTGGTATAAACTGAAGATCAAATTACATCCTGAATTGAAATGAACCTGAGTTTAGCGCTGGCTAGGAACACTGGCATCATTGGCCACCGAATTCCAATAGGTTTTGTAAAAGGATTTTCGGAATAAACATGCATAAGTACAAAATAATTAAATAAGTACCGAAGTAACTGGATAGATATTGCGTTCATTGTCATTCAAGTACCTAGATAAAACGTGTAAACATTATTTTCATTTTAGTTCCATTATTATCATTGTGGTCGCCGATAAAACAAAGTCGCATCAAAGAAACCCAAATGTTTACATTTTCATAAAACATTAGCAAAGGAATCAAAGAATGCGATTGAAGTATAATGTCCCCGGGTGCCGCCAGGGGCGCTGGTGTCTGCGTTCGGATACACGCCCGGCACAGACCCGCGACACTTCGAGAACTTCGCCCTTTTACAATTTTGCGAATCCGAACATATATTTGCGCTGACCGTTACTTTTATGCGTTCTGAATGTGGATGTGACGTTTTTTTATGGTTATTGAATAAAGCTCTTCATAAAAGATTTTATTTGCTTACTGTTGACAGTCAATTCGATTGGACAAAAGATATGTAGAGCTAAATCTGTCGACATCGCACTTACGATATCAAAATATTTATTTTTAAACGTTGATCTCATTTATTTAAATTCTAAGTGTAACTCATGTTAAGTTTTACGTTACGTTTAAAGTTTTACCGCCTAAGTCATATTTCCGCTTAAATTTATATATGGTTAGGCTAAGGTTACATCAAAGTGTAGGTTGTACAATCATACAAAAAAAAATATCCTCATAGACTCATCTATTACTTCTTAACGTTAACAAAATAGTATAAGAACATACAATAAAACTGGGATCATCGAGCCATACAATAAAATATCAGACAAAAAGCCTGGGTCATGTCCATACAAATGTTAGTCATATCGTTCTATTGATATTCAATTCGGAATCGCGCGGAGAAAGATCGCCCCGGGACACCGGCCAATTGAATTTGAAAACAGAACATCGAGCGCGCCCCCTCCCGCCCCTCCCCCTCGCTCGCCGCCGCACCCCCCCGCCCTCATCCGCGAGTGTCCGCAGTCGATGCACCACGCTGCACGACTTTATTGGGACAGATGACTTAATGATACTAAGAGATTCAATAAATTATGTTCATGGATATACCTACATATGTAATATTTTTCTTAATAGGATTTCAGTTACATATGTACATACTCATAATGAACTCGTTTGCTTTTGTTTGTAGTGTACTTTTTCACCATAGTTCATGGAAATCGATTAGGTAGCAGAATACCTATAAGGAACAGAACTTCGAAATAAATCTTCATTACAGGTTTAAATGAGAAAAGTAATGTACCTAGATCTCAAGTAACGAACATTAACTTTGCTTTTGAAATTGGCTTTTTTATGTTCAAATAGAAAATATAATAAACTAACCTTACATGACATAAAAGGAATTATACAAGCATGTATAATTTGACGGGTCTGTTGGTCTAGTGGTTAGTGGCCCTGACTGCTATACCTGAGGTGGTTAGTTCGATTCCCACCCAGGACAAGTGTTTGTGTGATGAGCCCGATCATTTGTTGTGTCTGAGTGTCATCAATAATTTATCTGTAATATCAAATATGTAAGTATTTAGAAGAATATTAGTATGTTTATCAGCTGTCTAGTACTCATAACACAAGTTACTGTCGTATATTTAAATATACGACAGTAACTTGTGTTATGAGTTTTATTACTTTCATACAACGCCATCTAGTCTCAAATTAAGATGGCGTTGTATGAAAGTTAAGGAATATTAAAAAATCGTAATAGTAACAAAATTATTTGTCTATTCCTATTCGTATGTGTGGTCACAGTTGCTGCCGTGTGCCCAGCGCGGCCATTTCCCTGCCGATAGACAACAGTTTTATTGTTTTTATATTTATTTATCAGGCGGCGTAACCCCCGCGCTGCGTACCGCGTGCCGTCGTAGTCGCGTACTGCGCTACGAGTGCTACGACGTAGCAAAGGGCAAAGTGTAGCGGAGATGGACGCACATTTATACAAGACATGACAGTTACAGCCAGTGAAGCGTTATGTGTCTATCATTTTTAACATACATTGACTGCATAAAAGTAGACATTATCGTGTATTTTTTGATAGAAGAAAATTAATCAGCGCAAGAATTATAAAAAAAACATCTTTTTGATTTAAATCGTCAACATGTTTTATGGCTCAAAACTTTTTCTTATGTAAGTATGCGTTAAATAATAATATAATGATACAAGGGTTTTTTTAGAAACATCTAAATAAAAGTGTAAATTTTTGGTGTGTGTTTGATAATGTTTTTAAATGTAAGAAATAAATTCAGCTTTTCAATTTCAACTACATTTGTTTTTAGAAGACATTGGACATCTAACTAAATAATTATTAATTTCAGTTTACATTACGTCATGTTCTCTTTAGAATAATAATAATTATATTAACAAAGTAAAGTAGGTTGAGAGGGTCTGAGCTGTTTAAAACTAATTGTAACCTACTGTTTCTAACAGATAATAATACTGAAAGATTGTATTAAGAAAAAAGTATTAAATAGTATCGTCACATCCTCGCTACGCCAACGGAGTCAGGTGAACAAAGGTCCAGTATGATACGTCAGCGCGATTTAGAATAGCCACCCCCATTTTATCGTAAACTCCACCACGATCTACAACACACCACACCACTCAAAATACAACCGTATAACGTACACGTAAGAACTATCAAAACTGCAAATGTAAATTTGACATCTATATGACGTTTTTGCAAGTACTGATATTCAATTTTGAACGTTAGCCCGCTGAGATAAGGCTGAATGTAAGTGAATATGTAAAGTTGTGCTAGTGATGTCTCCGCGTCCGGTTGTTGGAATCAAATCAATATGACACGCGTTTGATCGCGTCGTTACTTGGATATTACTCAAACAATGTTCAAGTGCTTTTAATACAAATGCTATCGGAATTTTCTTCGATATTTTTGTATGAAATTGTGTTTTCTGAGAAGACTTGAAGGTTTTTCTGTCACAGTCTTATTGATAGGGTCGGTTGAAACTAAGTTTAATCAACTATTTTTAGTAGATAATAATGCTGAAAGATTGTATTAAGAAAAAAGTAGTTTAGGTATATATGGCAAATAAAGACCTAGGGTTAAGGTAATGTTCATCTTAGCAAGTAGATCATTTAAAAATCCTACGTAACTTTCTGGTAAGATAAAGCTGGCCAGTTAACCATCAGTCATGGGAGACCCTTAGCAGGTGAAGAAGTAAGATTGTGGTGTTGCTCCGCCGATACACATATTCATTATTTTCTTTACACCGGCCGTCTTGGGTGTGTAGTTTCGAACTCTCAGGTTTATTCACTGGCTAGTGGCTACCATGTCAATAAGCGAACTTGGCCTGTATAAAATTGGTGCCTATGTTTGTAATAACATAATAATATTTGTAGGACCATCACAGGTTGTCTAAAATCAACACCTGTGCAATTTGAGTCATCCAATACTTATTATTATAGGAAAGGGCTTCCGAAGTCCACAGCTAGCTAGTACCTACATTAACATCTGCGCAAAAACAAGCTGTTTTTTTTTGTGCACTATTGCAAAGCTATAATGATTGTTTTAAATTATTTTATGACATGTTTTGTGCTTTTGCATATACAGTTTTACTAGTATGACATGATGTGCTTTGCAAATTTGAGAAAGTTATTGCCTGACATAACATTTGAGTTTGTTTCCACGTTTCTTCGGTAGCCAGTTAGGAAACGTCAATTCCAGCGAGCTTATATTTTTTAAAGAAGGACATGTAAGTGATTAAATTTATCCCATTTGCAGAATAAACGATTTGAATTTGAAATTGCAAGAACACGCCACTTACATGACATGGATAGCCGAGTGGAATAGCACACCACACCATGTTAATTACCACTGTGGGCGACGGAACGCGGGTTCGACTTCCGCTTAGGACAAGTGTTTGTGATAAAAAATGTTTGTTCTAATATGGGTATCTTTGTGCATATTATTATGATTGATAAATTTGTATGTGACATAACGATTACCTACTATTAATTCCTGAGTACGAGATTATTCCTTTTTTAAAGAAAAAAAATATGATGATGAGATTGTCGACTGACTTTTATGCCCGAAGAACTTAACGGAAAGTTTATTTTAAGAGTCGAAGGCGACATCTACATTGTAGCATACGAACTTCACACAAGGTTAGCATTACCATTTATCAACATAGATGGCAGAACTATCGCAAAGTTTGAGTTTATGTAAACAATTAATATAAAAACTTTAAAAATAAATAATCAAATTATTTATTGTACGAATTAATAGCAGATTTATAATTATTTATTTACGTTTGGTGCAAAAGTATGATGTCAAGTTTCGTTCATAACTTCGTGACGGTTCGATTCGTGTTTGTTTGATTGTCAAACAATTTATTGTCATTGTCATTGAATCCGGCGGCGGGCTAGCGACCGGTCGTAAACAACGTGGTTAAGTTTTATTTTTGATTAAATAACGCTAATTACCTATCAAAATGAAAGGCGACAAAAATGTTGACATTCAGGCATTGAAGGACATCGCCAATAAACTAAGAATCGACAGTATCGTCGCCACAAATGCGTCCAAATCGGGGTGAGTAGATAACCAAGCATTTCGTGCTTTATTGAAGGACTAATGAAGGTTATAACCGCCGGTAACTCGCTTACTAGAATCTTAAAGCAAATACCATGCTTAACTCGATATAAAAAGTGACATAAATTGGTCAGTGGGTCATCTTAGGGGCAGAATTTTATTGACAGTATGACATCAATCCATATTTTTCTATAGTTTTGTAACCTTGGTTTGTGACTTATCGGATATCGCCGGCCGGTAACATATTCCATGCGGTTCATAGGTCGTATACATAACAGAGGTGTCTTAGCTCGGTCCCTTTCACTTGCGGTCTCAGTTATTTAAGCTTTATAGGTTATGGTCGCGCCATGTGACTTGCCGGTTGCCATATTTGCTAACACGCCATGGGTCCAAGGTGCCATTGGCCGCGCCATTGGCCGCATCGTTATGGAACTATTGGAATCGATTGTATTCAAGATTATGTTACGCACATCAACAATGATAATGAATGCTAATAAGATTGCATAATTTTCTAACGGTTGACGTTAATGTAGGTCTTTAATTGGAGTAATGGATTATCATGGAGTTCGTCATTTTATTTTCTATTTCTGTAACTACCTCCCACAGTTATTATGCCATTTTCCAATAAAATTAGCATTTCAGCCTCAGGCAGTTTGAAAAAATCTTGTGCTACATACTAGTCCCATAAATATTTCAAAGCATTTATTTTAAAACTAGGTAGTAAGCAAAACTATCCCAAAAATCATTTGCAATTTGCTATTCAACAATGCTTGTTGTCCTGCTGTTTGTTTCAAGCTATCCAATCCTGATCAATATCGTTTTATACCTGTTTTGTGTACATGAAATATTAAATATATATCATTGGGTTAGTCCAAAGTATTTATTTATTATTGTTTACTTATCAAGCTCCGAGACTGCCGGTGTTCATACATACTGTTATTCCTTATTGAAAAGTATTTAGGTTTTGAATCATTAATATACTTCATTTATAGGTATCATACGATAGACCAAACAAAAATATTTTTTTTATATATCACCAGCAGTGCTAGGTTTCTAGACAACACACCAATTATTAATTATCAGATAAATGTGTTACATAAACCGAGGGTGTGTAATAATCTGTGGGTCAACTGATAATACTTGGTCAAGGTATCTGTAAAGTCAAGTTAAGGTTATTGTCAGTCAACAGATTTAATAAAAAAACAACTTTTTGATATTGGTATTTAATGCAGAATCATGATTTTTAATCCCTGACCTAGAACATAAGCTGTAAAATTATCAGTTCAGTGTTTGCTAAATGCTATTATAATGCTGCAATTTCATATTGTAGTTTTAAAGCTAGAACTGGTCCAAAAAAATGGAAATCTGTTTTGTACTAGTTTCAAAGTATGTATTCATACGGTCATACTCCCAAGTCTAAGAAATCATCTAAAGCCATTAGTTTTACAACTTATCTCTGTCCCGTCACTTTGGTCAGCACAATCAGATCTCAAATTTGATATTGTACAGATAACCAACAAACAATGACATACTTCAGTATATTAGTGATGTCATTTGATATATTTCCTCTCAAACATCATGATGACATTGAACAACTAATTGTGAAAACAAATTGTTTTGCACAATCTTAACACTTCTGATTAATATGGAAATCAATAGTTAACAGTAGATGTTATCAAATAGATTGCATTGTAAGACCTGATTGCTTTGTAATATGCTGATATTATTGATTTATTTTAGATTAGAAAGCGTGAATTAAATGTAGTAACTTTGATAAAATATCTGGGCTAATAATTTTATGAAGTACTAGCGACCCGCCCCGGCTTCGCACGGGTGCAATGCTGATATGCTAAATACGCTACAGAAAAACTGTGAACGTTGTTTATAAAAAACATAGCGGCCCGCTCCGGCTTTGCACGGGTTTAAAATATGTAACTCACTGAAAAAATGATAAAATCAATCCAGTAGATTTGATTTATTCATTTACTGCCCGTAGCCCGCACGCGTTTTTGGAGTACTTAAAACAATTCCCCTTTCCTTATCTTTGGAATATCTTTTATACACAATATTTTCACTTTTTTTTACATTTTTACTTTTTTTTTACAATTTTTTAACATTTTTACTTTTTTTTACATTTTTACTTTTTTTTACATTTACCTCCGACGCGCTATTTATAGGCACGCTGCCGCCGCGCCGCGTCGCCGTAAACGCTACGTTCCGCAATTTTTAAATCTGTACATCTTCAAAAATATTGATTTAAATCTGATGCTGTAAAAGGCCAAATAGATCTATATTAAATCAACAATGTATTTAAGGTATTTAATTGGATAAGGATTAATGCTGTATTGGTTAAAATCGCTTCGAATATTAGTCATTATTTGTCGTAAAAAGTAAATGACAAAAAAATGTTATTGTGGGATATCCATAAGAGATAGACATATACCATCGCGGAGTTTTCTGTAGACCTTTTCATTGTGTACAATACTTAGTACATTATTTTGATAAATCTCGTAGGATTCAGCCTGCGTTTGCAATGTAAGCGGAAAAAATGTAATTATTTGCGACATCACATTAGAAACCTCAAAAATAACAGTATTTGTCTACTATTTAATGGATGATATTATACATAAAAACCTTCCTCATGAGTTACTCTATCTATTAAAAAAAACCGCATCAAAATCCGTTGCGTAGTTTTAAAGATTTGAGCGTTCATAGGGACATACAACACACATGACAGAAAAAGCGACTTTGTTTTATACTATGTAGTGAAGTCATGATCTTACACAATGAAATCAAATAAAATACAATCTAATCTTTACAATAAGTCATGAATTTTACAATAAGTTCATAAGTTTAAGTGACTACTAATACATGGCACCAACACTTTATGATGGTAGTAATTTTTATCAACAAGAATTAAATATGAGACTACCAAGTTTGTTATCTTATTATTTCATAACTAAGTTTGTTGAACTCTGTTGCTAGCCATGTTTTTTACGTCTCGAAAGGTCTTGCTTCAAATCACATTTCCATGGTCAAGGCAATTTGCACAAAAAGTGCTGTATGTCTAGTATTTAGCATTAATTAGAAGTAAAAAGTTTGACGTCTCATACAAGCAAATAACACCAGACAAATTATATTACACAATATGTACAAGATTAAATAAAGGAAAATTATTATCACGTAATTAAGGTGCTTGCACGAAATATTTTGCATCTTTCTGAAACGCGAGGTCTTTAGTCTGTAACAACGATTTGTGACCGAGTAGGTACAGTCTACAGTAAGTCGATGAATAAAATAAGAATGAGAATGAATTGAAAAGAACTGTAAAAAAAATATATATAGCGTGTTTCAGTAGAATTCTAGTGTTAAAACTACTTTATGCCGCATTTCTAATACTAAGACCTTGTATTTGATTGTATTCAGGAGCCTTGTAAATATGATATTGTTCGTAAACTTACGCGATATCTCGGGGTTATACATAGGTCTGAAAACTTTGAAAATGCGATATCTTGGCAAATTCTTCGCCCAAAATGTAGGTACAAGCCGCTTTGTGTTTTAGTATTGTATTTTTGTGACAGCTTGTTAATTGTGTGATGTTATTCACAGACACCCGACATCATGCGCGTCCATGGCGGAGATCATGTCGGTGCTGTTCTTCCACACCATGCGCTACAAGATCTCCGCGCCGAAAGACCCCTCCGCCGACCGGTTCATTCTCTCCAAGGTGCGTGTCCTACGTTTCTAAGTTTGGTATAAAATAAATTATTGTTATGATCCTCTTCACCACTGACCACCGTGTCCGGTAGGATCGATTTGCACGTAGGAAAACCATTTATATGTACCACAGGTTGTGTCTGTGTATCTGTTTTAAATGTTACAACAATGGATACCTTTACAGTGAGAGAAGTTTACAAAAACAGTCAGTCAGATATCTATAGTAAGAGGCAACAAAATCGTATATTCCCTATTCAATACGCTTCTTTAAAATCACAACTTATATCTCAGGGTCACGCCGCCCCCATCCTGTACGCGGCGTGGGCTGAGGCCGGTCTGTTCCCCGTGGAGGAGCTGAAGAACCTCCGCAAGCTGGACTCGGACCTGGAGGGCCACCCCACGCCCCGCCTCAACTTCGTGGACGTGGGCACCGGCTCGTTAGGCCAGGGGCTGGCCGTAGCCGCCGGCATGGCATACGTCGGCAAGTACTTCGATCAAGCACCCTACAGGTAATAACCAATGTCACCTTGTGGTAATAATATAGTTGTGACTTAAGATGAAATTGAAAACAACAATGATAACAAACTGTTAAAAAATATACGAAGATATTGAATTGTGTGAGTATATTATCAGTAAAATTCTTCCATCACATTTTGTTACCAAGTAACAAATAGAATGACTCAAATAATATCACTAGCTGAGTTATGTTAATTACACCTTGTACTTTGAAATCTTTCAATCAATGACTTGCACTAAACATCCTATTAAAGTAGTAGTAATTATTATTTGCATTCCACTTGTGAAATATTGTAGAATTTGTTAGATCTAATCAGATATTATAATCGGATCTTTATCAATTTACTTTGATTATGGCGAATAAGGTCCAAATAGATGCAAACGGTATTTATTTTGTCACCTAAACTTTTTATCCTTCGACTTTCAAATAGCTTGTTCTGACTTACACATTATGAACTCACGCCGCCTTGTCAACACTGTCTAGATATGGTATTGGGTCTTCATAAACTTATACTTGGTTTAAACTTGTAATGTAACGTACAGGGTGTACTGCCTGATCGGTGACGGCGAGGCGGCCGAGGGCAGCGTGTGGGAGTCGCTGCACTTCGCCAGCCACTACAAGCTGGACAACCTGGTCGTCATCTTCGACGTCAACCGCCTCGGACAGTCCGAGCCCACCTCGCTGCAGCACAAGGTATGGGAGCTATGTCGGACTGACTTTACCTTACTAACTAATACAAACATTGAAATCACGTAGTTAGGAAGGTGCTGGACATAAATGTAGATGGATATAGGGAAAGAAGATGACCACAGAAACAATGGATGGATTGTGTGAAAGATGATATGGCTGCAAAGGGTGTTGCTTGATTGATTGAAAGATCTTAGGTACAAAAACGTATTTCACATGAAAAATATTAAAACAACATTTTTGTAAGTATGTATTCCTCTAAAAAGAAAAAAACATAAGCTTTACATGAAGTCTAAATCAAACCAATACATTATTAATAGCAGTCAGTAAGCGCTGTTATCATGTTATATAAGGTAGATTATAACGCACGATAATAAAGCGACGCCGCACTCATGTAGCGCGCGTAGACAAGTTGTGCCAGATCACTCGCCGGAGATAAGATAGCGTGGCCGTTGCTGTGCGACCGTGCTGAGGTGTTAGCGCACATTTTATACATATATAACAGTGTATTTAAGAGTTGGTAATATAGATCATGAAAAATATATATGTGTGCAAGGATTTAGGGAAGCTTTTAAGGTGGAAAGACAGGATGAAAGGTCTGTAAAGTGGTCACGTAAACTTTTTTCATGTGTTAAGTTGAGGTTATTTACAGGTTGATTGGGCATGCACCTTATCTGCACCTTATTGACTCAAAAAGAAAGCAATTAAAAAGCTCATTGTTTAAGTTAAAATCTTGATGCATAAACAATCTAGATCCAATCTTACCAGTTTAATGTTTTTAAACCTTCGCGACTTGTACAGATATTATAGACGACAAACGGGACTTATTCGCGATATAATTCGATATTTCTTTTCTCCCGATGTTTCGGTCGAGTTACACCGACCGTGGTCACGGGTGGTCACTCTTGTCCATCCGTGACGCGATTTAGTCCCGTTTGTCGTCTAAAATATGCTTACCAGATTACATAACAACACTATTACAAATAATAATTCTGTATCCAGTTGGACGTATACGACGCCCGCATGAAGGCGTTCGGCCTGCACTCGCTGGTGGTGGACGGGCACGACGTGTCGGAGCTGGTGAAGGCGTTCGACGAGGCGTCGTCAGTGCAGGGCAAGCCCACCGCCATCGTCGCCAAGACCTTCAAGGGCAAGGGCTTCCCCGGCATCGAGGACCTGGAGAACTGGCACGGGAAGGCGCTGGGCGCTGAGGGGGACAAGATCATCAAGGTATTGCTGAACACCAGCTTATAACTGATGCTAATAAAAAATAAGCTTGAATGAATACAGTCAACAAGTGCACGGATAGCCGAGTGGTATAGGTCACGTCATGTACCATTGTACGCGACGTGTCGTGGGTTCGATCCCCGCGTAGGACAAGAATTTGTGTGATCCACAAAAGCTTGTTCTGAGTCTGGATGTTTGTGCCTGTGAATTGAATGTCTGTGTATCCCCCCGCGATACAAGGATTAAATTCCTTAGTGCGGGAATCACATAAAAAATAAAAAACTTTGAAACAAAGTTAAATCAAGTGACTATTCATTGTGTTAGAAAACTGATTTGAATTTCTGTAGTATTTTAGCACTAACTAATTTTAAAAGTAATGCTTGATTGTAGAGCATTATTTCACAGTTTAGTGCAATAGTAACTTGTTTGTCGTACTCACGCGGCCGCTGTCGGCCGATGTGGGCAGTAGCATTCATACAAATTTAATTTTAATAACAAAAATATATGAGCTATGACTATGAGGATAGTTAACGATAGCCTTATTTATAATGTCCGGACCAATTTCGACTGCCGTGCGTTGTTGCAGCTGAAATTGGTCTGCCGTGGGAATCGAACCTTTGAATTGGCAGTCCTATGGTTTAACCAATAGGTTTTAATATATGTGTTAGGTAGGATGTCATAAAGCCGTGGGGTGAAATTGTAATATTATACAAAATTACAACATCATACAGCTAGAATGGTCACATTGACAACTATGTTATACAATAAAAAATAAATTTTACTCATTATTTTTATTTATTAGTCATTGTACAGTCTGTCTTTGCGAACTGTTTGTCGCATCGAACCGGGTTTGAGTAACCATCTAAACTGTGTGTATTTATAACTTGTGACTTCACAATATTTACCCCCATATCTCGTTCCTTAGCACCTGCAGTCTCAGATCAAGAACAATGCGATAACGCTGAAGGCGCGCGCGCCCGTGTCGGAGGCGCCGCGCGTGCACATCGGTGACGTCACGCTGTCCGCGCCGCCCGCCTACACGCCCGGCGAGCTCGTGGCCACCAGGCTCGCGTACGGGACCGCGCTCAAGAAGATCGCCGACACTAACATGCGGTGAGTGATCTACTTCTATGTAGAACTGGCGGAATAACTTAACTTGCTATGTTACTACATGTTAAAGCGAGATGCAATTAATACTTGCATGGCATGTGAGTCAAAAAAAAACCGAACAAGTAAACCACTAGACCAACATGCCAGTCACAGCTAGAGTCTGTTGCCCAAAGACAGCGATATCTATCTAAACGCTCTTTTGATGCCATGTACAAGTTAGTGTACAAGTTCTGGAAAATGTACTTTTGACATTTATAATAATATGTATCTAACCAAAATGAGGAAAAATTCATTGTAAACTTTTTGTCTGTTTAGTTTTTTGTTTACTTTTTGTTTAAATAAATAGTATTATTTTCTGAATCTTATTAGCAGATCCTTATTATAACAACACTATGTAGTAACGTTTTAACTTCATGGTTAAGTAAGTGTGATAAATTACAATTAATTTCACCATTAAATAGAACAAGGCTAAAATAACAATTATGAGTGCAAACAGTTAATATTAAACATATTTACTATAAGTAATAATAGTAGAGACTTAACCTGACCTAGTGAGGTTATAAGTTGTCATTATTTACACATTATGATCAAACTATGATAACTAATAACTAATGATAACTATGTAATGTATCTGGATCAGCAAGGTTTTTGGTTAACAAGTTAATTCACTTTAAATTGACCAAATACATATATTATTAGTATTTTCATTATTGACTGCCATAACACAGGTTTTTTCTAACATGGGTCTCATTGTTCATCAATATTTTAGCTCACTATAAGATATTTCGATTAGCGTACCTACACTTAGCACTAGCCATTCACAAAGTGCGCATTTCGATGATGCGTCGCTAACAGGCAGTGCTAACAGTAACTGTGTGTCGTACTCACGCGACTGATGTCGGTCGAGGTGGTCAGTAGCACTCAGACATTTGCATTTTGTGTTCTGAACATATTATGTGTAAAGATTCTGTCTACATCTGCTATATGTTAGTATAATGTAATTACTTGTTTACAGTGTAATCGCTCTGGATGGTGACACCAAGAACTCCACGTTCAGTGACAAACTCCGCAATGCTTATCCCGAAAGGTAAGAATAATACAAGTAATTTATGAACCTTAACTAATTTTCCTACATGGACAGCGATAGCTTAATGAAAGGCCAAGAGAGATGCGGATATTAATCTTACTAACATTTTAATCGCGTAATTGTGGATGGATGTTTGTTACTCTTTCACACTCAAACGGCTGGATCAATTTTGGTATGGAGTTAGCTGACACCCTGAATTAACTCATAGCTGTCTTTTTACCGACTGCGTCAGAGGCGGGTAATGTTTATGCAATTATAACCGACATTTAGACTGACAAAGCCGCGAGCAGCAGCTAGTTATAACTAAATATATCATAGCATATATATCCGGTGACTAATAACCTGTGTATTCTTCTAGATACATCGAGTGTTTCATCGCGGAGCAGAACCTGGTGGGAGTGGCGACGGGCGCGGCGTGTCGCGACAGAGCCATCGTGTTCGCTTCCACCTTCGCCGCATTCTTCACCAGGACCTTCGACCAGGTACACATGTTACTGACATGTCATCCATATTAGTACATGACTCCGAGCATTTTAATAAGAATCACACCAATGTATCAGTCAGCATCAGAAGTCGGTTAACACAAACCAATTTACAGTGTCATTATTTTACTATGACATGTAGGAATTGTGCTTAGTATGTTTTAACTATACCAGGTGAGAAGCTTATTTTGTTACCTAATAGCACAACAGTAATTCATTGAATTTGATTGTGTGCAGTTCGATTAAAAATCTAAATGTGTTAATTGACTTTTGATGCTGACTACATAATTCCTATCATTTCAATAAGAATCAAACTGGCATTTATGCACTGACTGAATCATGAATGTAATGTTTTATCATAAGCATTATTTTTTATGCAGTGCAACAGTAACTTGTTTGTCGTACTCACGCGGCCGCTGTCGGCCGATGTGGGCAGTAGCATTCATACAACTTTATTATTTTCAATTTATTAAAGATTACTCTTTTCATTGCCGTTTAAGATTTCAACAATACACCTAAAATGAGTTATTGCGTTTAATTAAAATTGTACATCATTTCGTCTTCTTTACTTTATATTTTTCAATGTCACTGTCTGTAGTTACGTAGTACAATTATAAATGAGTGTTATCTGTGTTATAGATCCGCATGGGCGCGATCAGCCAGTCCAACATCAACCTGGCGGGCTCGCACTGCGGCGTGAGCATCGGGGAGGACGGGCCCTCGCAGATGGGCCTGGAGGACCTCGCGCTGTTCCGCGCAGTGCCCTCCGCTACGGTCTTCTACCCGTCGTTAGTATTTACCACTAGTTTTATATCAAAGAAATTACCAGAAACCTCTTTTTGGAGCCCTACGGAAATGCAATTACAAGTGATACTAATGAGGGGAGACTCTTTCCCCTGCTGCTTCACTGTTTAGCCGTGGCTGGCAATCCACGCTTATTTTTTTGCCCCTTATTTCAATGATGTTTGACTTCAATCATGACGCTCGCTACGAAGCTTGTAGTAATCCGTCCCAGTAATCTAGTCTGCAAGCAATGCTATAAAGATTGGTATACAAATCTTTAAAATGTATAAGTTGTATTATATTGTAAGATGTGTAACAAGTTGTTTTTGACCTGCCTGTTGGTCTAGTGGTTAGTGACCCTGACTGCTAAGCCGGAGGTCGTAGGTTCGATTCCCACCCAGGACAAATGTTTGTGTGATGAGCACGATCATTTGTTCTGTGTCTGGGTGTGATTTATCTATAATAATGTATGTATTTAGAAATATATAAGTATGTTTATCAGTTGTCTAGTACTCATAACACAAGTTACTGTCGTATACTTAATTTGAGACTAGATGGCGTTGTGTGAATGTTGACGAATATTTATTTATTTGTTTTGTGTGGCAGTGACGCGGTATCCACAGAGCGCGCGGTGGAGCTGGCGGCCAACACGCGCGGCATCTGCTACATCCGCACGTCGCGCCCCAACACCAACATCCTCTACCCCAACGACGAGGTCTTCAAGGTCAGTACCACGCACCACAACAGATAATCACACCAATACGTATTAACACAGGTATTTATTGCAGGAAACAAAAGAAAAAAAGTGTCCGACGAGTCGTATTTTTAAACTTTGGAACTAATTGTAAATTCACGATCACGTAAACAAAAATCGAGTGTAACACAGTTCCGTATTGCGTTATCAGGTGGGCTCGGCCAAGATCGTCCGCCAGTCACCCAAAGACAAGGTGCTGCTGATAGGCGCCGGCGTCACGCTGCACGAGGCACTGCTGGCGGCTGACAAACTGCGCGCTGAAGGTAAATAGCGGGACAAGTTTAACTTAAATATTTATCATTTAAATGTGTGTGGATGACGGTGGTCATCGTGTAGGCCATGGGCTAAGTTTTGTGGTGCAATTGAGAGCGTCATCACTCAGTTGTATTTTTATTAATTAATCGATTGTAGCTTGGAGTAGTCACTCCAAGCTGTTAAGATGTTGTACCGCTTGGGTTCCACAAAACTGAAATCTCGATATCATAGCGGTGCAACGCCACCGTGTATCATGAGCTACTATGACTTTCTTTAGCATCTAAAAGAGCTTATTTTAGATGCTAAAGAAAGTCAAGTAAAATTAATGGTAAATATGTTAGTACAAACACATCGCTAATAACTATGTATCTTTAGGTGTGGAGGCCCGTGTGATGGACCCGTTCACGATCAAGCCGCTGGACGAGGCGGCCGTGCAGCAACACGCCAAGGCCGTCGGCGGCAGAGTCGTCGTCGTCGAGGACCACTACCAGGCCGGTCAGTACTAAGCTTCTATTGCGATATACTCATTTTTGTTGTGGAATTTCGATATTGTTCAGTCTTTTCTTATAAATTTCAATTGTTTAATGGAATTTGATAAGGAATTTCCTGGAATTATTAAATAATTAATAAATTGTGAATATATTATAAAGTAAAATCTTATGACGGGCCTGTTGGTCTAGTGGTTAGTGACTGATTGCTATACCGGAGATCGTGGGTTTGATTCCCACCCAGGATAAATGTTTGTGTGATGAGTACGATCATTTGTTCTGTGTTTGGATGTAATTTATTTATAGTATTTAGAAATATGTAAGTATGTTTATTAGCCGTCTGATTACAAAACGAACACAAACTTTGCTTAGCTTGAGTTGTGTGTGGATATTGACCCAAGATATTTATTTATTATATAAGTATGTTTATCGGTTGTCTAGTACTCATAACAAGCTGCTAAGTATGTTTAACTTGAGACTAGATGGCATTATTTATGTACTTGTCTGTCGCAGGTGGTCTGGGCGAGGCCGTGCTATCCGCACTGGCGATGTCCCGCGACACCCTGGTCCGCCACATCTGCGTGCGCGCGCTGCCGCGCTCGGGCCCCCCGCAGGCGCTGCTCGACACCTTCGGCATCTCCGCGCCCCACATACACCGCGCCGCGCACAAGCTGCTCAAGGCGTAGACACACACCCTCTACCAACACATACTGCTACATACTGATACATATATGGACAACCGAGACATTCCTATTTTAGACGACAAACTGAAGTTATTCGCGATATCGTGGTCACGGGTGGACTGGTGTCCACTGTGGCGAATTATATCACGAATAAGTCAAGTTTGTCGTCTAAAATATGTGGCTAAAGTTTAAAAACGAAACATTCCTCTTCCCCCCCCCCCCTGCCGAGCCGCTGACACTCCGCTCGGCGGCTAAATAAAGCTTTAATACCTACGAACCACATCACAATTGTCCACAACTCGCATTTTGAATTATGGAACCAATTACATTATGAATTCCAAGTCCATATTTGTAACAGTCTGTCACTGTGGCTATCATTGTCAGTTTATACGCGAGTACACCACTGACTTCTTGTTGTCTTAACAGTTTTCACAAAACTTATTGCAACTATTATTAAGTATCAAACATCGGTGCAATGATCATAGAACATTGGCTCAAAATTATCAAAATTAACATTCCTATTTCAGCCAAACATTCCGGCCAGATTCTATGGTTTACAATGGTCCAATACTAATGGCTTGAGTGATTGTTTATCTAGTTCCTAAGGACAACTCTGTCTAACGATAAGTGAAACACGTAATAACAGAATTACGATTTATTTTAGAGATCTTTTCTATACTTTTTATATGAAACAAGTTTAAAATGTTGTATTGTCTACTAGTGCCTTTTGTAAAGCGCTCTCGCACAAAGAGAGACGGGTGATGCGTTTTAGATGGAGTTTTTGAAGGTTTAGAGATATAAGAATATTATATAGTTATTTTTTATCAGCACGTTAAAAGTTATCAAATGTTACTTTGTTGATTGTAACCAGATTGGTCAAACTAAATCAAAGAGATCAAATTGTTTTCTACAATATATAAAATTGTTTTATTTTACTGTAAGTAAAAATGTTAAACTGTGATCCAATGCGAAGTTGATATTTAGCGATATCGCACAAATATCCACCTCGCGCGGTACTCTCTGTGGCGCAGCTACGTCTGTGACGAGGCACATGTTCGGGGCTTCCAGGTTGTTGAAATCATACACTTTGTAGATTTTGTTAAATGTTTTAATTGGTGTATTACATTCCTGTTCCATTTCCCTTTATATTTTTGTCATGGAATCAAGTGTTTTTCTTTTGCAATAAAGTTTATTGTATACATAATTTGTATTTTTTTATAAAATTACAAAAACATTTTAAATAAAATTATATTAAACATGTTTACAGCAGCAGTTAATAACAACGATGTATAAAACTTAACATTAATGACTAGAATGCCTCTTGATCGCATTTATATTTACAGATTGCCGATTGTCCTTAAATAGTTATAACTACGTTAGAGGTGTCACGTGACTAGTTATGTTAGTATCGTATTATTATAAATTTAAATAACAACATTTATCGCGTTTCGTTACACAACCTTTCACAACAGCGATTTCTAAACTTGACTGAAATGTTGATATATTTATATTGTACAGTAAATTTAGTTGAATGCTTTATTACAAAAGCACAGCATCATCAAATAGCACACTTTCAGTTCTTACACTCACACAAGCAACATATAACTACCATACATCGTGACAGTTAAAGCCAACAAAACCTTTTCATAAAGAATTACAATTTCATTGAATAAACATTTCCAAAAAGTTAACAACAATAATTTACGTGAAAGCAAAAGTACAGTTAATACAATAACCATTCAACATGGACGGAGTGGCGATTGAGAACAAAACAACACAACATTAATAGTTTTTAAAATCTCACTAAACACGATTATTAAATGCATTATAGACCGCGCTGCGGCCATGTTTGTTAATTCTCCAACACTTGGTATTACTCCATTACACTATTTACAATCTTAGGGTTCCGCGTGATCTTTGTGTCTGTCCGTCAGCCTGATTACGTTACGAGCGCCGTCCGCAGCGGTCACCGCGGGCCTGGAGGCAGCTTAGGAAGTTTATCTTTGGCCAGTAGTGTGGGTGCGCGGTCAGCCCCACTCGCCGGCCGCCGCGGGTTCAGTGCTCGCGGGCGAGGCTTGCTTGTCACTCGCCTCCGCGTTCTGGTTCTCCTCCAGCTCTCCCGGGAGGTAGTCCTTCCAGCTCCTGAACAGGTACCTGGTAAATTTCCGGAGCTGCCTAAACTTGCAGTACGTGGCGCCCTCTGCCGACTGTAACTGCTGCGTTTGAATTAGAAACCCCTTTTCTTTAAAAGTTTGTTCTAACTTCTCTCGCTGCAGACTTTTCCTAGATTTCCTCTTCTTTTTACTCAGATCCTCCTTGCTTAGCGCCGGACTCTGGCTCTCTAATTTAGGCTGAGCTGCTGACGTTTCTCCTGCAACTTCCATATTTCGACCTTGATTTGAGTCCCTTTGTAGGTATTCGTAACCCTTATTACCTTTATTTCCCGTGCCGCTGTAGTACCTAAAGTTGCCTCCGGAATCAACTGAAAGCATCTTCTTTTCCTGCAGCGAGGGCTTGGACCCGCCCGTGAACTTAAATTTACAAATGCTGACCTCAGTGGTGGGTGTCGTGGAGTTAGTCTTGGTGGGCATCGGCGGGATGAATATCGCCGAGCGTTTCCTCTTTACCGGCCCCTGCACGGGGTTGGGCGACGCGCGCTTCATTTTGGTTTGATCCGGACTTCGCTTCGCTTCTTCTACTTGTTTAATTACTTTAGGGTCTAATAGTTCTGAAATTTGTTTAAGCACTAATTTATTTTTATTATCGTCTACAGTGGAAGAGTTTTCTGACACTTCACTGACACTATTTGGCGTTGAGAGTCCACGGTTTTCTCCTTCAAGTGAGAAGGGCAGTTGGCCGGCGGCCGCTAGCCTCTGGTAGTAGAGCAGCTGTGTCTGCAGGGCGAGCGGGTGCATGTAGAGGCCGGCGTTGGGCCAGTACACGTAGCCGGGCAGCTTGGCGTCGGGGTCAGTGCTGCTGGCGCGCGCGGGCTCCGACAGCGCGGGGGAGGCGGGGCGCGCGCGCGGGGGGGGCGGGCTGCCGGCCGCGGCGGGGGACAGGTTCGTGTTGCGCTGGATCACGGAGATGGCGTTTGGAGGCTGCTCGGCTTTGCTCGCTTCCTGCTCCGAGGTATCAGTTTCTACTTCAGTCTTAACCTCGGGTAAGGAAGAGTAAATGTTTCCAAATTTCTTCTGTATCTGTATCTTCAAATCGTGGAGATCTCTGATGCAGAGGTTGAGAGGTTCATCATCGCTGTGCAAGGGCCCAGCTATGGTGACCGGCGCCTCGGGCATCGGCTCATCCGGACTCGAAAACTTAGGTGGAGTTAGTGATTCAAGGCGCTTTTTATTCTCCTGCGATAATTTTCTTTCTAGTAAACTTGATATAATTTTATTTTGTAAGTCTGTTTTAGGGCTGCTCGTCGGCGGATGGTCGCCACCTCGGAAGTTAGACCCCATGTTGAGCTGATTTAACCTGTCTTGTGTGGGCGGCGGCTGCCGGGCACCACCGTGCCGTAGTTCTCGTATATGAGGTGGCAGATGTCGGCCTTTTTCGGTTTGCGTCCTCTCCTCGGCTTTGAGTTGTTTAGGGTCATTTCCCCCATGTACGGCAAGTCATCGTACGTAACAATTTTGCTGGGGGCTATGGCAGGGTTCTTCTTTTTTTTCTCGTCCTTATTGGTGGGCTTAGCAGCCATGTTGAGCATGGAGGAGACTTGGGGCACGGTCAACGTCCCCGTCTCATTCTGAATGCCCGCGAGCCTTTGCGCCCAGATTTTGAAGGTCTCGTTAGTGAAGTTGTTGATGTCAAAGTTTTGTTCTTGTTTGGGTTTCTCCGGCGGCTTCTGTTTCTGTTGCGCCTGCTTAGCAGCGTTGGCCTTCTGCAGGCTCTGCTCGTAGTGATCAAGGTACTCCTGCGGCAGCGCCTGGTGGTGGAACTTCAGCTTCCATCTGTTCTTCTGCCGGTTACGAGCGTGCTTTGGTTTTGGTGATTCTTGTTTTTCAAGGCGCTCTTTACTTGCAGACAATAACTGCTGACGCAGCAACTCTTTGTTTTCAGATATCCTGAAAATATATAGGATCTTTAAATAACTCAACTTTCAAGAAAACAACGATATAATTAAGGTAGGTCTAAATTTGCTATAAATGTAGTAGTTCTTTGACATTTATAATAATTCGATTCAAACTAGAGCAGGTATGCAAGGATATTCATTACTCAAACATTTATGAAATTTGGCAAGAGTTCGGACTACAACAACAAAATTCATGTTGCAACCGTTATAACCGATAATATGACATGGGATTGCGTTGGGAGTCATGAGTATCTTGTAGCTCTCAAATTTTATAGGGAAATCGACTAGCAGTAAGTATTTAATTGTTCATGTAACATTGTAGGTAAGGGGTAACAGTGTGATGGGTTACCTTTGCACCGCTAGCGGCGCGGGAGGCTGCGCGGACGGCGGCGCGGGACACACGTCGCCGCACGCCACGCGCCGCATCACTTCTGGAACAATACACACTCGCGTTACTATACAAATACTTGTAAATCCATAACCAGACATCTTCGCCGAAGGTAAGAGCAATGTATGAATGCTACTGCCCACATCGGCCGACAGCGGCCGCGTGAGTACGACAAACGAGTTACTGTTGCACTGCCTGATAATAACGCACGGCGTCAATGCGTTATTTGTAAAGTAGGCGGGTGCTGGACAAACTTGATTATAGTTTATAAATATTTTTTTCAGTTACATTGACTCGAAATACTGGCTAAGGTTTGTTACATACATTTTGTTCAATACTTAATTGGTCAATAGGAAAGTAAGAACGCCCCCAAAAGTCTGTGGCCTGAGCTTTCCCAAATAGTAATCGGAATAAAATAAATAGTCAGAATATTATTATATTCATAATAGATATTGTAACAAAAAAAACATGTAATGAGGTAAATCGAGAGTTAGCAAGCAGGTCAACGTTCGTGCATTGTTATTTATATAATCTATAGACCTAATGAAATGATCGAATAGTATAAACAAGTGTGTTTTGATTGTAAATCGCGCGTCAGGTGTAAGCACACGTCGGCGATGTCGTAAATCATGTGTGTTTACTAGAGGCGAGCTGACTGCACGGCGCGGCGGCGCGCGGCCTGAGGCGTCATCGCCGTCACGTTATACGATACCTCGCTACCTACGAGTGACGTCATATGATAAATAGTTTATTGAACTCGCTGCACACATATTGATAACGAATTTATAACTTATACGGATTGATTATTACAAAATATGAGCAACTGTAGAGTGACGAAATCGCAGTTCGATTGTTGTCGGAGACACCGGGACAAAATTTGCCACAAATATTGGTTTCTCTATTCAAGATTAAAACTGATATAACCTTCGATCATGATAAAATTTAGGTGCCTAGGTGTGCTATGTGGCTTAAGAGTACCACAATCTCAACATACCACCTCAGAATTCTTAGGGAACCCATTTACTAAATAGACATAGACATGGCTCACAAATTATTTCGCTGCGATTAAGTCATGTTATTACTTTTGAAAGTAAACCAGTTCATTGTAACGATATTTAACAAACCAGATAAAACATTATCGCATTAAACCAATTTCGCCAGTGCGGTGTGTACAGTGGGGCAGTGGAATTAGGGCATCTAAACCATCGGGAGCGTTATCAGCGCCGAAAATACAGTGTTTGTGTGTCAGTGGGATCCGCGGTGCGGCGTGAAACCCGAGGCGCGTCGAGTGCCGCCCGAAATACTCGCGCCGCGAATGGCGCGCGCCCCGAGCTCCTACAGGCCGGCCGTGTCGCAACGCCTTACTGATGCCGCACCGGGAATGCTTTCAAACCCCACTTGAAACCATTACACTAAATCGGAATACCCACTAATACTACCAGTTTACTCACTAGGAAATAGGACTCTCGTAAAAAATGTCTAATACCTTTTGTTTGATAAATCTGCTGTTTCAGATACCTAAGTAGGAATGTTTTTATTTGCTTAAACACATGACCTTATTGCCGTCTCAAACAGTATGGAATATAATACAATTAACGTGGGTTTACAATAACAACAACTCATGTACTAAACTGGCTATAAATACATACGTACATAAGTATTGAAATATTAATAAGAGCAGCTTCCGCGGCATGAATCACGATGCGTAATGGGATGTGCTCACCGAACCGACACATGATGACATTAACACGCCCGACGTACGTATTAAGGAAACTTTGGCAGAGGATTTCGTAAAAACCCCAATCACGCAATTAATAACAAATTTAACAAAAATGGGGAACACTGCTAACAGGGTAATGGGCAGTGATTTGTTAACATTTAGAGTCGTTACCTTTAACCCAGTGTAGTGCGTGGGCGAGGAATTAGTGAGATAATTGTGTTTCTCGGAAAACGGTAAACAGAGTGCTAATTAATCAGCGGAGCGTATTCGGAAACGAGGCGACCACAACACAAACACACAAGCTTGCGGCAGATTTAGAAACAGTTCTAAGAATTAGTAAATGATACATTGATTTTTGGCTCCTCTTATGTTCGCGTGAGATATTACCATGCAAACCACTGTTAAAACCAGTATAAGATGCAGAGGAAATTGGAAACTGTAGTAAAACATTATTAGCCCATAACTGGCAGCCAAATCTATTCAAACTATTCGTTTGCTGGTAGACACGTTTTAGGTTCATGTGGATTTCTTTTTCAGCTTTCGTGTTACACAAAATACTCTCAGTGAGATGGCTGCATTTAGTAATTACATAATCACGGTCTGAAAACAGTTTTATGTAACTGAAAAAAAAACCATTTTGGTATAATTTAATGATCGGAGTTTGTAGTTTTCTCCAAATTAGATCTCTAAACTACTTGAGAGTTAAGTAACTACACATAGATACTGTGTGGTCCCTCTGACACGGCCGAGGCTGCGCCTGCGTCGGCGGCGGTTCTCACAATCATTTATTGTAGATGACAGCTCGCGGGCGTGACGTCACGCGTGTTTACTCGACACTTTCGCTGTCCAGACGCCAGCGACAGCCAGCACTACGACACACGCTCGATGCACTAACAGTCGCATGAGAGATTGCCAGAGTTTCAACCAGACTATTCGAACATGGTATGTGGCCAATAAAATTATCATTAAGCATCTTAATAATTAAGATGATGATGTTAGCTAATTACTATAATTATTTTGGCTTATGTTGTTTAGGCTTAGCTGAAGCGTGAATTATCCGAGTCAATATTTCAGCCGAGCAATAGAGAATCTATTAACCTGTCAATTATATTGATCTAGATATATTATGAAGCCTAGTGGTAACTGTTAATAATTATAATTATGTGTCAGACGGATCGGTGTATGCACCTTAGGCCAGTGAATCACGATCTCTCGGTGGCAAGCTGCCAGTGAAATCATAAGGAAGAAATCATGAAAATATGCGCACTGTTAGTACGAAATAAGCAGTTATAACACTTACACTTATTATGTAGTCTTGAAATATCGAATATTTACAAGTTACAAGATCAAAACAATGTTAAATGAGTCACGCAAACAGCACGGAGGCGATAAAGTCGCCGAAAACAGAGGAACCCTTAACGTTTAAGGTATCGATCGCTATATTTAGCTAGATTATTAAGATTATGACAATATATTATTGTTGTGCGACGGTTTCAAGTCAACGAACACAACGCATTAGTTTGAAGACTAATGTGTTTGTGTTTGGCCGCCGCGCGCCGTGGCTGTGTTAATGTAGACATCATGGAACATGAGTTATAGTTTCTTCTCTCATTCATTGGCTCTACTTACTTTGTTAAAAACGTTTCACAAATTAGGTAGTATTATTTTAATATTGCTTCAACATTTTGTTAAAGTCAATTTTAGGCTGCGTAATACTGAAATGTAATTTTGAAGATCTCAATGTATCCATAATTATGCTATACCTAGCCATGTACTTGTCATCGAAGTATTTTTTGGGCGTTTAGCCTGATTGCAGCCTGTGACTGTTTCGCTTGACAATACTGGAGCCGTATAAAATGATTTTATGACGTAATGGTACCTATAGAATAGCTTGGTTACTAATATGTAATATACAAAATAGGTAAATACTATGTTTTTACCCAAAACATCCTCAAACAATTTGTAGAGCGGTATTCTGTTCATAACCGTGGTTTCAGTAACGTGAGGTCAACAATGTCATCATTAGTTTCTCCTAAACTGGCCGGTAACGAGGCGGGGCTATAGATCATAGTTACAAATACAGCCGCGGTTTAGGCAGAGTTCACCGACAATACTTAGTCATTCTGTTTTCAGATGGATATTTCCTCATATTTTCAAAGGCGGCGTGTTTAGGTAGCCGCGTACTTAGCTACCTACAGGGACATTCAGTGTTTCCGTATTTGGGAATAACCTATACTTCATACGTCCATTGACGGTCCACTCATAATGAGCTGGCATAATATTACCCTTATATGGTGCAGTAGCTAAATTCCCTCCGGTTATTGGCAATTCATAATGGGTGATAGAAGTATATGGGTATGCGTTACATCTATAATATTATATTTCTGCTGACCCTAAGAAAATCTAGTTTGTATTAAGTACCTAGTGTATCTACGCTAATAACGCTCATGACCAGATAAAAAAGAAAATGATACGATATCGGGCACAAAGTTAGTCACTGGCACGTATTTTGGAAATTACCTCGACAATTCCCATTCATGATTTATTTTGACACAACTGTGTTTCAGACGTTCGCCGCAAGTCTATTGATATATCAATGTTCACTGTTACTTACTCGATAGGAGATTGTAATAAATTTAATTTGGCAGACATGAGACACGTCTCCCTGCCTCTTTGTAAACAACACATGTCACACAGATACACCTCGATGTACGATTCGAATACTGTTTACAAACATTAAGACAAATGATTTTTCTATACTTATCGACGTAGATAATTAATTAAAACTAACTTTGTTAGAGAATATGGTGAGTAACACTACGTACCCATGAGCATGGTAAACTTTAGGTCCGTGGTGGGTGGAAGTGCGGCTGAAATGATTCGTTTAATAATGATGTACTTATATTATAAGCGTATTGCAATGACTGTTGCAGAAACCACAATGCAGCTCTTCTCGGGAAATAAGCCCGAAGTTACTTTTGACAAGGAAATAAAAAAACCTACATGCAATGCACGAAGTTAATTTAATAAAACGGGAATCGGGAAAACCTACACACTGCGGAATGGGAAACCCCAGGATTTGATTAATTAATGTGCTCTCCAAATTTCGTAGTTTCGATTGCAATATAATTACTGCTTTGTTTTTGGTAAACACTTTCCGTTTTGTATCCGACTACCTCTGGGGATAAACAGCGGTAAATTGACGAGTGTAATATGTTGTTAGTTTCCCAGTCTCGGTCCTGATTCACCGTGCTCTGATGTTCCGCTGCATCCTGAGTCAGCTCGCGAGCCGGCAGTGTTTACGGACTCCGGCGCAGCGCCGTTACGTCAGTTACGCGGCCGCGCGGCTGGCAGCGCGCCAGCGCATGCGCACGCCTGTCACCCCCACACCATGTGGTAGGATCACATTTTTGTGTGTTAAGAGTTCGTTGTACAATGATTAGCGGTTATTGGCATTATTTACTTAACGTGTACTCACAAGATCAACACGACACACTGTTTGCTATAGTTTTCGGAGAGATCTTTTGGTGATGTTAGTCGTAGTGCACGTGACACGAACTCTGAAGCCTGACAGGTTTCTTTATGAAAGACTGGCGCTAATAAGTTGATAAATGCCAAACAATGCTTTAGTATTAAGATCATTTTCTAAAACAGAATGTCGCTACAGACATGCGGTGCTCTACTTGACCTAGTTTATGAAATGGCTGAAGATTACAAAACTGTTTAAAATGGTATTAGATAGTTTACTGAAGCATTGCAGAACGGATGTCAGGAAACCTTGAGTGTTGTGTGAATGTGGGCTTATTTATATAGGGCCATAATTATAAACCTTGTAGAACTTTACAGCCGTGTTCCAATTCGATGCGGATTGAATCATACAATTCTGACAAATATTCAAGAAGCCCTTTGATCTTTTGTCAACACAGTAACCGCAATACAGCTATACAAAGAATTGTCAATTACATCATCAATGATAACAATGTTTCAATTCAGTCAAAAAGCGCTAAATAAAGTTATACTAATGTGGAGTATTTTATGATTGTACTTTCCAAAATCCGAGTGGTACCGAAGTTAACAACTAGCTATTAATTTGAGATCGGCATAAAGGGAATGCTAATAGCTACCTTATTGGGTATAGCGGGGCGCGCGGCGAGCCGTGAATCATATCGAAGAGCGTAGGAGACCAACGCGAAGTTATTTATTACCGTTTTGGTAACCGAACGCTGACCAAAACAAACGACGGCTATGGTCTTATTGTTTTACATAACTATGCGTCCCGCGCTGATATGGACCGCGTTACATTTTGGATAACTCACTGTATTCGGAGATTAAGCCTTTACGTTCGAGAAGCCGAACTTATACGAGATTTATTAGAGACACAATAAATCTGTCGACAGCTTTTGTAAACCTGTACGTATATTATATTCATATTTATGTTCTAGTTTACGGTAGATTACTATTGTTTATGAATTACATGACAATTTATTAATGTTTCTAAAATTTACTAGACTAGGTACTATTCGGGACTATGTTAACAGTTTTCCATTTGTTTTCATTTAGATGTATATGTAGGTAAAGTACCAATTAGGTGAATTGGTCAACAGTTTCGATATGTTAAAATACCCGTAACCAATGACCATATAAGCGTTGCAATAATTGCAATAGTGTTAAACACAGAGTCACCTCGACGTCGCTGAAAGGGGCAAGTGATAACAGAAAGTACCTCGGTGTATTGTTTAAGTAACGGTGGGCTAACTAAGTTACACGGCGCTGTGTTCTCGCCAATACAGTAACGGGTAGCGGAGACAATTTGACACTCGCCGTATAAGGCGGATTGGCCGCGGGAAGCTTTCTGCGGTAACCACTAACGCAAACACTCTGATTGTATTTGCATACATATATGACACAGTTACGATGGTGACGACAGACCAGTGTAAAAGTCATTTGTTTGAAGGGAAAAGCCGAAGGACTCATCAATCGCGAGTGTAAAAAGACAATTCACAAAATGTAGAGTTAACTCTATAATGTAATCGGAGTCTAAGTATACTTGGTTTGTGCATCGATGGGATTAGATGCAGCGGTTGCAATCACAACAAGATGCATTGCTCTTTCTCTCATTCAAATAATATCACGTGCATGTGTATCTACAGTCTCTCCTTTAGACCTATCACCTGGATACTACCGCAGTAGTCGACTGACTGGGGACTCTGGGAAATTTGTACTATGCGCTCATTTTGTTTATGATGTCTTATTTGTTTCACATAAATGACAATTGAAATATTAAAACATTTGTACATTTAATAACACCTACCCCCTTAGTCTTATCTACTTCTAATAAAAGTACTACTAAAAACTAAGGTATCTATTGTTTACAACTTATCATTTACACACAAAGTCATTCGGTTAACGTTGTAGTATCTTAGCACATCGACGTACATTTTACGTAATTGTTTAATTAAATTGAAAGTTAAACAAACCTTAATCACAGAAATATTAGAGAGAACATAATAACGTAATTAGTTCATCCGAGTTCGAACACACTGCAGATCTATTAACAGGCAGTAGTGGTTGATAAGGATAGTTGTAACGAGTCAATACAGCGGCGAACAAATGCCCGATATCAGCGTGTGATAGCAGGAGCAGAGCCGCCCACCGATAATGAAGGCAGTGGGTTACTCGCGCCGCGCCGGTTGCAACACCACGTTAGATAACAGAGGGTTTGTGCCGCTCTTATCAAAAGTCTCAACTATCTCAAACTGTTGTTTACTTAGTCTCTTATAGTATGTTTGTTTTAATTAATAAATATTCCACATTCGTTTGAGAACCAACATTGTTCACAGTAATTAATATAAATTAAACTTTTGATAATCACCGGCACAATCCCTTCAGTTAGAACATAAATAATCAACAAATATAATGTATTCACCTCCGCCCTCGGGTAACATTTGTGACATCCAAATCCTTGTATAGTAACACTTATATCACGAAACTTTTCATTGATAAACTGTAAACTGTTGCGGCACGTCGCATGTTCGGTGTGCGCGAGTTCCCCGCGGCACTGCAGGCGGGGGGCGCGTGTGTGAGCGCGTGCTGCGGAGGTCGCCGCTACTCCCGACTCGCGAGGCGCGCACTGCGCCGCCGCTGCGCCCGCGCCGCTCTAATCTAAATACAGACAACGCGGCCCCAACCAAAATCGCTCGTATTACTTTCGGTTTCCATACGGCCTAAATTTAGAGGCCGCTCGCTACAGAAATAAAAACGTTTTTTACGTGTTTTTAGACGGGAACAGAGAACGTTTTTGCAGTGGCTGGTGTTGTGCCAGCGACGCGGCGCGCGCGCCTCGCGAAACCCGAGATTCGTGCCATATTTGGCAGCCGCTCGCGCGATCACAAACGCTTTTGGGTATTTAGTTTCGGCGCGGCCCGCCTGGCACCGGCTCCGTCCGCCCGATGCGCGCGCTGCTAATTTCAGCCGCTTCCGTTGCGTTATAATCGCTCACTAATCGGGGATGCATTACCTGCCGTCACTAGCCTGCCTTATATGGTATTCTCTTACAGGAATGTCTCCAACGTTCACTACTCTACTATGTATTATATCTACTCTGAAAAAATAATTATCATTGCGATTTATGCTTTCGGTATTATCCTTGTTTAATAAATACCAATCTAGATTTTTGGGCTAGATTTTATAAAATAAAATAAATGAGGCAATTAGGACACGTCAAACATTTTCACCTTCTCGACCTCAATTAAAACCAAGCTAACGAGTTTCAGATCTAACGCGCCTCCTTAGAGCTGCACCTCGCTCAGATTTTCAATTTCTACTGAACATAATTATGCGCGGTTCTGTTTACATCAGCCAAATTGTCAGTTCACTCGTCTTGATGAAACTATGCGAATGTCACAATTATGTATAATTTAAAAATGCTTTTAAGCCTGTTTTATATTTATATTTTTCGAAGAGTGCCATAAACACAGAAAGAGAAGGTATTTTGGCAATTGAGGAAATGTTCGGAACGCATTCAATTATCACCCAGAATACCGAGCGACTGCCGCAGTACGTACTATTTCAAGACATCTCGCACAAGGAAAACGTTAATTATGTCTGTCTCTACTCGAACGAGTCGCTATTTTTTTACTTTTTTCATGATTACGTCAAAAATGCGTCAGCTCCACAATTCGCAGCAGTGTTTGTCGCGGCGAAGTATTTGTCGCTGTCACTTTTAGCTTGCGCCCAGTGGGAACACGCCGCCTAGTTTTATTTCCACTTGCGCTCGTAAATCGTGGAATTATATCAATTAAGCGGTTTATTTGAATAACATTATTTAATTGCTTCACGGCCACTCGGCGGTAGCGCTGCTTAGTTACACGGTCATAAATTACTTAATGCTACGAAATAGAGAACTTTTCACTAGAAATTTATAATTAAGTAAATATTTAACAGTTTGAGTTAAGGATTTTTTTTACCAATAGCTGTAATGGAGTGCTGTTATTGGCAACATTTCAAGCGCCGAACTATTCGTTGTACAATCTACAGATTCCGGTAGAATACAACATAAATATTCTTTTAATCGTGTGAAAAAAACTGTTTTGAGCTTTGACTCGTATATTTCTCTGTCTGATGTATATATTTACCTAGGTAAATATTTTGTGGCGCGCAATGTTCGCGGGATAATACGAAATGATAAATGGAAATTATCAGAATAAAAAAACTTTATTTTGAATGAAAAAATAGATGTTACATATTATTTTTTCTTAGTTTAATAAATGATGTTTCGGCTATGGTAAATGTCACATTTTCTTTCTGATTTTTTGAGGGCTTAGAAATAATCTACGGTTTTATGAATTATTTTCAGTCAACCTCCAGTCTTTTATGCATAATATTGGCCAGTGCTTCACAGTCGTTTGGCAATTATTGAGCATTCATAAAGCATGTAATGCCGAGTGCAGCAGCGACGGCGGCGCGCGGCGCGGGCGCAGGTCGCCGCCCACCGCGCGCGGCGCTGACCCAATTCACCGCCAGCACCAGGTAGGAGGAGGTGGCTCCACTCGCGTTTAGGCAAAATTATACATATTAATAAGCTGTCATGAATAATCAATAATCGGAGTATTGTCTACGAAATTTGTAGGAAAATACGCCGACTACAAATTCAAGAAAAAAGGAATAAAAATTTGTAGTTGTAGAATATAAAAACGAGTACACATAATAGTAATGTGATGTTCCGCTTCAATGCCATTCGACGCGCCTAACATTTGACTCCGTAATATTTATGAGGCAACACATTATAAATAACAAATTATGTCACTACTAAGAATTCTAATCTTGTTGTAATAATGACGCTTCGCACAGACTTTACTAATAGTAATCTAATTTCTTGTTGCTTTAGAGTAACTTCACTACGGTTATTAAAGTAAGCAGGCAAAGAAAAAGGTTGTTCCTGTTGTTATGTGTTGATACATCTCAAATTGATATTTGAAGAATTATGATTTTGGTTACAAAAGTTTTAAGATACATATTTCTAATTCGTAGAAAAAAAAAAACATAAATTAAACTTAATTATAATACGTATTGATTGACAAAAAATCGTGAATTGATTTCGTCCCACATAACTTAGTGGTGTGTATAACGACAGCCAAACAATAGTTCATTGCAGTGCGCACCAATTATAGCGATATGTTATTGATGGTTGGTGTCAGTCGCCCACACCAGCGGTGCTCCGGCGGGGACATTAGCCCATCGGTCTGCGAACCCAGCGCCGTGACAAATGAAGTGCGAGCGCGCTTACACGGTATCTCATGATTGTATTAATTGGCCCGATAGCAATTTGTTCATAATGACTAATCGGTGGTTTAAAAGAAACTATATAAATTATGCGATCGCTCGTAATGCTCTTCATCTTCAAAACCCGTTACGAAAGCACTGGCAAATTTTCCTCCGGAAACTTTTGAACTGTATAGTAAGCAGTAGGTACGAGTTCCTCTCAAACGCAAAGGCTAGGAAAAAGAAGAGTCATTTTCCCCAGATTTTTTTATAAATATAATGGATTTCTCTATATCGCTTAACTACCACCGATACGAGCAAAGTATACTAAACCGATCTCTTTGTAGTGGCAAGAATGTCAAAGCCGTTCGATTACCATAAATCCCTTGCATTAATCATGCATCGCGATGTTACCGGCGACTCATATGACGGCGGTAACTTAAGTGTATGAGGTTAATGAACACTAGAGTGCGCGGTAATGGCGGGTGTCGCGTCCACACCGCTGTTCAGCAGCCATCGTTAATGCCCAACTTAATGCGCGTGCGCACCGGGACTGATAGCTGTTCCACAGGACTACAGGTTATATTAGTGGCTATTTTGCACAGTTCGTGGTAATCATTTTCACGCGTATGATGATGTATTAAAACCCCTTTGTTATTTTAAAGCATGACGCTACATAATAACACGATAATTATAAAAGTTTTTCTTGTAACAGGTCGTAATGCTCTTCCCTTCTCAAAAATAAATTCAAACAAAAATGTAACCTGTGTTACCTATAATTATGTTTTAAATGAACCAAAATTTAGGTTGGGCTGAGTCTTTTAAGTGGATTGTCATTTTTTTTTAAATATCATGCCCAATCATCCAAAGCTCTGAAATAATGTATGCTAAGCTTTGACTTTCCTCAGAATTCAGCGAAGCTCTTAGCAATAAAACCAGAGGGGAATAACCCACGTAAGAAAACTGCGCTATTGTTTTCACCGCCCACGGGGAGCTTGAGTTTAATAATGGTTGTTTATTAAGCGAAACGTATTATTATCTAGCTCTCGTATAAAAGGCAGTATAAATTAAGAATGCTATGAAGACCGATACAAGACAGGAAATACGCTTCAGTCCTACTCTTTAGGTTATGCATAACAAGAGTTCTGAAAGAGTCTTTATTGGGAAATGATCCGGTGAGTAAAAATACGCGTTACGAATAATCATACGTAGGTATGAACTAAAATATAAATACATTCGTATAGTTAGTTCTTACACAGAAAGGAGTTATCAAATTACTTTTCCCTTAACTGGCCATTTTCTATTTGAAGATTGTTGGTATCGAGAGGGTATCGTATCGTGGGCCAACACAGATATTAGTTGCGGTGAAACCTTGCTAATATTTTGTGTCACTGATTGTAACTAATAATAAGACGATGTCGTAAGTCAATGGCGATGCTTCGGAGACCAGAGAGCCATGCGGGGCATGTGGGTGGCCTCACACACAACCGGACAGTTTGACAGGGCAAGGCAAAGCATTCAATAAATTAAAATGTATTTAAGATAACGCTAGACTCGAAAATATGCAGGGAAAAGTTAACGACTCAAATTCAGGTGACTCTATCTAATACCTCTTAAAAGTAAAACAGAACTAACTACCTCGGTTTAATAGGCATACATTATATTTGCCCAAAAGAGGTTAATATGATATTACGTGACGATGGTCTAGCGTTACGTCGCAGCCTACGTGATGTACAGACGCTGTCCATCATTAGCGAGGGCAGGTGTCCCACGCGCCGGCCTGCGCCCGCGGAGGCTCTACCGCAAAAACTTACCGCCATATCTGTAGCATTATAACGATATGTGGGCTCTGCCTGCTATGGTATACTCTTTGTTTATTTTGGGTATTAGTGAGTAGTTACACATATGATTAATGTACAGATCGCTTGAATAAGTCTAATCTAGGAGTGATCTTGCATCAATCTTGGCTATTTCTCTGATTTTATGTGCTATTTGTTTCAAGTTCAGAATTATGTTATAAGAAAATGCTCGTTCTTGTTAAGACTGCAATTTTGTAAATTTGAATTCGAGTGCCCATCGAGTCATTACACATCAGGATATTGAGAACTTACTCTACATAATGTCAACAAATTCATATTACAAATGGGCAGTCGTAATCAAAGTGTAGTTTTATATACGCATTAATATGGTCCAACTTCCATATAATATGCGCATTGACAAATAAAGATAATTTTAAAAAGGAAACATTAACCTTACAGCCGTTAATGCTTTTGAAGCATTTCCTTAAAGCTCAAGGCTTTCGATTTGTCGCTAATTATTGGCGCGGCACCAAGTTTTACACAACGACCGACGTTATTCAAGAATTTTAAAAACAGAGGAAAAAATCTAGAAAAAAATGCTCGATATTTTCTATTCTTGTGCCAGTTGTAAGTTTAGCGAGAAATATATAGGTTACTATATTTAGAGGGGGCGTTAAACTCATTTCATTGTGTGATATATGAATATCTCAATACACGACATTTTATTTTCTGAGCATAATTAGTAAAATGAAAATATAAGTGTGAATATTAAACTATTTTTGTAGTAATGAACAACCGACCGAACTGACCCATATAGGAAGGGAAACCAAACAGTTCCTTGTGTCCGGAATATCGTCACAATCGCAAAGAACACCTCTCAAAATAAACACAAATACGGTTCGTATAAAAATGAAATAACACCACTATCAGTCGAAATGTACCGAGATAAACTTGAACAGTTTTCCAACGATTTCATAAAGAAATTCTGACTTTGTCTTAAATACGCTATAATTTATTTAAATAACTCGCCATCGCCATCGGAGATCGATGAAAACGCCATATCTGCGCGGTCCGGCCTGCGCGTACGCAGCTCGGGCCAAAACCAGGAACCAATAAATATAAATACATTTTAGTTGTTGCCCGAAAAGGCCCAGCGGCCTCGTCGTTATTTCCTTATACTCTTCACGAAATAGGGCTGCGAGCTTTTTTGAATATCGTATCTTTATGCTTTCGATCTTCAGAATGAGCGGCGCGCGATTGTGTTCAAATATGGCTGCTTTATGCAACAATATCTGCCAAGTCTCGGGACGCGGGTAATTGGAGTTTTGATTGCGAATTTAGATATTATCCTGATAGCTTGTTAAAATAGTAATTTGTTGTGCGCATGGAGAATAAGTACTTACTTACAATTATATTTTATAGGGTAAGCGCTCATTACGAATGCTTTACGGGGTTATTTTCTTTGTGTTGCTTACTTTGTTGTATTCAAGGAGCAGCCACTATATTTTTTACTATTACCTGTAGATGTTTTGCATCAGACAGCCCTGTAGCTGTTAATGCACTCCCCCAGCCTTGCAGCATCGGTTATGGTTTATGCCATCTTCGGGCGCGCCTCATTAGAGCTCACCCCGAACCTCCTTGTACACTGTACTACGTGGCTTATCAGAAGGACTGCCACGAATCCATGTAATAAGGTTGTTAAGATATAGTCGTGTGTGTTAAGATAAAACAATATTATTAAATATTGGCATTTCATTGCCTGCCGTGTATACCGGTTAATTTTATATCTCCTACTCGTCTTGGGTGGTCGAACATTTCTGTTTTTTGTATCGGAGCTTAATTCGTTTTTCAACAAACGTTAGTGTATTTCAGCACAAAGACGCGTTATAAAATGATGTAGTAGTAAAGGAAAGTCCACGCTACACATTCTGCGCCGTTATATTACTAATAAACTCGCACCAGAGTCTCTCGCAATCCTACAAGAAACAGTGACTCAATTCAGTCTATTATTATCTGAAAACAGCGCTCCGACTTCACAACATGTCTAACTGCAGTCCTGCTGGATAAGGCAGATATTTGCGGATGGGAAACTCGACTCTTCACTTCTCGCTGCTCTAAAATTTACTTTAGAGAAAAAAAAATCTCACTCGGTTTCATGTTTACTCATCTTTGCTATTTCAGCCTACTTTGGTTCCCACAAAGACAATATTGAATATTAATTTATAAACCTAAAGTATGTTCGAGCTTAGAACATTCCTAGAAAGTGCAGATATGTATAAACAGCTCATAAACCCTTCAAACAACATACGCTAATAAGGACTATTTATAACCGAAGAGTAGGGATACAAATGGTTTACCTTATAAGGTCCGGATTAACCGAGCCCTTTGCTGACTTAACTACTTTTACGAACAGGTCGACGCTGTGATAAGATTCTGAGATATGTGCGAGTTGCTGCGTAATGCGGCTGATACCGGCGCGGCGTGGGCTGGCCTGTCAGAACTTATAACGACGGCTATTATGCATCGATATGCTGGGACTAACTACTGAATATGCTAGATACACCTATATGGAGGCAGAACTGAGAAATCATTTCCATGCAAATTACATTATTAATAAATCGAAGGGTTAAGGTAAGCCGGTGGAGCATAATGTAGGAAATGTTATATCTGTCACCGGTATAATAATATTCTGCGCTAGCTGCTAAGCCTTCACAGGTTTAGGCTTCCAACAGGGAAATAGGGTTGGCTGTGTCAGTCGAGACTGCGAATAAATTGTAATTTGTAATATTTAAGGCAATCTATTTATAAAAGTATACCTATCATAAAAGCATATATAGAGACACGCTCAACTTTTATCGGTTTTTGTATGTTTCATCTTTCACCACAATCTGCCGCAAATAAAGCTTCAATAATAACGATGTATCTTCTGACAATCTAAAGCAACATAAATTATGTATCGTAACATCAATCACTACCATAACCTATCATTACAGGCTCATTTGAATAAAAAAATCAATTTGTCCGTGGTTAGAGGCGGCATCAAATAACGCGCTATATCCAGCCATAATGCCTTGTCTCGCTAACATTATGAACGAATACGCGTGTTTTTATTGTGTTTATCGTAATAATTATAGCGAGCGCACGTGGGAAGCACCCACAGCGCTATGAATCACAATGTAGCGCAGATATGGTACGCGAATAAATAATATTGAGCAAAAACCGACAGATTGATTAGTTGATAATGTTGTGCAGTAAATGTGTTAATTCTTCGTAATGAGCTCGCGTCCGCACTACATTAGCTGTCACTCGTGACATCGACAGATATCGCAACACGAACACCGGCTGGCGGCGGAGGCGAGTAGGCGACACACACCAACACACTATCACAATTATATTTTTACACTGAGAATTAGCCGCTTCTGGGAACGTCATTTAAAAATATCTAAGCATAAGAAAAAAAACTAGTAAATAATTCGGACGCCTTCTTAAATTCTAACGTTTTTTCTAAACAATGCAGATTCATAGTAGGCGAGGAAATTATAAGGTTTCTGTGGTGTATTTAAGAAGGTAATTTATACAATTAAAAGGTAACTCCAGCGCAAATTCCTTGGAAATTAGTACCGTAAGTAATAAGCGTTATGCATGTATAATTGCATGTTGTTATATAATATTCTCAGCTATGTGCATGGCGGGGTAACTGCGAGCCGGAGCTCGCCCACTACTGTTACAATACTAACTAAGCCATTATTCTTGGAATTTTCTAAAACTTATTGCTTGATACGTTCAATACATAGTAGAATGTAAATTCTAAGGTTGAATACAAGAGAAAAAATGTAATCCTTGATTTTAAGAAGACTCTACCTGAATGACTAGTCTTAATGGTTTGGGAAAAAATGTTGTAGGTACTTTTCATCAATCACATGTTTTGGTCAACTGCTGAGCATCGCCTTCATCCGGCCCTCTCGTTTAGGTACCTCTTTCAGCTGTATCGTTTTATTAACCTTGCATATAATGAATGTACATGAAATGAAATATTTTATTGTGGAAATAGGATTTAATGCTATTTCTTTTACGAACATGTCATTTTTTTTTAAACTCAGAGGACATCGCCTCTTTTAAAGTCCAGACAATGAAGTATTTTCATATCGAGTAAACAAATGCAGTGTCTTTTTATACAATGTTGTAAAATATTCATGTATTCATGAATTACTTACTTCTTTGAGTTACACCCATGTAGGCGCTGTGTCCGGCATAATATCTGTACCTAAGCATAGTAACCGTTGTTCCTAGTCCTCGCAATCAGTGAAGAAACTCGCCCAGTTCATCATGGCACCATGTTTTCCTATGAATATTTTATGCAAAGCCCGACGCTGCCATCTTTGATAAATTTATGGAAACTTGATTTTTGTAGCCCCAGCCTGTAGGCCCTTATAACAACGCCGACTTTGTAAGCCGTACGTACGGGAACCAATATTTACATGATACAGTTTTTACACATTCTGGTAAAAGCACAGTTCCAGTAAAAATTGAATAATATATTATAAGTATCAATAAATATTCAGCTCATATCTAGTAAATAAGATGCTATTTTACATACCTACATATTTTACCTAACTAGATTTTGTAATAAAATCTGTATACATAATATAAATAAAAGAGCGCCATTATCGCCAACAAACTGTTGCACAGTTTGGCGATGCTTAGAGTTATTGTAACTGTATGTATTTAATATGAATAAAAGTATTAAAAAAAAACATAAAAAACTTAACAGATTCAATAAGACCTTGTAAATTTAACATATATAATAAGAAGCAATCTAGACTTCCTGGCGCCAAAATATCAAACCGACTGCCGAACTATAAACACTAGAATATATTTTAGTTACAGAAACACACTTATGTTGTACCTAGAGCTGTCAATATAATATACTAGCGACCTGCCCAAGCTTTTCATGGGTGCAATACTGATCTATTATACGAAAAAAAAAATCTATCTATTTGCTATTCGCTATTAACCGCATCAAAATCCATTACACAAGTATATTTATAGATCTAAGCCTACTTAAGGACTTACAGATACGGAAAGCGAATTTGTTTTATACTAAGTAGTAAATGCACAGTACATACCTACTCATAATATACACCGTGACTTTTAGGTCGTTTTAAAAAAGCAGCCCAGTTCATGTATCCAATGACTAGTAAACGTTTATAATAAAAAAATATGTTTTTTTTAAGATTTGAATGAATAAAAATATTATTCATTATTATAAAACAAGGCAGTTTTACGAACACTCTGTAGTGAGCGCGGTCCGAACCTTGTGCCAAAGGGGCCGCGCGGGCGGCGCGGCGGCGTCTTATCACAGGTCATTCACCTTAGCGTAAAACAGCTGTCTTACTATTGCAATCATAATGTTCGCAGTAAGTATGTAGCATGTATCTTCAACAGTTTGATACGTAAACATTTTTAACAGGATGTTTCATATTTCCAATGTATTATTTATTTTTTTCATGCATATTATTTTAATTAATGATAAAAAAATTATATTCGCGCCTAGAGGTATTTTATGACGGATACATTGTGTGGACGACTTTTTTAAAACGACCTAAAAATCACGGTGTATAAACTGTACTAAAAGCTCTTAAAAAGAAGAATCGTGGACGTAATTTGAGAATATGCTTAAAAGCAAAATCTAATTTAATCGTAACTATAAATATTAACTTTCACGGCTGTCAATCACTTAGAAACTGATATTATAAGTTAAAGCTAAGCCGTCCACTTTGCTACTCGACCGGCAGACCCACGCGAGACGAGCCGCGTGCAAAATACAATAAAAGGCGAGTTTTTATCACATTTATACCATATCCATAGCGAAGCCGATGAAAAGCGACAACCTGTCAATATTTACATACTATTAGTTGGCGGAACAAAGCTGCCTAATATGGCCGGGAAAGATGCTTTGTGTACGCAATGCGTCGAGATGTCGTAGGATTAGTAGGTAACTACATACATTTATAACAATAAGTCGTTCTTCAAATGCATGGTTCTTTAGCAGAAATCAATGACTTTAGGAATAGGAAGTTAATTATTGTAAGCTGGTAATTGATGGCAAAGAATGTCCATTTTGAACAGTAAAGAAACAAGCCTTCGAAATGACATAATAAATATATATAAAATAATTAAATACTGCTATAATCTTCCAAATTACCTACAAATTGTTTTGTTTAACAGCCAGCGCCAATTGTATATGGGGAATCTACCGCAAATCAGTAAAGTCGTTTATAAGTTATAGTGGAAAAATTACATACATAGGTAAGTACTTAATAAACTTTGAAAACATTATACTCCCTTTCAGCGTAATGAGGAAGTGACTGTAACTGAGTAATTATAAAAATAAATAAGTTATTCATCAGCTGTAGCTGATAAACCTTTTAAATTCATTTCTTGATTTTGAGACTCATTGCAATATAATAAAAAAAAAGAATAGTCCCATCGACTATTCTTTTTTTTTATTGAAAATAAATAACTAATGGAATATAACTTTCAATTATTGACTTCATTCACAAGTGGAGATGTATCTACATATCTACGAGTAAAATGTAAGTAATATCTTGCATTTTGTACAAATATGACAAGACACCAGGTCTACCGTAAAGCTTAATGTAAGTCTGTAGCAATTGTAGAACAGAGACAACGCATTACACAGATGTAAAGCCGCATCTCGCTTCCACAAGAGCAGCAGTCGTGTGCAGGGCTCCAGCTCTCACGACTGAACCTGCGTCAAGTTATGCAAATATATCTGCGTTTACGATGATTGCCCCTCAAGGATAGCCGTGTTATTGCCATGTTGAGCCGCACGTAGGCCAGCCAAGCTCGGTACTAACTAGCTAAGTACGCGGTGGGAGGCGCGAATGGACATCAAATATGCAACAACACTAATATTTACCGTATATTCATGTTCTGCGGGATTAAGCAACGACTAGCTACAATTCTTGGGATAGGACTCAGACTTACGTATTACGGATAACCAACTAAAAAAATAAATATAACCAAAATAACCTTTTCAATAAAAATGTCACTACAAATATTATGTAAACTAGAAATATTAGCCTAGCCATAGCCTGTCGAACGGTGACTTGCCGAACAATTAATGAAAAAAATCCAACAAAATGAAGATAAGTAAAAAAAAGGATCCAGTTCCCAACATTGAAATGCCGTGCGAGGAATAAATCCACTGCTCTTTATACAGGATTAGATACTTCGCGTCGTGGTATATTTGTAGGCCTAGATATCGAACCTAAGACTAACTGCCAACCGCAAAATATGTTGTGCCGTCCAAAGCGAATATTCAAATTACATTTGAACTCTCATCTCACCTTTACTTATTATATTTCGTACACCTATCAGTGTAATCGTTTGTAGGTGTGTCTGTGTCCTAGATGATTCCAATCAATTTAGCATATCTCAAAGGTTTAGTCCCGCATACTAATTTATCAACTCCATTGAAAAGGTTAATTAATAAGCGATGAATATCAAATTAATTTTATTGTCTCTGCGACTAATTTAATTGCTTCATTCATTTACGCTCACGTTTCACTGTTTATATAAAAACACGCGCCGTTTGAAATAATAATACCCGGACTGTGTTTGTTATTTTCACCGTTAAATAAATGACCGCATGACAATTAATTAGTTAGTAAAATTTAACCACTTTGCTTTAAATTGTCCCTAATTAATTATTAACATAGTAATCGTATTGACGACTACTCACGTTTAACGAAGTTTTCCTCAACACTCCTTAGTCCACACATTAGATTCCAACACTAAATCCAATTTCCATGAATAAATATTCACACAATCACTTTAACAATACTCAATAAAATATCCACCACGGAACATACATGTCATATAGATTTTATAACTAGTTATTACGATATCATTCAAAACAAACCAAAAACTATCGCGGAATTAATCGAAATTAAAATAAAGCGCGCGAATGTTGTACTGTCAGAGACAACGAGAAAAGCACAGGGCAGGCTGTGGCACGCACTCATACTGCCTGCAGAGGCTGTGTCGCTTGTGGGTCACCGCCCACTGCTGCAATGAGATCATAAAGCTGTTTCGAATATCATTTACACTTAACTCGGTGCAAGTAACACGTCTTGCCTCCCTCGCCAAGTATTTACATAATTATACCAATACGCAAACACTTTTAACTCAGTAAGTAGGTTTCAATTGGCTAATGAACAAGTATAAGTATATTGTACTTTACATATTAATAGAAGGCTTATTTTGTAGAACTATTGAACAATGTTCTACTTGGCCGATGGATAGTTTAAATTATTTCATTATATTTTTTTAATAAGTACACTAATTACCATTGACATAAAATTGTCACAGACGTATTGCACTCTTGTGGTACCATAAAATTGCTAGTTATTTTTTTTTTAATTTTCACCTACTGAAACTGCGAATACAACGATACAAACACATATAAAAAAAAATCTAATTTGATACCCGACAAAAGATAAACATAGCTAAATGTTTTCGTTGCCAAAAAACACGGCACGATGGTATGAGAGTTCGATTCTCGGCATGCAACAAATTATGTGACGCTCTTCCAAGGTTTTCTTAACGTCAAAGATTTTTCAAGTACATACTAAGTAATACGTAAGTTTTGTTATTTAATCCTTAAATACGACAAGTAAAGTGGTTAAGTATTTTAGTTGATTTGTTTAATGTGCTGATGTAATGGCCGCCACAACCTTGGATGTCATCTCATTATGCCGCGCTCCGTCATCACGCGCGACGCTCATTACGCTGCGCTACAACTCATATAATTGGACAATTCACTTGTTTCACAGCTTTTGTCTAACTAAATGCTATGTTTAAATAATCTTAACTTTTGACCCGGTTTGCAAAACCATGGAAATTGAGTTTATGTAGTGCCAAGTCCAAAGTCTGAACGATCTTAGATGAAGAGCACATTTATAAAATGTCTCAAGACGGCACCAGTCTCGACCTCTGTCTACACCAAGATTCTCGAGACTATAAAAAATCTCATAAGAATGAATAGTAAAACTATATTTAGTATTTACATTAGAACTAATATTTTATCTCTAAAAAGTACCTCGCATAAGAATCGTCATGTCCATCACATTGATGACCAATAACGGGCCTTGCGTTAAACAATTGCCGATTCGCGATGACTTCACCTGCGGCGCAATGACCATCACTGACGAATCTATACATACCTACTATGTAAATAAGAAATAACGAAATTTAATTACATACACTAAAGTGATAGTAAGTCGATCCTGCTGAGAAACTTAATTATGATCATCATCATTCCCCTGCCCTTATCCCAATCATTATTTGGGATTGGCGCAGCATGTCTTCTTCTTTCACACGATCCTATCTGACATCATCTCGCAAGTGGCACTCTTTGCGGCCATATCATCTTTCACACAATCAATCCATCGTTTCTTTGGTTGTCCTCTATCTATAGTAATAGCACAGTCTAAATATATTTAGACTGTGGTAATAGTCCCCTATACCCATCTACATTCATGTCCAACACCTTCCTTGCGGCAAAATATTTGTGGTGTTCATCTGCTTAGAAATCATGTTGAAATCATAGCGATCCTATTTGATGTACATACTAATGAATCTTCTGTGATTTCCTGTCGTGTGTCATATTTTATGAGACATAGTATAAACTTATCGACACTAGTGCTAAGTATATGCTAGTATCGTCCTTAAATTAATATAGAAAAAGGCTAAAATTGCGGGCACCTTACTTTTTATTTTTACTTTTTGTGAACTCTGCAATAATGGATGCGATCCTGTTGACCTTCCGAGAAAATTGAGGTAGTGTGATTGTAATGAGGAATTCCATCAATTTCCGCATACCTAGGTAGTTCGAGATTCTTAAAATTAATGTGATTCGTAGCAATGATTTTTAAAATGTCATGACTAATAAGTTAATATCTCCGGGTCAATTTTTGCCTTGTAAAATAGGTACTTTGGTTAATCTCTATTAACCAAAGTACCTATTTGACATGTATTTTGGTTTGTTTTTTACACCGTTTTTTCTCTGGCGTTTTACTTTTACACCATTAGCTGCATTCTTTTTGCATAGGATATAGACAAGGATTATAATTTATAGATATTAAAGAGCAACTAAGGGTATCCTACAATTAGAAATATAAACTCAAGTTTGTGTAAGTATATATATATAATCGATATGAACCTTTACAAATCGGTTATAAATAATAATAATAATAAATTATGATTTTGAAAAAGTAAATAAACTATAATTTGTTATGGAAACGGTTAGTGCAGCGCCATCTGTTAACAATATATTGAACTAAAAGAAATGGGAGACAGCGCCATCTGTGGAGGACATGACGAACGAGTTAGGAGTTGTTGTCATTGTTCTCTGAGGTCGCGCTAGTCGGCATGTAGTCGAAGAGAAGAGCCTTCTTGTCGTAGCCGCAGCGGAACAGGTTCCACGCCAGGTCCTCCGGCGTGTCGCCCGTCTGCTCGGCGCAGCTCTCCAGGACCTGCAATCATGTAGCAATGGCTTCAGTTACACTTATTGTATTTCGCTTGGCTGAGGACCACAGGTCGCCCCGTTAAAATTTATCTTGTACATAAGCAGTAGTATAACGAGTCAATCAAGTCATCATTCTTATTTATTTGACAACATCAAAAAACTAAAATATCTATTACTTATGTAAATCTTTTTTGATCTGCCTCGTTTGTTATCTTATAGAACATTTATTAATTATTAAAAGCCACTGCTGGGCAAGGTCCTCTTTCTTATCCTTCCATTCCTTTCTGTCGAGTGTAAGTGAAATAACAAACTTTTGATAAAAATAATTTCTTAAAACTAGAAGGACACAGAAATCAAGATAAAGACAAGTAAAAAAGAAAAATCTAGCCCAAGTAGCAATGGTGTAACCTTAGTAGCGTTCTTGGCGTCGGGTCTCGCGGCCATCTTGCCGAGCACGGCCGTCTTCTGCAGCTTGCCGTCCTTGCTGACGAGCTTGCACTGCAGCAGCACGCAGTACACGTGCTTGCGCAGCGCCGGCTCGTCCAGCAGCTCGCCCGCCAGCATGGCGTCCACCAGGCGCGGCTCCACGCGCGACGCCGCCAGGCACGCGTCCGAGTGCGTGCGGAACATCGCCTTCTCCTCCTTACCCAGGATCTGGACACACACGCACGATGCTTCATCCAAACTACAATTGTGCTAGCTTATCAATCAAATCAAAACTCATTTATTCAAATTAGGCTACAATGTAACACTTTTCAAACGTCATTTTTTTGGGCACACACGGCCTTAAAATCTAGAATGTCCAGAATCGGGTATAATACGACCGTGTGTCCAGTTGACGAAAACATAAAAGTGATTTAATTTAAGTTTCCCATGTGGACACGCGTAAAAATTATGGCGTGTCCACATGACGAAATAATTAGTAGCACTAATTTTAATTTCACCAACCGGACACACGTGTGTCCAGTCTCTTGTGTCGAGTTGGGAACAACCCAAATAATTAGTACACTAATTTTGAATTTCACCAACTGGAAACACGTGTGTCCAGTTTTTTGTGTCGAGTTGGTAAACAACCCATTTTTGTGATAGACAGCACCCCATCGCCCACCCTTCACTTTAGTAAGGCATGCTGCTAAAGTTAGCATCTACATACATTTTCTTCACCCACAGTTCTTGTTGACTTTTGGATTTCCATTCACAAGTGTGTTACACAAATCTCAATAAAAACTTATGCAAACACTAATTACTTAACTATGATCCAATTATTATGATTAAGAAACTTACGATACAGTTCTTGCATCCTGTCGACGCCTGGAACAAATTCATAAACGATAATGTTAATATTTTCCACTTGGTATTAGAAATAAAAATAAATTCTCAGGCTCACACTTGAAGGAGACAGAATTAATAAATATTAAACTGAATAAAATTAACCATTGTCGAGATAAACTAGGGGATAAAAAACTACTCACATTAAAAAAAAACTCATGCTATATGGGTATTAGTTTGACTTCTACGCAACAGACAAGGTAGGACAGGTTATCCGTATTCGCAAAGTCTGACTAAGGTACTCAATTATTCATATTCAGGAATAAATCCTAAATAACAAGTAGTGATAGTGTTATAGCAAGCTTGGGTACCTGTTGTGTGAGCGCCACGAGCGCGAGCAGCGCCAGCGCGCGGCAGTAAGTCATGAGATGGTCCGGTGGCAGGCGCAGCGGCACATACAGCAGCAAGTCAACCAGCGGCACCCGAAGCAGCGCTTGCAGACGTACTCGCGCGTGCTCGACCCGTCCTCGCTATATGTGTGCGGCGGCATCTCACGCGCCCGCTACCACCGCACTCCTAACTGCTCTACGCTCGTTCCTGATTTGTTTTACACACAAAAACACTACCCTTTAAAGTTAAATTAAAGTTTTATTAGCTTAAAATATTAGTTAATTATAATAAAAATTTAAAGTGGTTTACATCACGTTTCGGAAAACTTTTTTTTGAATTTCAAAGACTTAGTTTACTTAGCATTAGAAATCCTTACACATTCCCTCCTGGGCTTTATTCTTAAAGTTAGATGTTGATGGCATCTCACCTAATTCGCAATACACATTTTTTGCGACTTTATAGCAGGCAGGTAACGTCAAGCACTTTTTTCACTTGGCGAACCTCATAGTTAGCAGTAATTAGCATCTTAATCATAGTCTGAATTTATTGATGGATTTTACGTTTTAAGTGACTTAAAAAGAAAAAGAATATTTTTCGTGTTTTTCAGGAATGTAGTTCACTAAAGTCGTAGTCGCTACGATATCGCAGTAGAGGGTCGAATTATTATGAAATGAGACAATACAGCAGTTTGTTTGGTAAACAGAGGACGGACGCAGTCTCACAACACGACGGATCACTCGCCAAATATTCCAGCCATTGTTTCCACGCATATTTAATTCGCAAATTTCTGAATGCCCCGCTTTTTATAACAATCAGCCTCCAACACAAACACTGCGTCTGCCGTGGGAGCCGCACATACGTGGAATATTTTCTACTAACTTGCACTTTTAAAATTCAACAAATTTAATGTTGTCTATTGAGACTGCGTAAAATGTGATTCATAGCCACAAATTGTTTTACTGGAGGTTCTTTATATTTCCTTTGAATTTTATTCAAAGTTAAACGAAATGACTATTTACATAAAAGCAGTTAAATACCGTGAGGAAGAAGACTTCGGTATTACTTGAATTCTGCTGATTTTATATCGTCTGGCGTAACACTCCATAGGATTCGGGGGGGTGGAAGAAATTTATACATCTATTCTCTTTCTTTTTACTGATCTCGCTGAGCTGCAACTGAAAATAGCAATGCTTAGCTAAGTCTTACAGGTATCCGGGTAACTCATATGTAATATGTATAAGTTACAATTCTGGGCCTTATTAGGTGACTAAATGAATAAAATATTAGTGACCTACAGAGGCAGTTGTCTCCAGTGGAGGTCATTAGTTTAGTCGATCAGGTGTGATGTGTCGGGGTGGCGAGTTACCCGTGGTTTCTGATGGAGGGTATGCGATGCATGCAGACGGTGGAGGGCGGGCGCGGGCGACGCGCGGGACAGGCGCGCTGCAGCACGCACGGCGCCAGCCCCGCCGCCAGCACCACCGTCACCACTAGCTGCATCAGCATTACCACACTGCAACCAACTCATTCTATTTTGTCCATTCAGGTACCATTACAGTATTAAAGTAATTACGCTACCGTGCTTGCGTTAAATTCCCATCGAACTATACTTTCTGTAGTAATCTACTTAGAACTTAAAAGATATAACGGTTAACTCACGCGTATTTATTGGGATAGCCCCACTAGTTTCGGCCCCAACCGGAGTCCTTAATCATGAACTAACGCGGTGGCGGGGTCGCGAGTTACACTCGGGTCCGAAACTAGTCAGGCTATCCCGATAAATACGCGTAAGTATTCCGTTATATCCTTTAAGTAAAAATCATCCGCACGAAAGGGAATTAAAAAGTCTACATAGATACCTGAGCGAGATAAACTGGACTCAGAATTCTGATAACTACTTCTAATTATCAGAACTCTTGACTGGTAGCCTTGAAGCAGTACTCCGTTTCAAGGCTACCAGTATTCATAATTTGCAGTCAACCTACGCGTAGCCGAAGTAAAACAACAAGAAAGAGATGGGAAGAAAGTACGCTTGAGGACTTACTCTATTGACCCTTATTTTTCGAACAAGGTGCTCTCGAACTGCTTAAATTCATAGTAGTTGTTGATACTGATGGGGTTTGCCAGCCAGAACATGCTTCACTCGGGATTGCGGCCCTCCACAGAGTCGCCACAACATTTAAAGCTACACGGTCACAACAATTTTATCTCTTTGACAACTCTCCAGGACCGTCTTATGTTTTTAGTTGTCGCTTTATTTTTGGCAGCCAGTAATTGGATAGGGCACTATGCGCTCCTATACTCTTTAATCCGTAGAGGCCAAGTATTATAAATACTCCTTTGAGGTAGAAACTTAGTAAAGTTTGTAGTTTCAAGCCCTGCCTTCCCCTTTTTGGCTGGACATCTTAATTAACGATTACCCGTGGTATTTGTTTTTAGAATAGCTTACTGGTAAGTAGCGCTAGCGCCTATTTCTACAAGTGGACCATGAAAAGCAGAGGTAATTGTATCGATTAATTGTTAACATAAGAGGATTTTTGAACAAATAAGAGGAGTGGCGGTTCTTTGGGCGCAAATGGAGTAGTCCTTGTCGGGGCCCTAGGTACTGGAGGTGGGGGCAAAATATCTCCTTCATATGAGACCACAATCAAAATCATTAAATAAAAATTTGCATGCGATTACTGTACCGAATGAAACCTTATGATAAATATATATTATGTGCCATGATATGCTCGCGATATATTATCATGTGTTGCTGTGACAAGCTGTCACGTGGTATTATGTCACATGGTGACAACAACAAACTTGAAATATTTGACATTTGCAGCATACTTTAAATTCGTAGCAATTAATACAATGTTATCGTTCGTAGCACATTAGACATTTGTAACACTTGGCATTCGTAGCACTTGATGTTCGTAGTACCTCACATTCGTAGGAAAATTTGACAACCACGTCACAGTTGGCTTCGTAGCATTTAACATTCATAGCACCAGGCTTTATTACCATTCGCCATACATTTGAAATTGGTAATATAATTTGACATTTAATACTGTGACACTAAAATGTCACGCATGACATTGGTCGGGGAAGCCTCTTTACTACCCCAGGCCACTGCAGGCACCATTGCCAAAGGGACAACAAGACTACCTATTTCATTACATAATGTATTTGGAGATGAAACTTGACAGCTTATAACACAAAATTTAACAAGCTTTACTCACTCCGGAATAAAACAAAACATCAGATTGGTTCCATCGTCAACTTTATTCGCTTAATTATCGCACAACATGTGTTTGGGGTCATTTCCAGTGCACTATCTAATATATTATTATTTCATTGATAAATAAATATAATATTCGTTACAATGGCAGCCATCAGTCCTCAGTGAACCGCTACAAACATATATTAATTAGCACAATTACAGGAACAACATACATAGGCCTTGACATTCTCAGTTCTGACGGAGACGGCTGCCTTTATCACAACTATACTGTATTAATAGTTATAGTTTACAATATAAATAACGTCTAGGCTTAGGATCCTCATCTGGACATCTTCACTGTTTATCACTTACTCTATGTATCACTATTTACAATCAAAAGCCTTCGATAAATACAACAGAACATCATTGTGGCAGATGATTTGTTATCAGACTTCTTATGCTTAATGACCTATTTATAGTAGGCTATCAACACATAATCCAGTTTCTGAAGTTCAAGCATCTAGCACATAGATGTCGCTACACAAACTCCACAACAATACACCTCCGCAGTGCATTCTCGGGGTGCGGTCGGTAAAACAGGATGAAGTTACTCTGAATAATAAATAAATAATAATAAATAAATAATAAATAAAATAAGAGTAATACCGACAATAGACACATAAAATATAATACAATTTTTCTATATTTCTGTCGTGTTTCATGATACCTAACCACAAACAATGATAAATCAAGTTATATTTTCCTTTCAGTGTCCTGTTAACAAACAACCTTTAACCAATTACTGGCTTCACATTTCACTCTGTTTTACTTAATTATCCGCGGGCAAATTACATAACCTACAAAAACAAAAAGTCAGCGATCACTGTCAAAAATAAAACATTTTCTTGCTGCAACATTATTTTGAGCATACGTGTTAGCTTTGTAAGTTAGATAATAGGCTTACTGGTCGGTTTAAATATCGCTCACATTTCCTAAAACTAAAAAAACCTACCACTCATCTTGCTAATAAGTCTTCGTTTTACTGGCTTTATATTTTACTTAAATTATAATATACCAGAAATAAATAATCAGCTTCTGTTTTCTAACTTTATAGGTATACAGCATGTATATTTGAACGACGGACTTATTGAAGGAGGGTGGTCAGTATTCGATTCTCGTCCCAAATATGTAAAAATACTATGACCTTAATTTTTCATATAACTATCCGATAAAATACAGTATTTATGAACACAGAGCGCAAAATGCCTAATATCACGCGCCAAACACGTGCCGCCGCTAAGGCAGCGAGCGCGCAAGCCTCCCCGCGCCCCTTGTGATGTCGACGACGAGTGCCGCGCAGTGAAATGCATTCATACTTACGTCGGCGTCGGTCATTGACCGCGCATATGTTCGATAAGCGCGAGGGTGTTAAAACGTTGCGAAGTTATTAGGACTTTTTTGGAACGATTTTGTTCGTCATTAATCAGGGTTTTGTTTATTGTTTATACGTTTATTGGTAAAGTCTATGCATAAACTATTGGTGGTTTGAATAAGTCCGTCGTTCAAATATACATACTGTATTATGAAATATTCAAGAGATTTTATGTAAAGCATACGAAAGCATATCTTCAGAAAGAAGGTAGAATGGAAAAAAGTATAAACTGGATAATAAATAAAGAAAATTAATAAGTATTGCATACAATATTTGGAGGTATTATGAGAACCAAATTGAATTGAGAATCTAAGGACACAAAAAAGATCATAAAATACTGTGTAACTATCATATTATAGTTTATTAAGCTTACACAAAGATACATAAATACTGCCTAATTAATCTTAAATATTACTCCATATTGCGGTTGCGATATGTAACAGGGGTTCTACAATTTTATTGTATTTATCATGATGTACTAAAACACATAACAGTGGTGGCTCTATACAACTTATTTCATAAAATTATTATTTTTTTATTTCAATAACTAAATAATTGTTACTTGGTAATACATCGCAAAAGTAAAGAATAATGCTAAGAGAACAATATAGCACAGAGTTTCGAGACAAGACATGGACACAGAAATCAGTAGGTTTCCCCGAAGTCAGCGAGTACAATTCCTTTGTTAATTATACACTACTGTTGACCCGGCCATAATTGATAGGATTGTGCGTTCATTCAATTTTACATTATCTACTGTCGAGTCAGTCACTTAAGTACTACTTACGTCTAACGGACGATCGTCAATACGTTCACGTATTTGAAGGAATGAGAAACTTTGAAGGGATTCTATAAGAACAAATCAAACAAGTCGAGAGTATTTAATTAGCTCTAGGATCCTGTACGTTCAGCGTCCTTGTGGACGTTGTCACACACTTGTGTATAGACACAAAGGTTTATATGCCCTCGGGTCCATTAAAAATCTAGAAGTCGAGACAAAACAGATCTACGATAGAATAGAACAACAAATTAAACGGGATGAGCCTCGCCTGTGGCAACATGTGCACTTCTGGCAGTGTATGTGCATTATGTGCACCGGTCAGTGCAGGCTGTGTAACACTATACAATATTTTAGACGACAAACGGGACTTATACGCGAAATAATTCGATATTTATTTTCTCTCGACGTTTCGGTCGAGATGCACCGAGTGGTCACGGATGGTCGTCTAAAATACGTGTACAAGTCGCGAAAGTTTAAAAACATTAACTATAGGATGATGTACAGTATACGTTTACAACTGTGAGAAGACGAAGACGAGAAATAATGACATAGGTGTAGAGTGGTGGCGGGCGGGCGTGGCTAGGCGGGCGCGCGGCGGCGGCGCAGGCGCTGGCGGCAGTAGAGGCGCAGCAGCACGGCCGCGAACACCAGCAGCACGCCCAGCGCGCCGCGCGCCGACACCGCGTGCCCGTACACCGCGCACGACAGCAGGATCGACACCGCCTGCAACGTGCACGCCACTGTACTAACACGTCAGTTACGTCGGTCGCCTTGCCGGCTCTCGGGCCAGGAAAGAGATTTGGAGGCGGAGGTTTAAGCGTCCGCGGTGAGCCGGATAAAGGGCATTGGCGAATAGGGCATCGCGAGAGTACATCAGCTAACTCTCTAACTCTTCCAGTCATTGTCCCAACATTCCAACTCGCATACCTCAATCTTTCTTCCCGAGCTTGCCTCTTACCTGGCACCCACCCGGGTTGATGCGACAACCCTTGTCCATTTCCCGCAGGGGCCGGGTGCTGCTCCTGCGCGTCACCTGCGGGGTACGCCCTAGCACTATCGCACATCTCATTTTTCCTAAACATGTTACATAGTGTTTTGGGTTTGGTTTTATAGCCGACCGCCTGCCTAACAATAACCCTCTTTGGTAATGCGATTGTTGGTGGTTTACCCGCCACCATTCGGGTGACCCAAGGTGCTCGATATAGTGCACTGGGTCTTGAGATCCATTAGTCGCTTTTTACGACACCCATTGGTGGCTCTATTCTTTATATCCGGACACCACACGGAAAACACCAATCCACTGTCGGTTTTTCTAAGCAGGATAAATAATGATAAATTGATGAGTATTTAACAAGCTACAAGCGATACAGAAACTTTTGTAGCAAAATCTTAAAAAAAGTAAAAAGGCAATAAAAAGGCAATTTGATTTTGAAGAAATTAATAAAGCTGGAAGTAATTCAAAATCCCTCTGGGATGCAATAAAAAGAATCACGAACATACCACAAACATGTAAATCATCTACACAACTATTGTTACACTCTAAAACCCCTTCTCAGTCCTGTAACGAAATAAATAAGTTTTTCGTAGACATGGGTAAGACACTGGCCAACAAAATTAATAACAGTCATATTTTATCACACCCAACCGTATCACAATGCACAAACATGAACTCATCATTTGTTCTAGAACAAACTGACCCGCTAGAGATGATTTCTATAATTGACTCCCTTAGAACAAATGCAGCGACAGGCTGGGACAACATTTCACCTTTCTTTCTGAAAAGATACTCCTCTATTCTAGCACCAATCTTAAGCCATATCTTCAACCTCTGCATTAATTCTTCGATTTTTCCTACTTCATTCAAAAAGGCAATTATACATCCCATTTTCAAAGGTGGTGATGGCAGTTCCTTTAACAATTATCGTCCTATAGCAGTACTCCCCACCTTGTCGAAGGTTCTCGAGCGGCTGATTAATAAAAGATTAGTCTATTATCTTGAAAAATTTAATTTAATCTCTCCTCAGCAATTTGGGTTCAGGAAAAATAAAAGTACTACTGATGCAGTACAAGAGTTAACAGGTTTCATTGTAGATAAACTGAATGCACAGAAAAAAGTACTCACCATCTTCCTCGACCTAGCAAAGGCCTTTGACACCATTCCTAGCTGCACCTTGCTAAAAAAACTGGAAAACTTAGGTGTCAGAGGCCTACAACTAGATTTCTTCCAGAGTTATCTCTCCAATCGGACTCAAATGGTAAAAATAGGTGATCATACTAGCACAGAACTTCCTATATGCTACGGAGTGCCGCAAGGTAGTATCCTTGGTCCGACTCTGTTTCTGATATTTATAAACGATCTTTGCAATCTCCACATCGATAATGCAAAAATCGTGTCATTCGCAGATGATACAGCGCTATCCTTTTTTGCTAACTCATGGTCGGAACTACAAAATAGGGCACAAAGGGGTTTCGATTCTGTTTATGACTGGCTTCTTTCCCACACCCTTACACTAAATACATCCAAGACAAAATTGATACCCTTTTCCATCTCATCCCACTCACAACCAGAAACTCCTATTACCATAAAAGCTCACACCTGCAATTCAAGATCACAGACAAGTTCATCCTGTCAGTGTTCTCTTATATCTTCAGTTGACAACATAAAATATTTGGGCATAACGCTAGACAAATTTCTTAATTTTAAGGTCCACATCAATCATCTTACAGGTAGGGTTAGAAAACTTATTTATATTTTCAAAAATCTGCGGCATGTAGCCAACTTCACTGTAATACGCAGTGTCTATCATGCATTATGCCAATCAATTATTACATACTGTATTGCATGTTGGGGTGGTGCTGCTAAATCGACTTTAAAACCGTTAGAGGTAGCCCACAGAGCAGTACTGAAAGTTGCTACATTTAGACATATACTCTATCCTACCACTGATTTGTATAAAAAATGGAATGTACTCAATATTCGACAGCACTTTATTTTTCAAATAGTTCTTTTGCAATATCGACGGACTCCATTTACTGCAATCAGAAAAAGACGCAAAGACAAAATATGCACCATTCCACAACCTCATTTCTCCTTCACAAAAAGGTTCTTTCTATACCTCGGCCCCTACTTATATAACAAATTTAACAGCAGTTTACCCATCTACGCCATGACATACACAAAATGCAAGACCGCTATTCGTTCCTTTCTTCTTTCAAAAACTTACGACGAAACTGAGGAATTGTTGAAAATTCTCTATTAAATCTGTCATATCTTTCTGGTAGTTTTGATCCTACAATTGGACAAGTTGAGAAGACACACTAACACAGACACACACATAATGTATTGTATTGTGACTTGATTAAGGGGCAAACTGTTTCTTCTAAATACAGGATGCCAAGCATCCTAGCTAGGAGAACAGCAGCTCAACAATCTATTTGTTAAACATAAAAGTAAGATTACTTAAATTTCCAGTGCTTATTTTCTGTATTTTTTTTTTTTTGAGATCTCAATAAATTATTATTATTTTTGGAAAGGGTTTTTTTTCCACAGCTTTTAGCTGGTTAAAACCACATTTACGGGCCAAGGCCAAGTAAATGCAGCGTGTAGTGTTATGAAAAACTTAATATACTAACTTTCTTCTACTGACATAAATTTTCTCACTATTCTACAGGTATTTAATATGGCGGCTTTTTGTAACAATATATAAAGGTTCTTTTTCAGGTCTATTATTTTCAGGCTACTATGCAGTTGTTTCGGTATAACACCGGTGGTGGAGAGAACTATCGGGAGTATAAAAACTTTATCCTGTTTCCAGATTCGTGCTACTTCTTCTTTCAGGTCGGCGTATTTACTAATCTTTTCAGTTCCACTTCCCTCCGCGCGTCGGTACGGTGCAGTTGAGGTCAATTTCGCTCCTGAGATTATTTACGTTTGTGGTGTTCTGTGTTTGAATCCCGGCTCGTGAATTGTTCCCAGTTGTGTGGTATTGTGTTCATCGTGTACGGTTTGTAGTTGATTGCGTTAAATTTCTTATTTGTGATTAATTATTCAACATAATCATTCGGTAAGTCATTTTTATTTCTTTTTCTAAGTTGAGGGTAGCGTTATTTATTTGCGCGGCCGCGGGCCGGTGTTAATACTCGTTGGCGTCTTATTTATTTGTTATATTTTGAACAATAGCATTAAATTATATATTAAATTAAATAAAACATGTCGGTTTATAACGACGACCCGCCTGATCGCGGCGGGAGCGCTTTTAGTAGGAGTCATATGACATCGAGGTCACCACCTTGCGCGACGTCTAAGCGCTTATTTAGTGAGATATCACCGTCGAACATCTCACCCGATTTATCTAAGCGGCTGCAGCGGTCTGCTTCTAATGAACAAAATGAGTCGGTCTTAGACACCAGCAACGCGAGCCGCGCTGACTATTGCGATTTAGTCGGCGAGGCCTCGACCTATCTGTCAAGAATTAATGACCTTGTCAACGATCAGGGCTCGCGTATAAACATTGCGAATAAGTCAGCCATTATGGATATGACTCAGCGTATAACGGCTATCGTTTCTTTGTTAGCGATTAAATCCTCATGTAACGAGACAAAATTAGTTAATACTCAGCGTGAATTAGACACTATTAAAGCCAATCCGATCTCTCAATCCCGTAGCGAGACTAAAACCGATTCGTACGCGGATAAATTAAAACTACGTTTGCCGCAAGCCGTCCCACCGGTGCAATCGCGCGCTCCGCTGCCGTGTGTAGTTGCATACCCGACCGAGGAACGCTCTGCCGACTTCGCGACGTCATCGGCTACGAAGCAGGCGCTGATGAGTGTGATTAAGCCGAGTGACGACGGCTTTCAAATAGTAGGCGTTAAAAAGGTTAAAAAGTCAGGTGTTATATTGCGCGTCGCGAATGAAAAGCAAGTGCAAAAACTAAAATCTTTTGCAGCAATAAAATCAGCTGGTTTGCGCTTAGAAAAGCCAAAAGGTCGTCAACCGCGTATTTTAATTAAAGATGTTCCTGCGTCTATGGACGACAAAACTTTCCTTTGCGCTTTGTATCGTCAAAATATCAAGGACGAACTGAAAATTAGCGAAGACGAATTCATTAAAAATACTCGTGTAATTCGAAGGCGTGCGGTAAACAACGGGCGTAAATGGATAGGCATAGAAATTGACGCCGCGATACGTCAACATCTCGTAGCCACCAAGGAGAAATTGTTTATTGACTGGGCTCCTTGTCGTTTTGTAGATGACTTAGAATTGGTGCGTTGCAATCACTGTCAAGAATACGGTCACGTCAGGAAGTATTGCACTAGTAAAACTCCCACCTGTGCCAACTGCTCTCAAGCGCATGAGACGACGGACTGCTCTGAGAAGGACAAGCCTGAGTTTAAACCAACCTGTGTAGCGTGTAAACGTTATAAAAAACCGTGTGACCATCGTTGCGGGTCTCAGGATTGTCCGACTTATAAGATCAAACTTGAACAGCTGATCCTAAGCACCAATTACTAAAATACATGGATAGGCTTAAAATAGGGCAGTTAAATCTCCACAACGATAGAGTAGCAACGTCGGAACTTGAACAACTTATATTAGAACATAAATTAAACGTTGTCTTAATCCAAGAGCAATATCAAAATGCTAGCCTGCGTAATAAAGTCGTGCAACTGGATAGCAAGGCACGAGCCGGAATATACGTTTCGCGTTCAAGTAACGTCACGGTAACTTCGATGCAAGACCTTATGACGTCACACTGTGCCGTAGCGGAGGTTTCATCTGCGTCTTATAAGATCTACGTCGTGAGCTGTTATTTTCAATACTCTGACCCTGTTGCCCCTCACATACACCATCTCCGCCATGTCCTGCGGTCGCTTGCCGGCAGCAAGATCATAATTGGCGCCGACGTTAATGCGTCGTCATTGTTGTGGTATGGCAAAGTTAGGGCTACCGATATTGATCGACGGTGCGCTGTCGAAGATTTCATCGCTGAGATGAATCTATCAATTCATAACACCCCTGATGCACCACCTACTTTTTGCAGCCAAATGGGCGAATCTTCTATTGACGTCACACTATCGAGTGCAGACGTCCGCTTAGATAGATGGCGCGTATTGCCAGACGCGTCTTGTAGTGATCACCGTCTGATTGTGTACGAATTTGCTTCGGAAGCGCCGCGAGGTTCTCATGGTAATGTCGTCAAGGGCGACTATAGATATAAAACCAAGAACGCTGATTGGGACTTCTTCCGCTCATTTTTCGCATGTCATGCCAAAGACTTCTCTCGGGACGGCCTGTCAGCGGAAGAAAGTGCTGAAGTGTTATCAGAGACTTTCACTTACTGTGCTGATGTAGCCATTGGTCGCGGATCTATGACCAATATACACAGATGTGACTGGTGGAGCGGCTTCCTCACTGAACAGCGTAAAGTATATCGTAAATCGCGTAGAAAACTTAATCGTCTTAGGAAACGTAAAATAACCGGAGACGTGTTCGTTGTTGCTTTGACTTCTTTTCGAATAGCTCGGTCGCGTTATAGAGCTGCCATTGAAAAATCAAAGGGAAACTTATTGCGTAAAGTAGTCGAAAAACTAGATAGGGAGGGTCCGTGGTCTCCTCTATACCACGAGTTCAAAGCCAACAGATCAGTAAATCTGGCTTTTATACATAACATCAAAATTAATAATATGCACACCGCCGGGATAGAAGAGACCACGGAAGTACTTCTAAACTCGCTCATACCGGACGATCATCAAGGCGCCGACGACGACTATCACCAGCAAATAAGAACTTTCGCTGCCGACATTCCTACATCTCCAATGTCAGACCTTCCATCTGCTGCCGAGTTTATCAATGTTGTTAGATCACTGTCTCTTAATAAAGCCTCCGGGGAAGACAAAATCTCTAACAGGATGATAAAGGAGGCATGCAAGGTATCGGGCGATTGTATTTTAACGGTGTTTAATAAATGTATTGCTGAAGGCGTTTTCCCTCGATTATGGCGTCAAGGCTTTATTAGAATTATTCCAAAAAGTGGCGATAAGGCGCCAGATGACCCTAAGTCTTATCGACCTATTACCCTGTTACCATCTTTGGGTAAATTACTTGAGCGCCTTATCGTCCCACGATTACTTCCGGACGGACCAAAATTTCACAAAAATCAATTCGGATTTACGATAGGAAAATCAACAATAGACGCGGCTATCTCGGTCAGAAGGCAGGTGTACTCGTCAGACGAGAACTACGTTTTAGGTATCTTCTTGGATATCTCAGGTGCCTTCGACAACGCATGGTGGCCAATGATACTTCTTAAATTAAAATCACGCGGCTGTTACCGTAACATCTATCAGCTTATTTACTCCTATTTCTTACATGGCTCAGCTAAACTAAAACTTGGTCATCATTCTGTGTCGAAGGCATTGACCTTGGGATGCCCTCAAGGATCGGTGTTAGGCCCTTATTTATGGAACTTAGGGTTTGATGATTTCCTCGCGATACCTCTACCGCACGGCTGCTCACTTACGGGTTACGCGGACGATGGCCTACTGCTTATTAAATCTAATACTCGTGCCGGGCTTGAAAATTTAGCCGATACAAGCTTGCGTTTAATTTCTAGTTGGGGTAAACGAAACCGTCTGACTTTTGCACCTCACAAAACATTTCAATTACTTCTCAAAGGAAATCTAAAATCGTCGCCTAGCATTAAATTTGATGGTATAACAGTTAAAAAACGAAATAGTGTTTGTTATCTCGGCCTTGTTTTAGAGAGGAACTTTACATTCATTGAACATATCAAAACAATCGGAGAAAAAGCAAAAAACAACTTTTATGCTTTGACAAGGATTTCCACGTCAACCTGGGGGCTTTCCTTTAACACCTTGAAAATCGTCTACGGGGCTACGTACCTGGGATGCATTTGTTACGGGTCGCCTGTTTGGGCTGATAGGGCCACAATAGGCGCGGCACGACGTAAACTACTTCAAAGTCAACGGTTGGCGTTGATTTTCTTGTGTAAAGCCTATCGGACTGTTAGTACTGAAGCCTTGCCCGTCTTGGCAGGTGTTTTACCGGTTGACCTCGAAATACAGCGTCGCGCGGCTATGTATTATTCAACCAGAGAATTTTTGAAAAACGATTTTTTAACCCTTCGCGAACGTAATAGGATCGATAGATTATTTAAACCGCAAACAGATGTTTCCGAGGAACTGATGGTGGAATGGCAGGTTAGATGGGAAACGTCTATTAAGGGCCGTCATCTTTACCAGTTTTTTCCATCCGTTCATGAGCGGCTGGAGAAGACTTGGATGGAGATTGACCATTGTGTAGCCCAGTTCCTTACGGGACATGGTAACTTTAAAAGCAAATTATTTTCATTTAAGCTTGTCGTTTCACCATTGTGTCAGTGTTCGACAGCGAACAGTGAATATGAGCAAAGTGCACATCATATTCTGTGGGAGTGTGGTCTTTGGCATGACGAACGTAACGCTTTACTAGATAGTTTGCAACCGACATCCGGTGTTGTTTACTATGAGGATCTTGTTGCCACCAGAGCAAATTTCCGTGCTTTCAGACGCTTTTGCCATACCTACTATTGGAATCAAAATAACAGCTCCTAAAATCATAGGACCCATTTAATTTGTAAATTTAAATCCGTGGTGCCTGGCAACTGGGCCTAACTCAGTTGTGAAATCTCTATTCCTTGCTAATATTAGCTATTTCTTTTTGTCTCCCGCTTGCAATGGAGGGAAGTGGAACATATATTTTTCCTACTCCTCCTTTTTTACTATTTCTGATTAATTTCGTTGCGGGTTCCAAGACAGTCAATCATTTCCCCTGGGACACACCGAGCTTCACTGTTTCGGTGGTATTCGTTGGTCTCATTGTAGATCCTGGCTTACAGGAGTTGCAATGACGGGCATGTGTGGTGGGCTAGTCCCATACAAAAAAAAAATAATCTTTTCAGTAATCGTTTTTTGCAGGTTGTGGGTGTTGGGGACGGCTATATCTATCAGGTAAGTGGTTTTATTTATTTTATCTACTAAGGTTATATCTGGTCTATTGTAATGTACTGTCCTATCTGTAAGAATGGCTCGGTCGTAATAGAGCTTATGAGTAGCATTTTCTAGGACAGTTTGGGGTGAGTATTTATAGTAAGGTGTGTAACAATAATTATCAATAAGTTTATGTTTTAGAGCGAGCTGTTGGTGCACAATATTGACTACTTGGTTATGTCTGTGGGTGTAGTCAGTCTGGGTGAGAGTTGTGCATGCACCCGTTATGTGCTGTATGGTTTCGGGGTGGGTATGACATTTACGACATTTGTCGTTTATAATTGTAGGGTCCTTTATTATAAACTTCCTGTACTTTCTGGTGTTAATGATTTGGTCCTGTATGGCTATCATAAAACCTTCAGTTTCGGGAAACAAGTTTCCTATTTTAAGCCACTTATTCGATGCTACTGAGTCTACGTGTGGCTGCTCGAGATCATGAGGATGCCGCCCGTGAAGTACTTTCTTCTTCCAGTTTTCCATCTTCCGATTTTGCGGTTCACTATCACTGAGACTCAGAGTACTGGCCTGATCTTTAAGGTTTAATGGGGTATAGTTTTCATCGATCTGGGCTATTGCTGCATGTATTTTACTGGAGTTAGATTTTGAATCAAAGAAAATTTTAAGTCTGCTAATTTGTTTCTGCCATAGGTGGTGGATGTCAATAAAGCCTCTTCCTCCATCCTGTCTTTTAATGGTTAGTCTCTCTATGGCAGATTTGGGGTGTAAATTGTTATGTTTAGTAAGTGTAGTTCGTGTAGCTCGCTCTATCTGTTCTATGTCGGTTTTGGTCCATTTGATAATCCCAAAAGAGTATGTCAGTATTGGTACAGCGTAGGTATTAATCGCTTTAATTAGATGTTTCCCAGCTAATTGACTTTTACACAGTAAATTTATTCTTCTCCTGTACTCAGTATTCAGTGTGTTTTTGATGGTTTTGTGGTCTAGTCCTTTGCGCTGGTTATACCCTAAATACTTATACACCTCAGTTGGTTCCATAGCTTCTATTGTATCGGTATCGTTAACTGTATAGTCACCGGGTCTGATTTTGCCTCTAATAATATGTAGTGTTTTGCATTTATCTAGTCCAAATTGCATATTAATGTCATTGCTAAACTCAGTTGTAGTATCTATCAGTTCTTTCATATCAGTTTCAGATATCTTATATTATAATTTTTTATTATAGATTATAATTTAATATCATCCATATAAATGAGATGAGAAATAACAGTATCCTGGTTATTGTGTTTGAGGCAATATCCAACCCGGCCACGATTCAGCATATTAGATAACGGATTAAGGGCGAGGCAGAACCATAAGGGACTCAAGGAATCACCTTGGTATATTCCTTTTTTAATCAATATCTGTCTAGTTGTTACAGAATTACTTAGGTAACTTAATTGCAAAGTTGTTTTCCACCTCTTCATTATAACACGCAAGAAATCTATTATTTTTGAATTTATTTTGTAAATCTCTAAAATTTTAACTAACCAAGAATGTGGAATACTATCAAAAGCTTTTTTATAATCTATGAAGGTACAATGTAGGTTTCTGTTTTTTGTAGTAGCATGTTTGTGGATAGTCGAATCAATTACTAACTGTTCCTTGCATCCCATATGTCCCCGCCTGCAGCCTTTCTGTTCTTCTGCAATGATATTGTACTGTTCAATATGTTTACTTATTTTAGATGAAATAACTGATGTTAATATTTTATATATTGTAGGCAAGCAAGTTATTGGTCTGTATTGGGAGGCATGTACAGTATGCACTCCTTTTGGGAGCATATACGTTATTCCTGTGGCTAAAAATTCTGGTATGACTTGTTTCCCTAATATTATTTCAGTTAAATTCTTTGCTAATGGCTTGTGAAGCAAGCTTAGTTTTTTATACCAATAATTATGGATTCTATCTACTCCCGGCGCTTTCCAATTATGAAGTCTAACTGTGATATTTGCTATGTCTGTTTCTGTGACCTCTACAAAATTCATTTCTTCTATTGCCTTCCAATTATTCTCCTCTTCTTTAATCCATTCTGCGCTTTCGTTATGTTGTACTTGTTTCTCCCAAATCTCAGACCAAAAATTTTCGAGCTCATCTTTATTAGGTATTTCAGCGTTACTATCCCTTACGTTCAATGTTGGTTTAGTCAAGTTCCTGTAAAACATTTTCTCATTTGTATTGAACAATATATTATCACTTCTACGTTGTTCTGCTTTTTCATACCTTCTGAGTCTATGAACCTTAAGTGCTAGCTTCTGTTTTAAAGTATCTAAAAATTCTTCCGGTTTATTATTATTATTCTCGTGTCTAGTATGTGTTAATTTACTTTTAAATATAGCTTCAACTTTTTTAACTACATTCCTTGATCTATTGTTATTAATATATTGTGTAAGTAAACCGCATTCTGCTCTAAGTTTTTCTATATCTTTTTCAAGTCTAATTTGCCAAAAGGGTTTATTATTATTGTGTTTTGTTTTATTATTTCCTACATATCCGGTGATTTTAAAGTTCAACTCTTCAGATATAACAAGCGCTGTGCAGTAAATAAGTGTGTGTAAATCTAGTAACTGTGTATCTTCTGATATGAATTTGTGCAATATGTTCTCATTAAATATTAATACTAATTGTAAAAGTTTAGGAGTGTATTTTAGTTTAGGTAATTTTGGTCGCACCGTTGGGTCCATCCCAGAGTATTGTACTAGAGCTGTCTTAAATTTTTCTAGTAATTCTTGCGTGCTTGAATCTGGTAATGGGTCCGGCTCAGCCAAAACACTTATGTCGTTTTCTATTGTTAATGTTAAGGATTCCGTCTGCGTTTCCGCACATAGAGTGTCCCCAACATTATCTAACGGCGTTAAACTATTATATGTATTAAAGTGAACTACTTGATTACTATTAAGAGTACTACACAATAAAAGATCCATATCTGATTGGGTACGGTCTTCAGAGGGAGGATTTACTTCTGCATTTTCTAGCTGTAGCCTTACTTCTTCTTTTAACCGTTCTAACTCTGCCTGGGATAACAACTTATTTCTGATAATAGTTCTTCTCTGATCGGATATTCTCTGTTCGGAAACATTAATGTCGGGATATTTTTGTGAGAAATATTCATGTAATAGTTTTCTGTATATGGTCATATCGGTCTCTAATTTTGTAATGTAGTAGTATGTACGCATGATGAATAGGTTAACTTCTTTACTCCATCTCATGCGTACTCTTGGTTTGCCAGCCTTGGTGGACGCGGGTAGAAAGGTATTCACCTCCCGCGCAACATCCAAGGTCGGTGAGGGTGGTGTATCTGCATTACTAATAGTCAAAGGTGAAGTTGATAAAGAGGGTGTGTATGAAATGGTACTAGGGCTAAATGGCTCTATTGGGCTATTTGTTCTGTCTGTCAGTCTGTCAAATTCGTCGAGGGGTTCGGCTGTTGTATCCTTATCGGTGGGAGCCCGCCTGCTCAACTCCTCACCGCTGACGGTTCGCATGCTGAGACACCCAGCGTCAGCTCCAGGTGTGCCCCGGCGATCGCCCCCGGGCAGCGGTCCTATACGTTTCTTCATTGATCGCGTCTCCATATTGAATGGGTTACCAGAGCCACGTTGGCCACGACAGTAATTTCTCGTTCGTGTGTCCGCCCCCCACGTGATTAGATGGTCAATCAGGACGTGTGGCTGGATTTTAGGGATTATTATTATTATTATTATTTTACCTGTCTGAGCGTCATAATGATGGTGAACACGACCGCTCCGAAGCGTGCGATGGTGCGGTAGATGAGCAGCTGTCCTACGGCCGAGCTCACCGACAGCACGATACAATCTGCCGCGAACACCGGGTGCTGTGGACAAAGGATGCCGTGATATTAAAGGAAAGGATTTGTTATTGCGCTTTGCACAGAATGCACAGCGTGTATGTGCAGCGTGTGTACTGACGTGCAGCAGGCTGAGCGGCGGCGCGTGGTGCGCGTGCGCGGCGGCGGTGAGCGCGCAGGAGAAGGCGTTGACGGCGCACAGCATGTGCAGCGCGCCGCACTGGTAGCGCGCGAACACCGCGCCCTGCCACGACGACGTGAAGCTGTCGCACACCATGTACAGCGCCAGCAGCGCCACGCCCGACAGCGTCATCGCGCTCGACACTGCAACAACACAACAAAACTAATATCCGTGTTTCGCACTTCATACTTTGGTATCTTGTTTCGAGCCGACTTACCGACGTTGTCGTCGTGGCTACCGAACATGAAGAGCACCATGCCGACAGAGATGAGTATTGCGGTCACGTACTCGTACAGCTCGTACTTGTTGCGAGATATCAGCTTGCCCATCAGCATCACCGGGATCACCTTGCACGACTTTGATAGCACCTACAAGTGGGTAAGCAGCGTGTTAATTATTGGTACGTGATTGTTCTCAGACTGCTTCTTCGACTGGGAATATGAGTTGGCAGGAAAGAAGTGGGAAGTGGCAGTGGTACCGTACCTGCGTGGGGAAGCTGACGTACTTGAGCGCCTCGTACTGGCACCAGGCGCTGAGCACGTTGGTGAGCGCGCAGTAGGAGAACTTGTAGAGCGGCGCGGGCGCGAGCGGCGCGCGCGTGCACAGCAGCCGCGCGCCCGCCACGCACAGCGCTGTGAGGCGGTTCACGAACACCAGGAACTGAGAGTCGCTGAACCGCTGCGTGCTGCCGTCTGACATCACGTAGTTCTGCGCGCAACATAAACCAGCACAAATCAGTAAACATATAACTTTTTGGTATTCATTATTTCACCCTCGATTGCAATCTCTATAAGGTGTAATTCTTGGAAGCGTTATCATAGTGTTTCTGCCTCAAGTTCAGGCCGCAAACACATGATCAGAAATTATGAAAATGGTTTAACTAGATAGGTAGTCCTACATCCTATAATAAATAGTGTTGTTTGAGACCTGCGTCATGATCTTCTCCTGCAGCAGGCCCCACACGAGGTAGGCGGCCATGAGGCCGGTGAAGCAGAAGGCGAGCTCTGCGCCCTCGCGCGCGGAGCCCTCCTCCTTGCGCGCCTTGCTCGCCTCCGGCAGGCGCTCGCCCGGCTCGCCGAAACACGCGAACAGCACGCGACCAGTGTAACTCGTGTTCGCTGAACAATTACATACTTAATGAGTTACGAGAGTACTAAATAACACCAGACTTCATTAACTAAAGGAGCATCCAGTCAGACCAAAACAAAAACTATTTTAAACTATCATTTGGTACAGTTCGAGTTCCAAGTCAGGGAAAACAATCCCGGCGCCGATAAACCTTTCCGCCAAGTATATTGTTTTCTAGTCAAGGAATAAGACCCCACGCACACCGCCGGAGGCGCAGCGAAGAGCGATTGAAAATAATTTAATATAAACCTTACTCTGCCTTGACATACGGTCAATATAAGAATATATCATAAGAATAGCATGTGGTGCTCGGAGCGCCCTCAAACTTCATATTCCGAATGTATCTTCTATTGCTTGCCCCAGCCGTGTGCGCTGGGCCTTAGTCCACTAACTTAATACAATTTAGTCCATAGGTACATGCAATTGTTTAAACATTGTACAAAAAGTCGGTTTGCCCAAATGCCTAAAAAAACTGTGCGGTACACAAAGGTCGAGTACATTAGGTACTTAGAAAGGCAGATAATATAACATGTATGGGCTTTACCCAATGTATTGGGTTTTACCATTTATTTTCTTACAAAAATCTCCTATCTCCTGGATTATTTCTGCGTAACTAAGGTTAGAGGTTATCAAAATTAAAGCATATAAATATTGAGTTAGCAAGGTCTAAAACAGAACCAAACCAAGTTTATCATCATCGACTACGTTGAAGCTTACATTCTTGCGCCAGCTTTTGTTTTGTATTCTACAATTGATGTTACGTCATAACTGTGATGCCACAACAGTTTTGAATTTTTAAACCCTTGGCATATTTTAGGGTTATCGTAATTTTTATGTGTCTTCGTTTCTAAAGTTAGACGGCGACGAGTAGGTAATATGATGTCATGTAGTGATTTCTTCGTATTTTTTTTTGCAACATGATATGACAGCCGCCGGCACGCGGCTGTCTCTAATTACTGCCGCTTCCTGTATCTCTGTTGCTATTTATTGACTTATAATATTCACGCAATGAGATTAAAGCTTTAGATATCTGGTATTTGATTCATATTGAAGTTGTTCATTTAAACAATGTTAAATAATATACCACTTGATATCACTACATAACTTTCAAAAAGTTCTACACTTAATTAATCTAAATCTCTAGTTAGCATAATTAGTGGAGCATAAAAGCAACCAGATAACAAAACTAATTGACTAATTAACAAAAAAATATGAGTCGTGATATCACGCTCATATACGCTAGATAGATATTGAACACTGAGCAACTCACAGAGCTTGTCGAAGTAGTTGATCTTCTCGAGGTACTTGTAGAGCAGGAACATGGGCAGCAGCACCGTGGAGTAGCCCACCAGGTTCAGCAGCAGCCGGAAGAACCTGCAACCACACGATTATGTCACTTTCAGGCAGGGAGAATCCAAGCGCATAGTCAGACAGGCCGTAGTGAACGCACCAGACGTATCTCAGCTGCTGCGGGTCAACAACTTCTGTGTACCGTACGTGACTGTGAGTAGTGCGGATACTCACGTACGGTACACAGATCATAATAATATGACAATACAATACTTCTTTACGCGTCGATGGTACCTGCCAGGTTTGATGCTGTCAATATTAATGTCGGGTCTTCTTATTTTTGTATGCCAGTTGAAATCGTCATGAACTGTCCCTCGTCAGGAGGTTGACGAGAGGGGTGTGCCGGACTTTTACCGGCTAAAACCACTGGATCGTCCTCTTCTACCTATGGCCGGGAGTACGGGGTTCACTTTCGCATTCGCCGCGCCTCCGACAGGCCTTGACCCGAGTGCGAGATGGCGGGTATCTCCTCCGGGTTCGGATCAAGGTCCTACTGTTACACAGTTCACAGTGCAAGTACGAAGCTTGAGGAATTATCGCAACAATATTTGTATATTGGATATGGATTTTTTTTGGCATCATAAAAATCAGAATCTCATATATCGAATAGGTCTTTTAATGATTTTAAATCCTCTATATAAAAAAAAGAATGGTAATGCGGCCAGTCTCCTGGGCACGTTTCCCGCCATTGACGGAGATGAGGATATTTTTTTCGACGCTTTGTAAATATGTAATTTTTTTTTAGTTACATAAGTTTAGTTATAAATGTAGATATTTCTTGTTTTAGTATTGTTTCTGTTAAATAAATATCTTAAAAAAAAGAAACAAATATGATTACTTATTTGGCTTTTTAGCACTTATGACTATACATATATTTATCTTCCAAATATCCATTCGTTTACGAGTTAAGTAGCCTAATATCGTATAAGATATCGATCTATTCCGGCTACCCCTCGTAACCGGAACAGATAAGATAGGTCATTATTTCAAATTATGAAGCTGTACCAAATATAACGACATGACGCGTAAATTGTGAGTTTTGTCGTTCCGGATTCTGGTATCGTCGATAACAGGAATCATTACGAATACTTATCGCAACGATTAAATCGCTCACTCAAATACTCGCGCGCAAATACCCACTGTTATACAACCGCGCTTTTAAGGCGCTACCTCGATTTTATTTGCCATTTGCCATGGCAGATTGTAAGACAACCAGCTTACCAATGGATCTGAAATTTTGATATAGGTAAATTGATACCTTTATCTAGATTCTGCCAGAACGAAAACACGATACTGATAATTTTACTCGATCATAATTAATTTCGAAAACACGTCTCTAAAAGTACTATTTTTGATTTTACAAGCAAGTTACACGATCTTTATGTTTAAAAATTACTCTAATACATTCGTAACATCAATATTAAGGTTCTGTCAGAACAGTTTTTCCATAACTATTACCAATCATTTTTAAATAAAGTTTTAAGATTTTGTATTTTTTGAGCGGCCGCGATCATGGTAGACGCTACGCAATTCTGAACCTTATGCCCGTGCGCTAGCGATTGATACACAATAATGTACGAAGACGAGCCAGTCGGGCGATTGGGCTCTTCGGGGTTGGACCTATGCATGTTGTCGCTCCGGTCATAGGTATATTCATTTGTGACGTGATGATCTTAGGTTTTAAATATTTTGTAAGTGTAAATATTAGTTGGCTTAGACGTTATAGGTAATACTTATATTATTAAATTAGGTTTAGGTTTTATAATATAAAATGGCAAGAACTTAAAAAAAATATAGTTTCTTAAAGAAAAAAGAAAACAACACCTCAAAGAATGTGCCAAAAATGCAGGAGGTGAAAAAGGCAAGGTAAATAAAATAAAATCATCATTACCTATCTATGCAACTAGTATGTAGTTATGTAATTTGTTAATTTTAGTGAAATTGTTGTTCTATAATCTATAACATATTTTTGTAGTTGTAAACAATAACACCATTCGTAGGAGAGTTGTAACTATAGGTAGATCTCGCCAAACTTTATGGTGGCTTTGGATATTGCTCGAGTCGCTGCATAAACACCATTTTAGGCAGGGAGGTAACAGCGGGTGATGGTGGGCCACATAGGTACCTACAACAAGGTTGTACGCGTATAGGTACTCGGAAGTTAGATGCGATGCGATCAGCCACTATTAAATTTGGCGAGAACTTTTGGTATATCTACACTAATATTATAAAGAGGAAAATTTTGTATTTTTGTTTGTTTGTATAATGGAGAAACTCAAAACTACTGGACCGATTCTAAAAATTATTTTACCATTACAAAACTACATTACCTATCCACGAGTAACATAGGCTATATTTTATCTAGGTAAGTAATATGAGTGTTATTAGATATTATTGTAAATATTAGCACAAATCACTAAATAAGTAGCTACTACGTAAACATAAACACAAAACAAAAACAACAAAAAATCTATGGAGACTTTGTTTTGTGTTATTTTTCTTGTATTGCCTTTTAGGAGAAGTTTACAAAATGAACGGATTCTGCCAGAAAAAACAATATGTACTTTAGATGCCGTTCCAGCAACGAATTTTTAACATTACATTATTATTTATATTTCAGTTTTAATAAATACGTTTAAAAATGTATTATTATTGAGGTAGCTATGAAAAGAAATAACACAATTCAGCATTTTTTGCGGGCGCTATCTTGGATTTTTAATTTATCAAGTCCTTTTATTTGATACCGATATTGAAGGTTTTGTAAAAAAATATGCTATTCGCCATTTGTGGCGGCGGCCATCTTGGGCCGATATTCACCAAATAAAGCTAGGAACACTTCCGATTAATTCCCATTTCAAACAAAAAAAAACTAAACAACTATCGACTCAGCCGTTCAGGATATACACAAACACACACACACAACACACCACACACATACATACATACATACAACCATGCACGTCCAACTTATCATATTAAGTTTTCATTACAAGTATTTTTTGTAAATACAAAAAAAAAAATAATCCGATTAAAAATTAAATGTAAGTTGCGGCTCCTTATCTTCCCTGTTCGGTTCTTTTGACCCCGCACTGACCTCGATGTGTGCGATTCGCGCGAAGTTCAAATTTGACACATTGAGTGAAGACGATAGCTTGCGCGAAGCGCGCGACGCGCGGGGCGCGCGGGTCGTAGTGGGCGGAGCTATCTAAAATGAAAATATTCGCGGTAGCGTCTTAAACAACAATACACGTGTAATTTTCGCTCCAAGTGTAAACAGAATTATCGGCTTTTCTTTCCCTGTGGATATTGGTTTCCCTTTCCATATATTTTGTGTGGATATCTTATGTTTCCATTCATAGATCAACTACTTAATATTTACAACACGAAAATTAACAATTGTATTATAGTAGACCTACACTGTGCATAGAACTTATTTCGTCATATCGCCTGGGACTTGGTCAATATAATCACATGATTAATCTTTTCTTTGCACAGGTGCTTCCAAAACTATCGGCTCTAATTTCTTTTCATGCTTAGCATGTAATTTATTGACACACAAAAAATCTATTAAATATGTTATTTCTAACACCTTTGGAACCTCTGAGCCATTTATTTTGCCATTTGGCAAATAGCACGACATTTGAGATCTTATAAATTATTTGCTTAATATGCTCTGATCTCAATTTACATAAAACACTAGGCCATAGCTTATATTCAAATAGCACACATTTATTTACAGTCACAATTTAAAACCATACTGCATTATGTTACATCCATAAAATATAATAAGCATCATTAGAAGCTTAACAAAAATACAAAAATCTACACATTGAAATAAATACTTTATATTATATACTCTCCTTTGCACACCTAATCCCTACATTGGCTAACAAACCATTGTTTAAATCAGCAATTGATTCTAAAAACAAGAATTTCCTGTGTGCTATTTATAACTGGTGTAATATAAATCATAAAGGTATAACTGTTAACACATGAACACTGCTCTGCTGAGTGGGCAAATGGTATTAAAGCAGGATGCAGCTATTTAAGTGATTGGGAATTTTTGTTTACAACATGAATGTAATCTGATATGACAATTGACATATTGCACACACAAATCAACAAATTATTGAAAAAAATGCAGTATGGTGAGTGGGTGGTCTTAGACGATTTTTTTATTTGTGGTAACAATACAAATAAAAAAATAATTTGTGACACATATAAGTATAACAGCTAAAATTCTGCTAGTGACATAGGTACATAGCAGTTGGATAGCAACCGCAAAAAATAGCAATAAGAATACTTAAAGGCCATAAACAGTGCTTACCATGAATATTCAATATCACTGAGTGTGGCGGACTGCTCGTAGGCATCAATGAGCAAGTGGTACATGTGCGAGATCAGCAGCATCACCACCAAGCAGATCAGCACCACCATCCTGCAACACAAAGGGATAATAAGTATGTAAAAAATGGTACCATAGTTTGAAAATATTTAATACTCTCTTTAAACTGCTTTTAATAATTGGATTTGCATAGGAACATTTTGTATCAAGTTAAAGTAGAATTACTTTTATAATTTCTTTTTTACTGAAATAAATTGTAAAATTAGTCATGCTCCGCAGTTAACTCAGTAGCTTTGAGTGATTTAATAATAATGGTATATAAACAAAGACTACATTAGCAAAAGCCTGAAAAGTAACATATTAACGAGTCAGGACTAAAGTAATTATTCTAAGATGAAAAAAATTTTATAAGTACAGCATCCTGAGTATGATCAGAAAGAATGTTTAATGTTTACACCTGCGATTATCGCGTTATTACTTTTAAAGCCTCATAAAACTTATACTACTACTCCAGGAATGATATCTGTATGCAAATAAATTTCAAATTTTAGAAAACTGAATGCAACAGAGCATGATAATCAAGTCAGTAGAATCTGATCATCATGTCGTATGTAACATTCGGCAAATATACAGATTGAATTAATTCAATCACAAGATAAATCTGCAATTATTTAACGTCCGGCTAATACATTCTCACACGTCATCTGACCGAGATAAGCCTCACGATCTCTCTCATGAGCTAGGTATTGTAAATTAATAATTGTTTGGTCCACTCGGTAATAATACGCCAATGTTTGTTACATTATATATGAAACTTACCATACCGCTACCCTTGAACTCATTTTTGCGGTTTAACCACGCGAACAAACACCAACAAATAGCTAACACATATAAAGAATACTGACTGATATGTAATAAATGCTTTCGTAATTACTAGCTGTTAATTTACTATAAAATAAAATTTATTTTCAGCATTTCTGTGAGCCTCCGACACATCCCCGCCCGACCCATAGTTCTGATTCTGAAACGTCAGTCGTCAACTAAACTAGCCGGATCACTTGACAGCCCGTGTGACTTTGACGGATCGATATGTTGCTAGCCTTTAATAATAAATAACACTATTGTTTGTGACTTGGATATCGTTTAATCTTTCGCAGCAACTCAAAGCAACTCAAATGCTTTATCCAATTAATTTAAACTCACAAAAAAATAAAGCATTAATTATGAATAGTTTCTATCATACCGCATTTATGACCACCATTTGATTAGAGAATGTAAGTGCCGTAATTCCCTGTCGTAACTCCGTGCCATTGAACAGGCAGGTTAAATATTGACAAAAAGAAAAATAAAAAGCTTAATAATGACGTCGATAGTTTGCTAACTTGTGTAATTTTTATTATTTATAATTTAATTGTTTTTGTGTATACCGTAAATAACTCAAAACATAGTATAATTTTATGCATAATTTTAAAGATAGTCCCGTTATTACAGACCTTATGGAACACCAAATAGCATATGATTGTTGTAGACATGTGGTTTGAGGCTGTAATGTTTTTACTGGAATTTTTAGCCGCATTATGTGCTGTGGCTGTATGCGGACCATGCCTGTTGGCGTGTGCGCGACGGTTAATAATTGGCGACGATGTGTTGCACAGAAGCGGCCCTGTATTGCGCGAAGCAGATGTGCTCGGCTGCGACGAGCCCGCTTGTCCCTATTACAAAAAGAATGTAAAGTACCTCATGGTGCCGGCTACACGGAGACGGATGTACGGCTCACCCACCAGACAGTGTTCATAATTTAGGTTTTTTTGAAGAATTGTATTTTTCTAGTCTATTACACTTTTGAGCGATTTCGGTGATTTTAATCCTTGGGGTCCTCATTACAGATAATTATTTAGACCCATAATGCTATGTCTAACAACGAATCAACTGTGAATTTTAAAAGCTGACCCTCCTGATACCTCAATCATTTGGTTGCTCTTTATTTTACTTAGGTATACCATTTTAGAGCGAAGTCAGCCTTTGTCCGTAGAAACGAGTATTAGCCAAATACAGCAGCTGACAAATGTATCGTTATCGGACCTTGCAATTCTTTTTTCTCTTCAAAAATTTATTTTACTGTCTGAAAAATGTGAAAAATTGCTTTTTTCTGTTAAGAAACAGTATAGGGAGTAACAGTAATCAATTAGGGAGATCTGAAAAATCGATGATGTTTATCTTTGGAAATGTACACTGCCCATGTTCAATACCCATGCTGAAATAAAAGCATTTAGCTCGTAGAATTGCTGTTGATGTTAAACAGGACAATTTAAATGAGACCGACTTGGAGAATATTGAAGGTTTGGGCAACTACGATGGAAGGAAGATTTGAAGAGAAATTTGTATAAGATTCCGAGAAGAATAATAAAAGGCTCTGAATGTCAAGACGGCAATTGGTGCAACCTCGACAAACAGCGCATGAGACAAGGACTGCCCTCAGCCCTGAATGGATAGTCTCGCCCTGATGTTCCTGCGGTGCTCAACTATATGGCACACATTCGCAGAATGCCTTATTACTAAGAATTTTGGAACCCTCTGGAATACCTACTCATCGTTTTCAAAGCTATAAACTTAAAACTGTAAAATAATTATAATTCCCAAAACCAAAAGAATAATCAAATAGGTATGTAACAATATTCCATTTTTATTGACGTTTTAGTACAATACGAAACATGTTAGAAGAGTTATTGTATTATGAGGGATCGGTCCCGTGGGTGTTGTCCAATTTCCTCGTTGTCGAGGCAGATGTCGGGGTCGCGCTTGTACCGCGGGTTGGTCGCGCAGGCGGCGAGCCCGGCGCCCGCGCTGCGCAGCCGGTCCGCCAGCAGCGACGTGAACAGAGTCTCGCTGTTGCACTCGCTCACCTCTACGGCACGCCGTTTTTCCTGCACACAGATAACATTTTAACCGAACAGTTGACAGCAACGATCCCTTTGATGTGTTCAAACTCCATACCCCGTATTAAATGCAAATCATTCATCTTTATATCTTTTATAGCATCAGATCTAATAAGAATCTACATACAATAATCCCTTTTATTACTTTTTTAAACACACATAAGAACACTATCGTTATTGCAATCCTCAGAAGGTGAGGATAAAAGGCCAGATGTGTCTGATATCAATGGAAATCTGATACACCGATGTCGCAGCCACAGAACCACACAAGTTATCAAGACAACTCGAGGAATTATAGGGGCAAGTGAAGGGTTTACACCAGGGGCTTCCGTATCATATTACAGACTCCGGCGGAACAACGGTTAATTAAATATTAAATAAATGTATGATAAAAAGTATACCTAGCATTACATGCCAACCAAACAAACCAACTCAGCAATGCGCTTGGTATTACCAAGCAACTGAACTTTAAAAATGACGAAAACAGCGCAAGATGGATACAGGATGTTCTGTGCTGGGTCGTATACTAACTGGAGCCACGCCGGCGAGCGCGCACTTCTGCTTGAAGTAGAACAGCAGCACGGTGAGGATGGCGGCGACCGCGTGGAACAGCCGCACAGTCATGGTCGGCTCCAGCTCCAGCTGCTCGTCCTCACAGCGCCCGCTCGGCACCCCTCTCACATAGCTCGCCGCTCCTGCGCCGGAAATATCAATAGCTGCTATTTTAATAATTTTAAGTGACTGGAGTTCTATTACGGCTTTTTCATGCTTATTCACATAATCTGAAGACTGACAGAATATTATTGTTTATTTTTTCGCTGTCAAATCTTTATGCGAGGTCTTGTATATTAATTCAAACTCTTCTGAACTTTTCTTTTCGAATCCTTTTATACGCCGTCTTATTAGAGCATTAAACGAACTCTGAGTACGCCGTTGGTGTGGTTTAAACATTTTCAGTAATCCTCCAATTATTATGTACCATTTCTTAGAATACAAATAAATTACCCTTAGTCGAACCACAACTGCCTGTTTTAGCGACATCCCCTTTAAGCTTTAAGAGAGTTTTTAGATAATCCGATCTGTTATCGGAGCTGACACCGATATGTTACCGGCACCGTTGTATGCCCGTGAACAGTCGGACCAAATTGTTTTTGAGCGTGCTCAAAGTGTAAGTTGTTTTTGATGACGATGACCAGCCCGTATGAAGATTTCGAGCAAATAACATAATCGATACATATTTTTCTGCAATGTATGAAAGGGGCATAATATGGGTATCGGCGGTCGGCTTTCGTCATCCGACACTGATATCGTATCGGATAATCTGAAATCGTTCTAAGGCTATTTTTAATATCGTGTCGACTTCATCACGCACGCAGCTTTTTTATTCAACTAGCCTAGGTATTTATTATAAATGCATGTAATAAATACTCACGCACCGCATGCTTATATTACACGCATTACAAGAGAGACTTGTAAGGACACTTGCGAGGCTTACGCGCGCGTGGCAATACCGCAAGCGGTATGAAATTATCGTTAATAATAAAAACACCTTTATAAGGTGATGAGGTCACTCTTCGTAGCACGTTTGCTACGCAAGCCTACGAGATCTGTGTGATAAAGCAAACTTACGTTTCGTAAATATCACAATTTCATTTTCTTTATCGATTTTTAAAGGTATACCTAGCTACACAAGTCACAGCTAGTAGGTACAAACAGTTGCCCCAAATAACCCAGAAGTAATACAAACACACAATTAGTACCTAATCATGAAGAGACCAAGTAGAGATCGTGGCTTATCACTCTTGGAAAATAAGATATATTGTTGATTCATGTTTTTGGGGATTTTATCTCGTGTCTAAACACAAACGTAAATAATGTTATATTAACTTCTAATTATATTCGATTGTTATGTTTATTTAGGGCACATTTCTCAGAACTGATATTCATTGTTTCCTAAGCACCATTAATGTCCCTGACAAGAAAGTAATGGCATGAATATAAAGTTAATTAGTATCTCCTCCCACTTCCCTGTCGGCAGTGTTGTCATCATAGCCACCTGACTGTTATTGTAAATAGACCGACATTCTATTACCTTAATTACCACTCTACTTGAACGATAAAGGTCAACGTTTGGAGAAAAACAGTAATAGAACATTCATTAAGTATAATAGAACCTTCCATTATGAATTAGTATAGAAGAATAAGTGAAGTTTACTTGTCAATGGTTTTCTATCGGTAGGTATACCGCCTCATTTTGTTTACTAGTCCATAGGTCTGTATAGTCTCTGCGACTTTGTTTACAACTTTATCAATCCTTTATTTCACTGCAAGCTGATACTATTACGAGCCGTTTACAGTTAAAAACCTGTGTATTAAAGTATCGTTTATATACTTATAAGCTATTTTAGGTTTTTAAATATTTGTGAAAGTCTAAGGTAAATTTTAAATTAGGTACATTGACGCGGACGGAGTCAGGGGCAATAGCTGCTGCAAAATAGTAATCTAGTGTGGTGCGTGTGACGTCCACGCGCCGGCAGTTAATGTCTCGAGTGATAGATGGCGCTACTGTTTGTACGCAATCATTTCCGCACATAAATAACCACCGACTGAGAATATACTGAAGTACATGATTATTTTACTTAATCAGATGGATTCTATGCCGAACTTAAAATAACACTTCCTTCATAAACTATGTAAAGTATACAAGTACTGTATACATACCTAAAATATTATGTGGGAAACGCTTTATTTGACTCCATTTTGGCTTCGTTGACTTGTGGCTCTTTTAGTAACTATTTATCTAAAGTTATTGATAGTAATAATATCTTAGGGATTTTTTCACAAAGAAAAGATAAGTAACTAGTTTATCTCAAAAACTTAAAAGGTTATCTAAGCATTTGATTTAAACCTTCGCCTTAGTTTAAATCTGGAACTACCGCAGGGGTTAGCTTCTGAGAAACAGAGCTCAGCTTCTATAACCTCAGAGTGGAAATAATTCAAATTTATTTACTTTACCACATACAACAATTATTACAGGACCATATAAATGTAATAGTATAGTAACAATATACCATGTTACCCGCTACATAAGTCGATTAGGTACCTAAAAATAAAACCACAAAACGAATCATTATATCGTCATCACTGAGAAGGAAAACCGGGAATAAGATATCTAACCTATTTATCTGTGAACGTCAGCAAAAGCGACACTTTATTATAAATTATGAAATATCTCTTCCCCTTTTTTTGAGCACGCGAAAAAATACTAATAAACAAGATAAAACTCCGCATATGTACCAAGTGGCCACTCTAAGAAGTGCCAACATTTGATGCATCATATAATCTGCTGATCATTATTTTAAAGCTAAGTACTAGTATCTCACTATCATTGTAAAAAGTCATGAGTGAACTGAAAGTTTCTGAAACTTCAAAAGTTTCAGAAACTTTCAGTTTCATCAGAATGAAGAATAGTCATCAAATATATTTAGGTCTGACGTAGTTCTTAAGGTTAATCAATTGTAAAATCGATCGACCGATCATTATTATAATAAATTCATGATGCTATCATTATGACTCGCAGGTCCATATTGTAATACAGCATTATCATAATATCGTGAGTAGGATTCCCGGCGCGGCGCGGCGCTTGGCGGCGATGCATCGCGCATGCGCGGGCGGCCCAGCGCGCAGCGTGACAGGCGCCGGCGCAGACAAATAAGACAGTTGCTTGTGGTTAGGAACGAACTTAGAGGCAGGAACTAACACAAGTATTCCCACAACCACCCTACGCCGGCCGAACTGTTCTGATAGTCACGATTCTGTTAAATATGATAAAGTTTCTCAAACCTACTGAATGTATGTACAAATTTCACGAAAATCGATCGAGTCGTTTCGAGGAGTTCAATTAGATACGAGAATTTTATACATAAGATAAAGTCGATAAACGCCCCAACACTAAAGTACCACTAGGAGCTTGACAGCGCATAACCATAAATAGACTGAAGAGGAACATAGAGAAGATCATGTCAACAAATACTTCCACTATATATTTGGAGGATAATTTGATTAGCCAATATGAATGTTGTAATTCTTGGAATCAGCTATTGTTCAAGACAATAGTACATCGATGTGCGAATACGGAGGGCATCACATCACTCGAAGCGTGTCTGTCGTGGTTATGGGCTACCTGCTGTTTCAGAGACTATACAAACAAAACAATAATGGCATCGTGATCATATATTGATCAAAATACGGGTTATAGAGAGGTATAGAAGAAAAACATGGAAATCCGAGTCAACGCTATTTATTTATGTGGTGTAAGATCAAATAAAGGGCTTCATAGAGTGTGTAGTCAGCTCGCAGTCAATGCAAATTGGGAGCATCCTGCCAAAGTAGCGCTGCTTTGACTTGCCATCAAATCAGACTACTTGTAAGACTTGCGCACAATGAATAGTATTATGTTAATTTGTAAACTGTTTGGTTTACTAAATATTTGCGTTTTTATCTTATGTAGTTGCGGTTTCCCTTAAAAGATATTCTTATCACACCACGCACCTCCGTGGAGTATTATTGATGCACCGAGCGCGTAATACGGGAGATAATGTTTTTATTATATCATACTATGCTTGTCGTTAGCAATTATTTTTAATTGAATACTTCTTGATGATAGTTAATTGTGAAGACTTGGTAAAATGTTAAATTTCTATTATATTTGATTTGTACTTGGTGAGTATGCAGTTCCCATTTTCGGTTTGAAAAATACATGCAGTTATGTACCTATAGCTACCTCTTACTCTTAGCTAAGATACCTACAAGTCTCGCAAAACAATTTGATAGTATGTCGTTCTGCACCTTATAAAACACATTTTATTGCAGCACGCCACTCATCTCGACCACAAAGTAATAAAACATTTCCCCGAAAAAAATGTTGTGGCCTGTGTGGGTGTTGCGGGAGAAATATCGAATACTTATCACTTTGGTACACAATGTGAGCGTCAGGCCCAAATATTTTCGCCGGTCAGTAATTAATTCTTAAACAATATGCTATAATAAGTAAGCACGTTGAGCAAATCCAGATGAATCGTATTAGCAGATTGTGTCGTTAAAAACAAGTGGCAATACATAATACAGTAGGTTCATAACTTACCATATAAGGCGACCCATTCCATAACCGTAAAGGAAGCGAGCAATGGACAGGCGTCCTGAAAAGGCGTCGCTATTGTCTTAATGCAAAGAGGTAGTAAAATAAAGAGGCTTCACAATAGTTCACATAGCCGGGCATATAGCCGCGCCACTTGTACAACAATGGAGTTTTGGCGAACGTTGCGAATGAGCTAATGAGTCTCAGGGCCTACCGCCAGGGCAGAGGTAATTGTTCAATAAAGTGGGAGATTGTTACGATTTCTCCCTAACCTTACTACTTATTTATTTTTGAGGATCGATTATTTTAAATTAGGATTTTACGCAGCTACTAAAACTATATGTAAGTGCCAGAAGATGCTTCAAGCATACATTTAAAAGTTTTCACAAGATAACTAAATATGCTCTTTAATTTCATTTTATTTACGAGATGCAGTGTAATTAGGTCACTGCTTAGTTAGTGAGATGCTTTGATTCTGTTCACAGAGTACTTTAATAACACTGGAGATGATTGTGATCGAGGGGTGACAGTCGCGACTGGCCTGCTTAGGGCTGCCACGAAAATGTTAGAATTAAGTATATTCAAAGCAAAACTTGACGCAAAGTAAATCAAACTATTTGTTTTGAGGACTTTAATTATGGAACTGAACCATCACACGTATCTCCATAAACTACGAAAAGTTTATTTTATAAAAATCAAAGCTTAGAGCATGCTTTGATGAGATAGAATCGTAAAACACAATTCTCACAACCCTTAAAGCAATCATTAAAGTTCGCATCCACTCCGAACGTGTTCACTTTCTGTATGTATGGATGGGTATTATCAAGCGCCCAAACTGTGCTTATTTATTGTCTCTGCTCTAGTTGCGGCCACAGATAAGATAACAGAACAAACGTGGGCTTGTCTATGGGAGGCAGCCGTTCACCTAGACTGCACGCAGAGACGCATCATGCTGAGTTACAATTGATAGTAATTCATTAAGGATCATTCATTTTCCTCGTGCAATTAATTATTGTGTTCTATAATATGTATCTACATTACAATGGGTTTTTAATTAGATTGGAGTTGTATGTGTTGTATGGGTAAGGTACGTTGGGTTCAGTCCCGGTTGAAACTTTGTGAGTCATACGTTAAACAGTAAGGTATAGAAATATCGAATACTTGGGCGTTACGATGAGTAAATAATCGAAACACTTGTTTGTGTTAACAATATTAATCTGACTGACTTCTGAGTGGATGCTATTGGAAATGTACCTAACAAGTTTAGGAATTGTATGTAAATCTTAAGAACCTTATATGAAATGTATAAAAACGATTAATACACAAACGCCCTAGGAAGTGTGTAGAATTCGTATGGATAGAATTTAATGTCAAAATCGTATTAGGAAATATTTTCTGTAATAGGTTATGGTAAGAGCTTTACACTAATGATGTGAAGCAGAGACGTACTGCATGCGGAAAGAGGAGTCGGAAATAAATTGAGTGTTTTTTTGTATATACAAGACCGCGTAATCAGACGAAGACCCTTCCCTCGCCCTGATATCCCCGCGTACCTATTGATATCTCAGACGTTTCCGATATCTAATGTAATTAATTTTACACATTTCCATACGATTTTAAGAATTCCATGTCTTTCTTAGAAATTGTATACAATGATAGATAACATAAATTTCCGGTAAAATACCAATATAAGAAACTTAGCTAGTCTATACATAGTTTGTACAGTATCTGTAGATTGCAGAAGCATAAGTATTTGTGGAATTATGAGTAACACCCGTAATAATAGTACAACCACTGATGTTATCTAATTATGAAGTGCACGCCGCTAATCGGCGAGTGTTTGTCCGCGCGGACGCTGGCGGTAATGAGCGGACACTATTAGACTGTTTGTACTGTTATCTGGCGCCTAGTACTGATTGATTACATTGCTGAAGTAAAAGTAAATAAACAAGTAAACAATCTTTGTATAATTGAACTAGCTGACCGGTACCCACTATATTAGACGCTGTTGTTGGGATTAATGTAGCCTGCAATACACACAAATTGCACAGCCCTTATTGGCCAAAATTTCAAGAATTTCTTAAATCGGTTTAGTAGGTCCTGAACTAAGATATAAAAAAAACCATGTCTGCCTTATTAAAATAAGCGAACCACTAGAAACTACACATGGTTCTCGTTAAACTGCTTTCCTCAAAAAGTCTTGACAACACTGTATCCTGGAACCTCAAAACTGGTGTGATGGAGTTTCGGGAGCTAAAAGTATCTCCACAATTACCCAGCTAGGTTTCGATACAAAGTGGTGTCGGGACAAAACACCTGTTGTACTACAAGCAGCTCCCACGAGTCTTGTTACATACAATAAGGGCTCAGTCAACAGGTAGGTTATCACCCCGGGGCAGTTCTAGTGGTACCAGGGAACATCTTGAAAACATGCGATTAATGTACCTACTTGATTTTTGTCAAGCCAAGTGCTTTTTCTTTGTTAAATGTCATTAAATTTTTCTTACTGCTTCCATAGATTATATGGATACCTTAAGCAACAAAACGGAGTATCTTGTACAGCCCTACAGTGGTACCTATAGCCAGCCAGAAGTTGTGATAGAGCCTAACGTCGTGTAGCAGGCTGCTACGCCTAGCCGTGGGGATGTCCCACCACGGCTAAGCTGTGGTCACTCCCCCAGCCCACCACCGCCCGCTCCTGAGCAGCGCCGGCAGCAGCCCGCACGTGATAACTCGCCACGCGCCAGTACTCGCCCAGTGTCCGCGGAGTTCGCCCGCGCCGCTCCCGCGTAGCCGCCTCGTAGCGATCGCGTAGCCGCGACACTAAACTTTGTTTGCGATCAGTGACAAGTTATTTTGTTGTAAGTGTTCATTTGTGATAGCAATACGACTTCTAAACATCATATTCAAGTGAACAGTACATACGTATATAAGATAAATATTACTTATTGCATGGTTAAAATGTAAGTAATTTTGCCGATTGTTAAAAAAACAATGTAAATATAAACTGTAAATAATGTCATCTACTCCTAAACTAAATATGACAGGAGAGGCAAATGTATCACAATTGTTACGTTATCTTCTGTTATCAGTGCCATAGTTGATGGTAGTTGAGAAACAAGGAGAGACCACATGAATTTCCTTATATCAACAAATTTGACAAAAATAAACATCATGTGCTTCCTGCATGTTGTGAAATAAAGTGCTTAAACAAACCCTCCTCATATTTTAAGCACCACTTAACTTACTCTAAGAAAGTAAGCCTCTTTTCTCTTTTAATGACAATTTTTATATCGTTGGCCATATGAAAGTTTTGGAAAGTGTTGCTTCTGTTTATTTAACAGAAACAATACTAAAACAAGAAATATCTACATTTATGACTAAACTTATGTAACTAAAAAAATTACATATTTACAAAGCGTCGAAAAAAATATCCTCATCTCCGTCAATGGCAGGAAACGTGCCCAGGAGACTGGCCGCATTACCACGCTGAATGGCAATACCAATTCTTTGCGCGAAATACAGTCCAGCCCTCTGATCACGGGTGGAGTCGACCAAGCGCTTAGCGAGTTCCTTATACAGAGCTCGTGCACCCGGTCCCCATGGCCCAAGCGTTTCAACCCCAAAGGGCTCAAAAATATAATTGCCCGTAAGGTTATTATATTTTCGTCGCTTTAGGGTTTCCGCAGCTCCAGCAGCAGCGCCGGGCGCGACCGCCGAACTTAGAACATGGGACGGCGCAAGGGTGTCGACGCACGTTGCGTCCCACACCAAAGGCCGGCCCAATTTCCAGGGAAGTAAAGACATCCCGTCAGGTCTCTTACCATCGCTGCGTACCAAACCGTTCGGTTCTAGAACAGCAGGTACACCAGCAGTGACAAGAGCACGACGAATAATGTCATTAATACTTGCGTGTCGCGGTATGCGCCCCGCGCTCCTGCCGCAGGACAAGCCATGATGGCCAAGGCAGTCGACTCTTTCACCGCATTGACAGAGATGAGACACGACACATGGTACACCTAATCGCAAGCTAACGGCGAGCCTGAAAGTATTGTTGTCCAACATCGTACCGACGTTGGTTGACGGAAGTGCCTGTAACCAGAGACCCGATTCCCATTCTCCCACAGCCAAAAGACGAGCGCGCTCTGCAGTATTGATTGACGTATCAATTAATTCATTCCGTATCAAACTACAAAGCGGCACGTCCCACTGTCTCTGGGAAGAACGTTGTTCGGGAAGATCCGAGCCCGGGCAAGACAATTTCCAGCTATTTACTGCCTCGGTCATGCAAAGAATCTGAAAATCAACCAGAGAAGACCCTAAGATTTCTCTGGTCAATTTCTCAGTGCTATGGACCGAAGACAGAAACGCTGGTAAACTTAGGCTCGAAACTTTACGGATACCTAAGCCACCGAAACGTATCGGCAATGTAGCCTGGGACCAAGCTCGGTCAGCCAAAGGCACATTGAAGATCGACGTTAAGGTGGACTGTATAATTTGGTCGACTTTTTCGAGAAGGTGTGAATGTTTCCAGAGCGGGGAAGCGCGGAGAAAATATATGAATTTTGGACCAAAATAACAAAAACGTATCAAAGTTATGGCCGAATGTAGAGAAATTTTGAAAAGTCTATCCGAAATCGACTGAAAGTTTTGAATTTTGTCATCTATAAATCTGTTATAGGACTCTTCAAAAATTGGGGATCCTAGAAGGCGAAGTGAGGATTCATCGACGACTTTAATTTCGGGGGCAACCGAATGGATTTTTTGCAAAACCAAATCTCTATCTAACAATGATAAATCATGAGGGATATAAATTTCACATTTATCAGTGTTTAAAGAGAGGCCAATTGAATTTAGACGATTTTTTAAAGTTATAAAGTCTTCGACAACTAATTTCTAATTTCAAATTGCTTCTGTTAATTTCTTTTTAATTACAAAATTAATATTTAAAATATCACCGGATTCTGTTTGAACATTATATTTTCCTCCTTTTTAAGAGATCAGTCGACGTTGGTTAAAATTATTAATTTACTATTTTTGTGGATACCTAATTTAAGGAGGAAATTCATAATTGTCGCACGCGTCCCTAAACAAATTGTGTCATAAAAATATCACTACATTACTATTTGTTATTTTCCCTTAATTTCATGTTTATTTAAACGAAATGATCAGGATAATTGATCACTTTAATAAAAGCTATGATTTTTACTTCCATTTAAGTTGTAGATTCATTTTAGTTGCGGCAAGCAAGAGGATCTGCTCGATTCTGTAGTATAGTGTTATTCCCATTTAAGTGCTTACATCCTCTTGTTAAAATATCCTTTATATCCCAATATTACAACCCGTGTAAAGTCTTAAAAGTAATCTGTCTGTTGAAAACAACTTCGAACTAAGAGCTTCGAAGCACAATTATTAATCCAAAAGTCTCTTAATAATAAATATGCGGTAGTATCAAGGTTGCGCGGACAGTTAAATTACTTCATATAAAAGCCTTGGGCCTTTCAATAGAGATACGTTCAATAAAAAAAATGTAGAAAAAATAATACTACACCACGATACTAAATATCAACAATCAACATGCAAAAAACGAATGATTAGAGCATTCATTAAACGCTACATAAAGTTAGCAAAAGAAATAATAAAGAAAAAAACAACGCATTCTCAAACATACACTCAGATTGTTATAACGTTGGTTGTAAAAATATGTTTGAAGAGGTTCGATATAAATGTTCAACCACTCACACAAAAGCTAGTCGATGCACTATTCGCACAAACAGCGAATAAAAGCTATAGCAGAGTCGTGAGCGCAGACTCGGCAGTTTTGTTTTAGGGTGCCTGTCCACCGGAGCGGAGTTAGGCTGCGGAGCGGAGAAACGGAGTAATATTAACCAATAGGATTACACAAATCTCCGCTCCTCGCAATCCATTGGTTAATATTACTCCGTTTCTCCGCTCCGCAGCCTAACTCCGCTCCGGTGGACAGGCACCCTTATTGCCCGCAGTCGGGAGTGTCCGACACTGATTTATTGTGTCTAGAGCGCTAGAACAAAAGCTATACATTCTTTAAAAATCTGACGAATACCGACGCGATGAACTAGTAAGAACTTATTCTATGATAGCTCACTTTTAAACGTTTATTCCAATAGTTAAAAACACAGGCGTTTGAAATTAGCTACGTATGAGTAGAGGATATCTACCTACCGGCATCAAACTTGCGCCTCTGCCACGAAGGCCGCGCTCTCGGCTACTGGGCCAGTGTGTCGGCGATGTGATTACAAGAGGTGTTTGCTCACAGCCCTGCAGCGCCATGACACCCGAGCGAACACAAACATCATTAATCAATTGCATTTCGCTTCACAAGTATGTCCGTGTATTGTGATGGAATCAAGATATACATCACTCTATATTTGTGTCGTTTTATTACCACTGATATTAAGGTTTTATAATAACCTATAGGAATTGTAGGATTTATGTACTACCATTACTAAAGAACATGTCAAATTGTCTCGACTGGTCGTTATGAAGACTAATGTCCAGCGGGGATGGCACCCATCAATTGTCTCGTCTTCGGTGACTCTCAGCGGTTTTCAATAACCTATCTAAGGTATCGGGTAGTTAGCTGTCCTTATCGATTGACCTTTAGATCTTATCTATTCATAGACACTCGTCCTATCCTTTAAACTTGTAGTGCTCATATCAAGTTAAGTAGTAAAACTGAATGTAGCATTTTATTAAGATTGTTCCATAGGCTGCCTTCCCACCGCCGCCGTCCGGCGAGAACTACTCGTAACTATTTTCTATATTCTTGCTCGAGAGACGTTCAATAAAATGCATTCCTTTTAAATAAATTCATTAACTCATAGTTAGCCGCTGACTAGTCGACTACCAATGTCGACGAGGCCTATGCTCTTTAAATAAACTCATAAGCATGTGATAAACACAAAAAAAAAATATTCCGTTAAATTCAGTGGTGATATGATCTCAAGACAATCATTGATTTCTCAAAAATTTTCTACAAAAAGTTTTGACTTGAAGAAATTTTAATCTTATCGTAAAGCAAAGATAACTGACATTGGCTCTTCTGGTTGGTTGTTGTAGACTTGAAGAGCATGTACTGAGATACAACGAGTAATAAACAAAGCTCCTGCACAACCAGGTTCCAGGACTGTAATTAGCGTAATATTTCACGGAGCGGCCGCCGACAAACTATTGTAATTATGGTGGTGCTCCGCGCTCTCCTATAAACATAAATATCCCACACCTTATATGAAAGTACTTGCAGCTAGCGTCTTAGTATGCTTTAATTAACCGAATAAGAGACAATTTTACAAAGTTTAATACATTCACGTATTTCTTACACTTCATGTGATTGGGTGTATTAACAAGCTATTCATTTTAATCATACTGTTACAAGAGACTGGAATATATACCACAGGTATCTCTTTTGGTCCGTGAATGTTCTTGTACCTACCCATTATAGACGTGCTACATGCACGGCGCGCGTTATTTAAGGAAACTTCACATCCGCGCCAGTTAACACGTGTGGAGTGGAGGCCTCATATTAGGGACAAATGACACGTCTCGTTCTGAATTAATAAAATGTTCACGAGACCACAACACTATCGTCTAAATAACTAAAACAAACGTTTGAAAACAATACAACCTATTTTTCTGGTTTCGCTGGATAATAACAAATTTCATTGGTACAATCCAGAGTGATACCAGTTGTGAGCGAGCTCACCTCGGCCCCCGCTGGGCGCCACAAGCCCGCCGCTGATCGACCACGAGCCCTCGTTCATTGCTAGTTCTCTATCTTGAGACTTCGCTCATAACGATGTCATTGAAAACCATTTAAGTATATGGCATTTTACATGCACGCTCCAGTAGAAATATAGAGTTATTAACATTCACTCATGAACCAGGTATCGTGTTCACAGGGTTGGCACTGTCGGCGGTTGAATAATTTAAAATTAAAGGAATATGATTCAGTTCTCCTCGACGGCGACATTCTGTTAAATACGTTATCCTAACCAGACAAAAGACAGTGAGGCACAGTTTATAAAGAACAAAAACTATTTAAATTCAACCAAAATCGTAGGATAATTCGGTTGATAAACGCGGAAAGGTGGACTAACATTCTAATTCTTAAGGCCTAATCACAAATTAATTACGTATCATATCCAATCATACAGCAATTTTCCTGTTATTATAGCAGCCCTAATCACATTTAAGACGAGAATGATGTATAAAATATTCAAATCGGTCTCGTTGACGGACATGCGTGTCGCTGTCACCGCGTGGTAATAAATTACGAACGAAGCCACAGACTGCTAATATATTTTTATTGTTTTTTAGAGAACGTGACCGCAGGAGTGCGATGTCTCAAGCTGTTGTACATTGCGTCCCGACGTCTATCGATAGCATAACGAAGCGAAACGATTTATACAACAATCTGTGAGAAAGTGATCGCAACCATGGATATAAATTCGACGATCTCGAGTCTGTTGAACGTGACGGAGCTGATGAACACGACGGATGTGCTGAACTCGACGGTTGCGGGCGCGGGCGGGGGAAGGGTCGGGGGCGGGGCGATGCCGGTGCGCCACCTCAGCAAGGTGTTCAGCGTGGTGGTGAAGGTGGTGTATGCGGTCGGCATCGTCGGCAACGCCGCCGCCATCGTGGCGCTGCGGCGCGGCGAGCGGCGCGTGCGCAACAGGAAGCATCTACTGCTGCTCACCTCGCTCGCCGCCAACGACCTTGTGGCTCTCGTGAGTGTACACCTTTTTGTTATAATCCTGAATTATTGAGGTACTTACTCTTAGCGATAAGTCAACAATGATCCAATTTATGAAATGATACTTCTATTTTTAGGTGCAATATACCAAAACATTATGAACAAGATCACCCCATTTTAGCCGCTTACTGCAACAATTTGCCCCATTTTTAAAAGATATACAAAAAGTAATCCCCAAAGAGAAATTAGCATAGCTCTTCTAGAACGTAACTGATCTGCGACATGCACCACTTATCAAGTAATCGACTATAAAGACATTAAATTAATTATCTAGTTAAAGCTTCTGCCGCGTTCTCACGTGGCGACAGTCCTCTACTGAGACTAACGACCGCTATTGTGGATGTAATTGGCGCGGAGTTGATTCCTCGCGCGCCGGCACTATACCCGATACTTCTTAAAGTAATTGCGTTGCAGTAGTCGAAGCGAGACGGACTTCACAGAGTAGAGCGGCGTCTCTCTTCCACAACTGCAAGTCACTCGCGGTGGTGTCGGTCCCCTGTGCTTCCTGCTGTGCGCGCCGCGTTCGCCACTTGTCCACTTGACGCCTTGCATTCGTATCGCTACTCTCACCCTAATTGTGCCAAAGTACACATTGAAATTCTATGTGCGACTACGGCCAGTGCAATTTTTGAGGTTCCAAATTCGGACTGTATGGAAGTCTACATACACCTCATAACGTGATTTCATTTGCTAGCTTTTTTCCCAATATCAGGCAGGTTGACGCTGTTAGACGTGTCAATTCCTAAAATTACCTACATTTTAATTTTACCTAATGTTTCTTGGTCCCTAATCTCTCCATATATGTATACAAGTCATCTATTCCAATTTAAAATCCACCACAGAAGGTATTGCTGTATATGTTTAGACGACAGATACATTTACTTACTTTTATAATGAATATTTACTGGTATCAATTAGAGCAGATGGTCGCTAGCTTAGCGGACAAGTTGCATGCTGCCACTAAGTTGTAACATGTAGCTAGGTCGTCGTAAACTGCAATGATTACTGGTCCCGCACACACGCACGCGAGGGCGAGCTAACAGGATTACCTGTCCACATTCTGTAGATAACATCTAGGATACCTACATACATTACAGCCGGACAAGTATGGGACTGGACGACAATTTGCCCATACGCATTATCGTGCATTATTGTTTCTCTTAGAAGTTCTGATCATAAATCTTAAAGTTAATGGACTGAATAGTTATTAGGCTATTAAATTGTAAACGTAACTAAAAAGACATCGTCATAACTTGGGAAGTAACTTTAGCAAACGAATACACACATTATACCTCATAACAATGAACGCCAACTATCCCGGCCTATGGAAGCCGGTCTATCCGTCTGCAGTCATGACCGGCTCATTGCCACTTCAGCGTACGAAAAGCAAAGTTCTTTGGTGTAACTTTACACTTTTTTCATAATAAGCCTTCGAAACCGCCCTTAGACGGCTAGGTTATAGCGCCCAATGAGTATAATTATAGTGTAAGTGTGATTAAAAGTGTAACTATGTGTGTTGTTGGTGCAGGTGGGCATGATGTGCGCGATGCTGGTGGGCGAGCACGTGGCGGGCGTGCGCACGACGCGCGCGTACTGCGCGACGCGCGTTGTGCTGCGCGTGTTCGGCATCGGCTCCGTGTGCATCGCCGTCACCATGGCGCTCGAGCGCTACCTCGCGCTCACCAGGCCCTTCCTCTACCAGAAGGTATGTCACGCAAGCCTTGTCTCACCACGAGCTTACCACTAGGTACGGCTAAAGTAGGTAATACTGTTGGTAAGGGACCTCAGAACGCTTCCTTATTTCTAGAGCACGTCAAGAAGACCTAAACGACTAGGTATTTTTCTAGCTTTATCTTCCATGACGACGAAAAAAACTACAGATATTTACAATACGGTACAGAAAGCGTGCTGCTTCAACTTATTAAGTTCTCGACAATGCCGAACTGCATTTTAATGAAATCGAGATACACAAGCAAACATAGCGCACAAGCATACTTAACTCAAAAAGTGGTATTATTGCCATCACTATACGGGCTAAGTGCTAAGTCTTGTTAGGACATTCGGTATGTGTGTGAACCTTGATTGCCGGAGCCTGCGAGTTGCCAAAGCTAACAGATTCTATTCAGAGTCGATTACTGCGTCTTATGGGAGGCAAAGTTAATACGCTTTACGCTAGAATTGTTGTCAAGTACCTAATAAACAAAAATGACAAACTTTTTTATAGTCGCATTGGCACGCGTTATAAATAATGTTTGTCAGAATATTTTATACCCTTCGCAAAGTTGCGTTCAATAAAATAAACCTTTGATGTACATAGTCATCATCATTCCCCTGCCCTTACCCCAATTATTACTATTTGGGGTCGGCGCAACACGTCTTCTAGACGTGTTGCTTAAAGTATTGGCTATGGTTTTATAGTCGGCCGCCTGCCTGACACTAACCCTCTTTGGGAATGCGATTGTTGGTTGTTTACCCGCCACTATTCGGGTGACCCAAGGTGCTTGGTACAGTGAACTGGGTCTTAAAGTCCATTAGTCGCCTTTTACGACACCCAGTGGAGGATATGGGGTGGTGCTATTCTTTATATCCGGACACCACACGGACATGTACACACTATGTACATAGTACATGTACATAGTGTGGGAACATTAACAGTGAGGTTAATCGTTGTCTGTATCATATTTTATAGTATCACTTAATTTTTAATGTAGACCTAAAGCTTTATTACGAATAGGTCTAACTTATATCTGTTTATCACTTATTTTGCAAACAATCTACAACGCGGTCACATTAACTCGACGCATCTCTGGAATGAATGAACTGACCCATGATAAAGTAATAATACGTAAATGTATTTCAAGATCGGCTAATAAAATCCATATCCCAAAATCAAATCGGCAGTTTTATTGTTGATGCTTTTTTTTCACACCGTACTTGAGCGCAAAAATGACTTCATCAAAGCCAAGCGTCAAGTTAATGTGACCGCGTTGTATGTGCCTACAGATTGGGCGAAGAACCAAAGTAACAATCTATATACTTAAGTAGTAAAAAACTAAAAACATTAATAAATGTTATGAGCTGGGAAAGCATAATATGATAATGTTATACGCGGCGCCGGCCGCCGGGAGACACGCGGCTATTAACTTCGCCCGAAGTTACGGCGGTCCTATGATGTTTGTTAGACGGCAGTGGAAATACCAGCTGATGGCGATTCTATCTAAGATTACGAATGCAAAAGGTTTATTTATGTGTCGCCTTTGCACCCAAATATCTTGATAACTTTATCTGTAAAAGTAATACTCTCTAAAACGCTATGACTAAACCAATCACTGTCATTTCATGGCACCCTATGTTCCAAAATTGATGTCCTAGTTATACATTCCATATCAAACTGGAGTCTGCACCTGATCTCTCTGCGTTCGTATCGGATACCCTTCCTCCGGGCTAGAAGAGTAAGGGAACAGAAAGTGTAACTGTGTTTGCGCACATGTTTGTGTCCGCTGTCGTCGAAATCGGTCAGGACATTATAAGTTCCCATGGAAGTGTTCTCCAATTCGATAAACAACAATAAAATACATAAGCATCGTTCTGTCCGAGGCGAGGGCTGTAATATTTCAGTTGATTACCCTTACAAGCAATATCGACAGTCGTCGAGCGGCCATTGACGGCCGATCACACAAAATACTATTATTTTTAGCTGGATACGTGCGGGACTCTCACCCACACACACGCACGCGTGTTTACACAGTGTGATATGATCATACAACGTCGTTATTACCTCTATCGATGAGATATACAACATTTTAATCTGTTTGTCTGATGGATGAATCTTATCAATACTATCGGAAGTAATCAATTAAAGCCTCGTTGGCTTCCAGTTCCTCAACATAGATATTGATTTACTTGTTTGCTATAACGTAAGCAATCTTTTACAATTTCTGAACTTATTTTATCCCCCAAAAATACCAATCTTAGGTTTAGCAAATGAAAACCAATTTTAGTCTATGTATATTGATTTACCATAACATTTCAGAACAATTTGCGTAATTGCTAAACAGAGCTATTCAATTATCAACAAAGTAAATTAGGTGAAGAAAGCACTTAATTAAGGAACAGTGCCACAAACTAAACCATGACAAGTACTAAAACTTGAATTGAAGTGGCTTACCATTTAGACTAATAGTGTTGTCTGTGTAGAGACAGCTAGTCGATTGTCCATCACGCCGGGTAAGGAGCGGCTGGACATAACAGTTAGAGCTGCCGGCGCTCGCTAGCACCGACTACCACGGTATCAGCACGATCAACACACAGAAATTGCACATTGTTTCGTTGTTTTGCGACCACCTGCTGCGACTGGTGACGTCACTACACCTAACTCGAGAAACAAGTCAAGGATACAGTCAAATTGTCAAGTGTGAACAATTTTACTTTGAAACCTCACTGAATGATATTGTAAATTATTTTTAACAAAAAAACCCGCACTAAAAAGCGATGAATAAACAAAATGACAAAAGACATTATCATCATATTCGACGTTATCATTAAAAAGGAAAAACCGTTTACGCTGCTAACTTTATAAAGATTAAGTAATAATATAACTTGAAAGCAAGACTCATCGATATCAAGAATCATAATTAAGCACAAAATGCGAAATATACTCGTAGAACACATTATGATTAGGTGCTACACGTTCCTGTGTACGTAATAGGTGCGTATCTGGGCCCGAACACGCGAGATAGCTGTAATCTAAGATTGCCGGCGAGGGCTTCCCTGCCGGTGAAGAGAGCACTCGCGCCGGTGGAGGCACGCGGGCCGGCCGGCAGCACAAATGTATTGACCGACTCACTTAGACTAAATACTTTCCTAACTTTTACTTCTACCAAGGTTTCTGAAAGCCTGACCAATATTTGTTGTCAAATCGAATTATTGTTGCATTAGATAAAAAGATCAAGCAATAACAAACTGTTTGTTGTTATTAGACCTTCAATATTGTAGACGAATGGTTGGTTATTATTGTCTGGTTCTAGTAACGCCAGACTACTTTGAAAACAAATAAACATTGAACCAATATTTGTTATAGTTATAATAAAAGCCACAATAACTGAATAGCCGATAATAACTTCGCCAACAGATCGGCTCGCGTCACTAACGCGAGTTCCATGCAAGCCCGTCACTACGTCACAGAACAGTTCGGCCGAGAAATTGTTCGCCCAACAATAACAACCTCGTATACTTTCATAAGTGTAGTAACATCTGTACGTTTGTACGAACATCTCGTATTAAACTATTTTTGATTTATTGTCTATCAAACTCACAAACAGCGTCTGAAGGACAATCGACATAATAAGAACGTAGACTTAGAAGATAACGATGTTGTGGTGTGGTTTGCGCTTCTGGCTCAACGTAATCGAACATTGAAGTAGTTATTTACAAGCCGGTAATATAGACTACCTAGTCTTGAGCTACAATAAGATCACTTCTATCAGATTAACGCTCTCCCACAAACATTGCAATAACGATATTTTTGAATCCCACTCGAGTTTGAGAGAAAGATTGATGTTTATCGAGTTTGAAATTAATATTTGTAGGTCACAGTCTCAATCCAAGAATATCGAATACAAGGAAAACAAACAAAAAAACAAAATCACCATTCCCATTCCGTTTCCTGTGACACCTGCAACATTAAATAGTATTTCTGTTTTGATATGAGATGACTGGTTACATTTGTCGGTAACATCGTCACGGTGTTGTCAATTAATTCAACCGCAATGAGTTGTAATTATGAATGAACTAGTGCATCATCGCTCACTGGGCGCGCGCATACTTGCGGTTTGTTTGGGCATTGTTATCGGCGCATGCGCACCGCCGCGCGCCGCCCTTCCGCCAAATAATTACACTGACTGTGTCACTTCCGATGCATGCGGAGCACGCGCCGCCTCCCAAATATACGCAGCAGGATGCGGAAGGCAGAGCTCACACAGCGGTGCAAACTGCTTTAATGAGACAGGTGTGAACCCTGCTCAGACAATGTCAGGATTAAGAGCACATTTGGCAGCAAAATACATATGTTTCACGCAATTTGGATTGATTTAGTGTTCATGTAGGAATTCCATGCTCGCCAATAAATACACTATAAATCCTCGGAGCCGCTAAGCATGGCTTTGTGTGTCTGCGCTCGTGTAACAACTATAGTTTTCATACATGCACTCGCGGCTATTTGCATCGATTGAATGTAACTATAATAACGGCCCCTCTCGCCGGGAGCAATAGTCCGCGTCTCACCGACGTCTGGGTCACACAATGACGAAAGATAGTATTCTGCATTACAATGATAATAAACCCCTAACAATAGTTTTACAATAGTGCTTTTCCCTTTTCTCCTGATAGACGTACTCGTAGGTAACTGTAATCTATCCGAACAAACTTAATACTTAACTTGTGTTTTCAATTGTATTGAATCTATTTGAATCTATTTCATCGTGAGCGCGTTATGCTCCAATTTTGACTAACTCCAGAATAATATTTACTTACAGCCACCAGCCAGAGTCCGTGGTATTCATTATAATTTTAATATTTAAATAATCAAATCGAAGCAGGCAACGTACCGAAATCCATGAATACAAAACATGAGGCTATCAGCGTCTAAGCCGCACCTCGATATTTCCATACAACCCAATTCCATACACTTTCTCAATCGATCAGATACCCACAGCATCCAAGTGACGCCACATGTTACACTTTACACACACATGTCATCTAAATTGCTGATTCATTATCCACAGAACAAGAAATTAACGATAATTATTTTGGGTAATCATTGTTTTTGGACACGCATGCTAAACAGAAGAAGGAATGGAATTTTCAGAATTTTTTAACCGTAATTTCATTGTTTTCAAAACTTTTTGGTTTGACTGATTGAAGTCCTTTTCTTCTTATATTATCGTATGTAGAACTCGGTGTCAGAGTTTAAACCTCTGGCGTGGCTTTGACAAACAGTTTCCCCACCAAACAACTTTGATTAGATTTGAAAATGTGTATCTAGTCTAGTAGTTACGGATCTACTTATTGTGCAACAGCTAAGCAGGTCGCCGAGGCGACTTCAGGACATTAGACTTTATAATTCAATTCTGGCCTATTTCGAAATCATTGTATTTGTAAAGAACATTAGTTGTGTTGTTTATTTCAGGCACATAACTTTATAAGATTTCTAACAGTGGCTATAAAATGTTATGAGATTTGACTTTATACTCATTTGACAGGTGTAAGAAAGTGGGTTCGTATAAACTATGTACGTATATCTCCTGAATTACAACGTGAATAACACTGTAATAGCAAGTTCTGAAAGAGGAGTTTTACGAGCGATGTGTGATGTATTTATAGTGGAATACATTACAATGTATGATGGGAATCACTCAGTACCAGCCGGCACGTGGGTGAACCACATTCATGTAAAAATATGTTCTCCTTTTTGTTCTCGCAAAACATTACATAGTAAAATGAGTTTTTGCTTAGTTATCCAACTAGTTTATTTACTCACTCCACTGCCGTTAAATTATGCAAGTTCTTGCGCCAAGGTAGTAATGCATTTGCAAAATGTAATGTAAGATTAATAAACTGTCTTTGATCATTAATAACGCGTTCAGGTAATGTTGCTGTCGTCTTTGTGTCTTAACCGACGTGCGACACTAATGCGACTAGTTTACAAGATCTTTCCGACTGGCGGGCTACCACCTCACCTGCCTATAACTCTAGCAGTTGTAGTAGAGGACGCCGCTCTATAACGTGTAGGACGCCCTCTCGCTTCCACAAATGTAACACACTTACTTTAAATGGTTAGGTCCTAGTGGTCCCACTGACCGGGCCCGCTCAGAGATAGATGACTTTTGCCGCTCGTTTTAGTACGTACTGTGATGGTCATTCCGACTAATCTGATAACTTTTGACTAAGAATTTTCGTACAATTAAGTCTAATTCTATGTTCAGTAGCGTAATATGTAACGTATGATGTGTGTTGCAGCAAGTGACGTACTACGTGATCCGCACGGCGCTGCTGGTGTCGTGGTTCTGGGCGGCGTGCCTGACGTGCGCGCCCATCCTCGGCCTCGGCCTGTACTACGACGAGAACTTGCAGCAGTGCACGCGCTACCGGAACGCCGTCAGCCCCACCGACTTCGCCTACGCTGCCTTCTATGTCGCCTTCGGTGAGTCCAAGCCAACTGGCTAACATAAATTGCTCAGAGGAGGTGCTAAAACAGACCGATATCAATGTGCTCAGGTTACCAGTTCATGAAAGGGCATTGACGCGCGTTTTGCGGTTTACCTAATTAAATTTCCCTAAAGTGATTCACTCTGCACGTGGTAGGAACGCTCGACCATTAGATATTAACATCTCTTACTACCTTATAATGTCACTACCACTATCAAAGTGTAAGCCAATGGTTTGCGGACAAATTACACGGTATACAAAGTGCCCAAAACTTTTGTATTCTCCTGCTAATTACTACTGTTCATCATAGTACTATAGCCGACAACGTAGCAGTCTATAAGCCACAAAGCACTTATTGGCACAAATGCACTTTGTAACCCACACACGGCAGTCGGTCAAACTATTTACGAGGTGATAACTATGTGTTTTATACACTTTTACATTAACCATATTATTATACTTTTCAATTCGGAATTATGAGCAAATGCTGATGAAAATGTCAAAGCTCATGTCGTTGTACAGCGACATTTTGTGGCTAACTACTCACTGAAGGTTATGATGATCTATCTGATGATGATAATGATGTTGGCAGGCATAATGCTGTGCATAGTGCTGGTGTACTGCAACCTGGCGGTGATCCGCGCGCTGTACGCCATCACGGCGCCGCGCGGCAGCCAGCCCGTGGTGCGGCGCGTCAGCAAGAGCAGCGCCAGCCGCCAGCGCCAGCGCAGCGTGCACAGCGCGGGCGCCGCCGCCGCCTCGCCGCCGCTGCACAACGCCGCCACCGCCGAGGAGGTCGCCTTCAGCAGGCTCATGGCCACGCTCGCCGTGCTCTTCATGATATGTTGGATGCCGCAGATGGTACGCTCTCTTATTAAACAAACTAATTCCAATACATTATTGAAAATACTGTGCATTTAGCGACATTTTTTTCGGCCGTTGTCTAATCTAAACTTGTGCGTAGGTACCATATACGACGAAGTGAATAATTGCAATAGGAAACGCCATGGTGATAACTTATACAGACGCATGACATTTTATAGCGCTTAGTGACGCGCCCAGTTTGGCAAAGCTTCTGATTTTATATCCTAGTAACTGACATCAAAATAGATGCTCTGTGACAGCTATAATTAAGGATATTTGGCGATTTGTCGCCGCAAGCAGTTAGCACTCGGGTCACGTATGAGCATGTGCTTACATTACAATCAGCGCCGTCGCCATCGGCCGCACTGATCGACTTACCATTTGTATTCAGCTGTCGCCCCATCGTAATGGCTCGCTGGGAATGCACAATCACAGTTCCTCGTGATGACCGACCTTGAGGTACGTTCAGCGAGATAAAGTACTTCATCAATGACTCACGTGTTATTATTGTAAGGAGCATAAGAATTTATTTGCAACTTTGTTCATTCTTATTTGGCATCTCGGATCGGTTTCATAACATCTACAGGAAATAATGAAGCAATTTGTTTTGCACGAAACGATCAAAATAAACTTATTAAGTTAAAACAATGATACATTGTTCAAGGTGGTGCCTATTTAGTCTAATTTATTTGTAAGGAACGCAGAAACTTTTCATGACTTAAAAGTATTCAAAGTTTAAAACAGAACGAGAACGAGCTTTGCCAGCGGTTTTGCCCCAACACCGGAAACGGTACAAAAATATGCAAAATTTACTTTTCTTGTGATTTTTTCCGCAGTTTAGTTCTTCTAATGAAGAAGCACCCACAAATAAATCACTTGTTAGGTAAATATCTGATTCGTACTAACCCCAGTTTACTGCTATAGGATTAATTTGATCTTCCTATTTTAAGCCAATTAAATACCAGCCTAATTAAAGCCAATAGCCATAGAATTATAACACCGTTATTAATCTATGTAGCCATCATATTTGATTAAATTTACCAAATATGCCGTTACTTTCAAGTTAGTAAGTATCTAAAGCTAAGTTCCAATACCCAGATATGTTATAAAAACAATGGTAGGTAATAAAGCCACTTGTTATCTGGTGAGTACGCAGGCAAGTCATGTTCATCACGTCGCAGTTTTACAATATTGATTGTTGACGAGTACATCGACACCGGCATCAGTATGCCGCGCGCGCCGCGAACATTGGCGAAAATATTTCATTGTTACATTAATGGCATGCGAATCAAACTAGAATTTTATTCATATGAGCTCGGTGGCGAACCAGTATCCGCATATACATGGCGCATCAATTGGCAGACTCAATCTAAACAACGCTATACACGATCAACCAATCTAAAAAAGCGCCATAGATGCGGATACAAAACAAACTACATCTTTATTCAGACAAAGTCTGGTTGTTAAAAGTTTACAATAATCCTAGGATTAATCTTATCTTGTCCTACCACACCCACATTATAAACACAGCACAACATTAATCTAGTTATGTTAAAGGCAAACTGATCCCATCGCGCCAATAAAACAGCAGCGAAGCGAGAGTGCAAGTAATTGATCAATTAACCTGATTGACTGCCCATTGGTGTCTCGCAGCGTTATGATCCTTATAGCAAACAGTTCTCTTAACTTTCCACTACGTACTTTAAGCACTTAAAGGGCTTTTAAGAAATCTTATGAGACTCTTGATTTACTTAAATCGTTTCCAGTTGGTGTCTTCAAAGTTCAAACTGTGCTCTCAATTCCAACATTTCATATAGTCTAAAGTCTTCCATTTTTACATACGATGCTCTGCCCCTTGTATTTATATGTGTGTTCTGGTCTGCAGCTGACATCCAGCCTGTACCTCGTGCTGGGCCCGGACGCGTGGGCTCGCCTGGCGCCGCTGGCCAACCTGTCCGACGTCCTCATGCTGCTCAACTACGTGCTCAACCCCATCCTGTACGTCCTCATGCGCCAGCGCAGGCGGCTCTCGCTCACCAATCTCTGTCATTCCATCGCGCACTGTTTTAAGCGGGTATGTATGGTCGTAATAACGTATCTAAGTTTTAAATGTTAAAACATAGTTTACGTTTCTTAAGTATACAACTATACAATAAAAGTTAGAGTGCAACTTTTGAATTTGTTTTAATCAGTTTATTATCTGTTGTCCGCAGAGTCACAAGACATCGACGGAGTCAATGTCGATGAAGACATCGTGCTGCCCGCAGGAGACGCTGGTGGTGAGCGACAGCTCGGGCGCGGCGGCGGAGCTGCGGCCGCTGCGGCCGGCGCTCAGCGCGCACCCCTCCGCGCACACGCTGCGCATCGACGACTGACCCCGGCCGCAGCCCCGGCCGCAACACCGGCGCGCGCGCACCCTCGCGCACACACGATACTGACTGTCGTTCCACTAGCGAGGATTACGGGTGGCATCCGATGAGCAAATCCGTTATACATATATCGTAATTCAGTTTGCCACTGCAAATTACAGCTTCACCACAATATCTTTATTCCGAGTACTTTATCTACCAAAGACATTTTTGTTCAGAAGGTTATCCAGAGTCTTAAAGCAAGCTTTTTCTGTTATATTATGTTACTTACCAAAAAGCTTCAAACATGTCAATTTTATGTTTAATTTCAATAATTTACTTTCAATCCATCGAAGCATAGTGATGGCTTTCAAATATTTGTTTTTATGTTCGATATTAGGTATAAGTGAGGTTTAGAGGTAGAGACATAATGTGTACTTAAATTGTGAAACGATATCGAAGAAAATAACCTACCTGTACCTACATAATTTTAAGTATAACATATCTATTATATCGGAGCGTCTGAGCAATTATTGTTAGAAATTGGATGTGAGTGACTAGTCTCAAAATACACATTCTAGGTTAAAAGTCAATATTTAACTTGGTTTAAATGAGTACAATATATCTACGTGTCAATCACATATTATAAACCCATCGAATAGTTATAATGATGTCTTGATCTTATCATTGACTTAATTATTTTATGATCAAATAGTCATATTTTGTAGGCACAAACCAGTAATTTCCGTGCCTAGATATCTTAAACAAAACTGTTTGGAAACATAATTAATATTGATTTATTATGAAGCTTTCAAACAGCCTATCATAATTAGTCAAAGTATATTTGTTATGTTAACAGGTATTTCGATAGGTATTTTGCGACATTACCTAACGTATTAGTACCTAAGTAAGTATGTATGTAAATTAGAGAATTTTAATATAATATTATCTAGTTATGTTATTTTTAATAACAAAGAATATTACGTAATTATAGAATGATGTAAATATTTTAATAGAAGTACACAATGAATACAAAGTAAGCAGGTAGCTACACTAGTTACCTACATATTACTATAAGTATGATCAGATAATAATAATTGTTCTCAATACTCAAGCAGAATCCATGATGAGTGTAATAACACATAATAATTATATATTTATTGATTCAGACTGTGGTAAAGATCTGTCGTTGCGTTGTTGGGTGATCTATGCCAGTATTCAAAGCATCCCTACTGGACATTTTACAACATTTTTTGGTAACTCATTCATCGTCACGTGTAAATAGCTTTAATGTTTTTATTATAGGTACTATTTTTCTTAATCAGTCAATTAAACGATAAGACAAAATAAGACTATAAAATTGTTTTATTTTCCTGAGCTTCAAAACTTTTCATTTTACCCCTAATACTTTGGTAGTATTTATGTACTATTTAACATATTATTTATATGAACTTAGCCAGTGTATTTTCGGTATGTTTTTTATTTAAATAAAAAACATTAATTAAATAATCTAGACTAAAATCATTCAATATGGGTCCCGACTGTTATACTCAATTATGTTTCGCATAAGATTATTATTTTTTGTGTATTGATTATGAAATTATTTAATTATTGGTAATAGCATTGCTATCTACACTTTTAGACTAAGCTTGTTTTTTACTTTTCAGTTTTTATTTAAAGTGTTTTTTATGCAGTCGGGTTTTTTAATTTTTTAATTTATTTATTTTTATTTAACACTTTTTAGTTAGTTATAATACGGCTATGTGTTTCTCAAGATTTCACCCGCGACACGAGAGAACTACTTCCAATACCAAGATAATAAAAAAGTAACACACGTCGATCCAGTTATTTTAGATTGATTGCGTAACACAAAGAGAGTAAAGGAATTAGAAAAATAAATTCATTGTAAATAATTTAGTTTAGACGTACTTTTATTATCACTTTTCACTTTTAAGTTCAGAAACCGCTAGTCAACCGCGTCGCATAATATACGAGTATTTAGTTTGGATAATAAAGAAACAATTGCACATAGTATGTTTTTTCTATATGTCAGTGATATACCATTTTGGAATCCTCATGATGAGCTCTTTAATTTGATACCCATATTGTAGCAAACATTTTTTTTTTTTTTTTTACTTCTATCTACGGCGCCTCACGGCCGCCATGTTGGTTTTTGTTTGACGTCACATATCTAAGAACACTTGGGTAATTAAGACGAATCCAACGATGCCCTGATTGTCGAAATCCATCAAGCCGTTTCGAAGATATGAGGTAATAAAGAATATTATGCTCATACATACATACATACAAGATACGCGCGAAAAACATAACCCCTTCTTGGCAGTCGGGTAAAAAGTACCTATACCTATATTATTCAAAAATGTTATAACGGTAAAAACCTAAGTCGAATAAAACAAATTCAACGGGGCGGATGCAGGGCAGCGACTTTCTTCGACACCTGAAAATAAACTTTAAAACCTTGTATATTATGATTTTGAATAAGATACGTATTATTGTATATGGTAAGTTGTCTCACTTTGAACCAGGTAAATTTCAAAGTCCCATATTGGGCTGGATTTTCAATCAATGCCTTCAATTTTTTGTGTATAGTTAGCATATTTATTTAGCTTCAATTTTGTAAAATATTAATTCCTCATATTCTTTTTTGTTTCAGCGTAAAACAGGTTTTTCTGAAAAATTTTTTTTGGTTCAATGTGTACTACCGGTGGTACACATTTAACCAGGGTGTGGTCCACATTGAGCCACCTTATTAACTATGTCTTATAGATCAATTTATAAGGCAAATACTTTGTAATAATAAAAATCAGTCTTATATTTATTAAAATCTTATGATCCTTTAATTGGATAATTAGCCAAATCGGGTTCCAAAGGCATCCGGAGTTTCATGGCACCTGATCTGTGCAGCTTAACACTTAGGCTTGGCCTCAAGCATGTTGGCAGTCGAATGCACCATTTTATAACAAATTAAAACAATTGTAGAAAAAAAACTCATTTAACGACTTGGATGTACCTACACAATAAACCATGGTTCAATGTGTAACACCCCCAGGTGGTTCACTGTGAGACACACCAGGTTTTGATAACTAATCTTAAAAATTTACCGACATACCAATCACTTAAAAACTCGAATTGTAGCGCTTTTAATTGCTAAATAACCGTAGAATACAGTGTACATATAAATAAATTGATATTATTTAAATGAAAAAAGCTAAAAAGGAATGAAATTGGAAAAAAATATTTACTTTTTGAGTCAATTTGCTTTTAAATGCTCCTCACACAACCAATTGGCACGCGATAGCCACGAAAATTAGTGGGCAGTAAGGGATCGTAAATACCTCTTTTTCACTCATATTAGCGCGGTTTAGCAACGTGGCGTTTTCGAGATTCGGCGGTGGTTCAATGTAGCTGCCTGGTTCACTGTGAGACACCCGACCCTATGTTATAAATGCAGCGACTCGCTATCAACCACAGACCGAGTACTTATCTATATAAAAAAATTACACATTTTGCTATTGAGCAAAATCACTGTCACTGGTAACATTTACATGAGGGCGTGGGGTGCACATTTGCAACAAGAATCAACTTAAACTATAAACTTAGTCGTCTTTAAATAGTGGTGGTTTTCCACGTTCAATAAAAGAATAAACTTTTATAAAAATATATTTTGAAAAATATATTGAATCGCCTATTTTAGACGAACTTCCAAAAAGTTTTAAATAAAATAGTTGCTATAGTAAAAACATGTTTTGCTGTCTCTTTCATTCATATGAGACTTACTTTGTTCTATCCTGTGGTCATTATGACACATTCTGTCAAAAGACATGAAATTATTGTCTTGTCAATAAATTGTCATTGTCAAAGTGGTACCTAAGCGTCGATTGATATAATTTAGATTATTTTCAATTTATTTGGTGGAAAATGTTAAGTGTGTGGTGTAATTAAAATTAGTTTTAAGGTTGCACCTTAATTCTATATCGAAGTCCCTGAAGGAAACTACTAACAGCCAGGATGTCCAAATGGTTTGTCATGTTTTATACAATAACACCGGGCTGTCTCTGTTTATATTTTATTAATGTAGAAGGTTGGCTTTAGCGGCCGTCTTTCTAGGATCTGCATTATTAGGGTGTGGAATAACTGTGGGATATGTGACAGGCAATCGGAGCGCAGCATCCACGAGATGCTGAAAGACACGCCGCCGCTACGCGAGTCCAGCGACTCCATCACCTCGGGCACGGAGCCCAAGTTCCCCACATCACGCTCCATGCCCTTCCCTCCGGCATACGGTACAATGGCATTCGCTACGAATTGTGGTTTAGACAACAGCTGCATTTTTTAACTCATTGTAATGTAACTATTTTGGTAGTAGTATCTATTTTGTAGATGAATGTTCTCCCTAATCTATGAATAGATATTTAAACTACATTTCTATTTACTTAAAACATTATTTGATAACTGTGACAAACTAATCATGTAGTGCAATATTAGAGTTAGCTTTTATTCTGATACCTAAGATGATTCATAGGAAATTGTCTGATTGTGTTGGGTAATCTAGTTTTTAACACATGTTTCATTTTTGACTCAGTTCCCCCAGATGTAGCACAGAATGGTGGGGCAGGTTCCAGCACCCTGCTGCGAGCTGGCTCCTCCAAGCTGGACGCCATCCGCAACTGGGGAGTGTCCACCTACAAGTGCACCAAACAAATACTCTATGAGAAGCTTGGAAAGAGTTCCCGCACAGTAGATACTGGTAACCTTTACTGGACTTACTTGTCTTCCATTATACATAAGTTACACTAATGTATGATTTGTTGTGCTGTAATGTGGGTAATTAATATGCCTGATGGGCAGGGCATGGCGATGCCTCAAGAAGTATTGTAACACCACATTTTAATGGAACTGTCATACTTTATCCAACTTTTATCTTTGGTCATTTATGAGATACTAATCTTAACTGATGTTTTTTTTTTTGTGATAGAAATCTTGATTATTATCTTTGAAATTATTTATGATTATGATTGTTTCTTCAAATATTTGTTAAGTCAGGTTGAATGTTAATCTTGGGCTTTGTGTGTGCTTTGAAGAGCTAGAGGCGCAGATCGAGATGTTGCGCGAGACGCAGCGCAAGTACAACGGCGTGCTGCGGCTGAGTGGCGCGCTCACGCAGCAGCTGGCCGCCGCCGCGCACACGCAGCGCGCGCTGGGCGAGGCCTTCGCCGAGCTCGCGCAGAAGTCGCCCGAGCTGCAGAACCAGTTAGTGCCGCCCTTACTCACTACACGCCAATATACACTCTTCTTCTTATTGTTTGGTTGGTGACAACCTGGTGCAAGAGTTGTAAAGCCATCAGCAGACTTGAAAAAATCTGTGTGTTGTTTTCTTCCTGATGACCAATACCGATTTAAGCATATGATAGTTACATTGTAATACATATGATTTCGAAAAAAAAAAATGAATTGGAATTGGTGCGTGCCGGGATTAGAACCCACGACCTCTGATTTGTCAGTCCAATGGTAATACCACTTGGCTATAACTGCTTAGTGTACACGAAAATTAATATTTAATTGTTTGTTTGAAACGAATAATAACATGTGACTTAGGTTCCTATACAACGCGGACACGCAGCGTACACTAACGCGCAACGGGGAGACGTTACTCGCCGCGCTGCACTTCTTTAACAACTCGCTCAACACACTCACCAACAAGACCATTGAGGACACACTGCTCACCATCCGACAGTATGAGGCCGCCAGGTAACTGCTCATAACTCATATTCATACGTTATTTTGACCACAATCGTGTTTTATGTAACTTTAATGAATATATAATTAATTTATATTAAAACTGTGCAACATGTGCTGACCATTTAAAAGACTGATTGGTCTTTCAAATGGTGAACATTTAAATTGAGATGATTACAATTTCTTTACAAGTTGTGTATTGCGTGTGTGTAGAGTGGAGTACGACGCGTACCGCAGCGAGCTGGAGGCAGGACGCGCAGCGCCCGAGCCCGCGCTGGCGCAGGTGGAGCGCCAGCGTCGCCACTACGAGCGCCTGCGCGACGACTCGGCCGTCAAGCTGCGCCTGCTGCACGAAAACAGGGTACGAACCGACGGCACAGACATCGCTGTCTTGAGAATCCCACGTTACAACAATGCTTCACTCCATCAGGTGAAGGTGATGAACAAACAGCTACTGCTGTTCCACAACGCGGTGTCGGCGTACTTCAGCGGCAACAACGTAGCGCTGGAGGCGGCGGTGCGACACTTCAACATCCACACGAGCAGCGCGGCGGCGGCGCCGGCACCCGCGCCCCTGGGCTCTGCGGCCGCGCCCCCGCCGCTGCCCGCGCCCCTGCCCGCGCCCCCGCCCGCGCTGGCCGCGCCCGCGCCGCTGCCGCACCCCGCGTAGGGGACGAGCGGCGGCGCCGCGCTGCCGCTCTACGGATAACATTACATCGCCTTCCCGCACTCTCCGGCGTCTGTTCCGCTCAGGTATACACATGGACATGGACATCTACACCAGATCGAATAAAAATAATAGTATTCAAAAGATTCCTCTAAAAAAAAATTACTTGGTTTATAATAACCGGAAATATATAAAAACCATTGTTTGTTGAACAAACCAGCGTTATGTGAGAGGGGCAGAGCCAGACTATTATTACTATGTGTGGTATTGTGACCATATAGCTTATTATTATTTTTAAACTCGCTTTTTGACCAAATTAATAACTAAAATAACTTATAATGCTCTCTGACTAACAATTAACTACTTAATACTGTTATTAAAAAATATATTCAGTATAATTCATCTTTATATAACTATGCAGAGTTGTATTTTTTTTTTTTTGTGCATATTGCATTCTGAGTATTTCTGAGTATGTATTCAGTTTATATATAACAGTATTTATCATTCCAAAGCTGATAGTAGTAAAATATAGATAGTGGATAATATATATTTTATGTTCAGTTTAAGTATGTACTTATTGAACCAAGCTTACGATGCAAGGTTATTACTCATTCATTCCAGTATTCATATTATTATAGCTTAATGCTTGCCTAGAATTATAAGATAACATTTTACAAAGTCCATTTGACATGAAATTGTAATATATTCACTGTATTTGTTTGTTTGTTAGGCACAGTATATTAGTCTAATTTGTTAGCTCAAATGTATCCTTCCAATGTAATCCCATATAAAATTATACATAATTTCAGTAAATGCCAGCCAATATCTTGCAGATTTATACAGTCTTGCATGTTTTAATCAATTTCTCCAAAACAATACAGCACATACACAAATAATGGGAACTTAATATTATACTCTTGTATATATGTTGAGTATAGAATATTTATGGTAAATATATATAAATCTATAGCATTCAAGTAGTAAATCTACTATCTCACATTATATTTATAAGATAATTGTAATATCAGACTTGTTATAAGTAATGATTCTTCAGTGGATTCTATGTATAAATGTTGTTATGTGACATCTGTTCATGTACAATATAGGCAGATGTTTAGGTGACTGACAAATGAAACTCATGTAACTCAAATACAGGCAATAGGGATTCTTTTCTTTCTTCTTTCCTGTATTTGAACTGAGATCTCCTAAGTACTTAGTTTGTTTATTTAGCACCTACATGGTACATGAATGTGTGGTACATCTCAATAAATTAAGACAATATTTGCATGGAGTTAGCGCTTATATAATAACTTACAGGTATGGGATGCTGAGGCATTTCCCAGCCTAGCTAGTCAATCCTTCTCGTTTTAGTTCAATATACTCTCAGATTACTTATTTAAATATTATTATTTTAGAGATTAAATTATACACTATTATTGTAAATGTAAGGCATTGTGTTTATCATATTTTGTAAGGAGTGTAAAATAGATCACTTGCGACTTAATTGACTTTTATTTGCTGTCACTCTGACTTTTATACAATAGAACAATGAATTTCTTCACTTACATACATTTTCACTGCATCAGCTATAAGAGTTAATAAAATAGTGAATAACAAAAACAACTCTGAAAGTCTTGATAGCTCACAATTATATTTACAGGATCATCACATTACATCACAGGATCCAGTCTTACGACTCGTCAACTAGAATCCTCAACATTAGCCAGATACATCATCTCATCAGGAGTTTAAGCTTTCACAGTTTCCTTGTCACCTTCTTCATTGCACACCTCTTCCGCCTCAGCTTTAAACTTTTCCTGAAAGAATTTAAAATTATCATTGTCTCAATCATAAGTTAAACAATTAAGATATCTTAAAGAAGAAGTATTATTAAACTTACTAGGTCGTATATAACCTTCACTACAAGGGAACAACTTGGACAAGTTGCGACTTCCTCGCCGGCCATCAATTCCTCCTGGAGAAATAACTTCCATTACTATTTATTTCATAGAGTGAACAATACTGGGATGTTAAATGATAAAAGTACTTATCGTATGGCTGTAGGAAGTATATGAAATAGTAAATTATATTCGTTCTAACCTTACTTATTTGAAACCTATCGCCGCACGGACACGGGTAATAATACATTTCGTCATCTTCATCGTACTCAAAATCCTCAATTTCTATTTCATCGTGAAATATCGTCATTGTGTTTAATTTTAAAGTTGATTGTAAACACTTGAAAAATTAGTACGTCGCACATTGCACGTTTTACAAAAATTAAAATGTTACAGCTAAAGTAGATTACTGAAGTATTTGATTTCACAAAAGAGCTCCAAACAAATCATATTAATGCCCCAAGAAATAAGGTTGTTTTCATTAAACTTTTCCTTAGTAGACTTTTCTTTTACTAGACCATAACAATTATTGCTGGACCGCAACTACTATATAACAGCGTCACAACTCGCAAATTGGCAGGCAAGCGGCAAGTCTCTCAGTTTCGCTCACTCAACTCTCAAGTGTCAGCTGTCAATTATTGTCATTTGTCAACAAGTAATTTAATTCATTTTTTTTTGAGCTTTAATGAAGGCTATGAACTTCTCCATAATGCTTTATTTCTTATATCTTACGAACATTGCCCGCGAGTGAGCCCAGCTTCTCTAATATCATAACTTCGATCTAATATTTTTCTAAAATTAAGAACCAAAAAGTCGAATACTCAAGAAGGACTGGCACTGACACTGAGTATCGGATGTTCCTAGAAAATAAACTGCTTGCGATTGGTGCTGGGTGGTGTGTGTATCACCTCTATTTCAGATGTTTTCAGGTGGGGTGGCGTGTTATCACACGGTGTCTTGTGTGTGTAACTAACTATAGTAAATGTATGGGACTGATTAGTACTGACACGTGCGGAGTGATGTGACTTGGGGTCGGGTTTTAATAGTATATTAATTTGTGCCTTGTTTTTAAAAGGCGAAAGACATTTTGTTACGAAATTTATTTACTAAAATAATTATTAATCGAATTCCAAGTGCTTTGATAATAATATCCTTTCAAATTCCATGGATGAATGTGACTTTGCAAGAATAAATAAACCAATCAGATTCACATTTCATAATTATCGCAGTGAATTATAATGAATAATATAATCGTAAAACAAAATTATTTTTGGTGGTGGGTATTCCACAACAAAAAAAAAATTGCCTGTCAGTCTACGATAATTGATGAAAAAAGTTTTTGTCGCAGGTATTTTCTCTGCGCTAGTCTATTTACAACCTTGGCTCTTTATGGGAACTGAAATTTAATAAAAATGTAAGTATTATAGTCCAACAAATCTAAGAAGTACCGTTTGACAGTTATGACAAATAGGATAATAGGGTTGGGAGTAAAAAAATCGATTACTATAATATCCGATTTTTATGAGATCGATTACTATAATATCCAAATTTTAAGAGATCAATTGTCATAATGAAATAAAAGTTATGTTTAGGATATTTTATTTATACACTACTAGTACTAGAATCGTCATCGTCATCGTCATTTAAATTAATGACAAGTTGATTATCTATGAAATTATCAAAGTGTACGTCTCTGTCGAAGTCGTAATTTATTTTAGGGTACCTATGTATTAAGTGCCATAATGCGGTCGCGCAGTAACGTGTCGTCAATTGATAATTTGAAAGTAATACATTCGATTTTTCATATATGTAATCGATTTTTTTGCAAACAAGTGTATCTGAAGAGTCACAACACTACAAGCAGTGACCTAACTACGTGACTTTGCAATGAGGTCAAAAATAGAACTATTAGAAATTATTTACTATGTAAATATGTGTTATTTTGCTTTGTTTGAAAGTTTTCAATTAAATTAGGATATTAAAAATTGAAAATTTTTAGATACAATAATAAAATCTTTCTAAATTCATGGTTTTATGACAAAGGTTGTCGAAACTGAGTATTGTACGCATGAACAAAGTTGTTTCGGTTTGAAAATGATGAAACGTCAAACGGTACTTCTTAGATTTGTTGGACTATACTTTACATGATAATAGATTATAATTGTCTAAGCTACAACTGTTTTATTTTGAGTTGGTAACATTTATTTACGTCATAATATCGGCACGTCACACACGTCATTTGACATTTAACTTCATTTTTGTGGGGGAGGATGATCGTGGTGGTCTCATCGTATTTGTTATAAAAATATTGAAAAGTGCTGCTGTGAGTGAACTAGTGTCAGTGCCGTCCTTTTTGTTATAGTTACAGAGCTTACCAATAAGACATTCACTATGTTTAGTTGGATAAAAAAGGAAGGCGAAAAAACTGAAAGTATCGAAAATGTCGTGGAAGGTCTCAAAAGAATTTATAAAACGAAACTTTTACCGCTGGAACTGCACTATCAGTTCCACGACTTCCACTCGCCGCAGCTCGAGGACCCTGATTTTGACGCTAAGCCTATGATACTGCTCGTCGGACAGTATTCAACTGGTAAAACTACATTTATCAAATACTTACTAGAGCGAGACTTCCCCGGTATCAGAATAGGACCTGAGCCTACCACCGACAGGTTCATAGCTGTTATGTACGATGAGAAGGAGGGCGTAATCCCCGGAAATGCACTCGTCGTTGACCCTAAGAAACAGTTTCGACCACTCAGCAAGTTTGGCAACGCCTTCCTAAACAGATTCCAGTGCTCGACCGTGATATCGCCAGTACTGAAGGGCATCTCCATCGTGGACACGCCCGGCATCCTCTCCGGCGAGAAGCAGCGCGTCGACAGGGGCTACGACTTCACCGGCGTGCTGGAGTGGTTTGCTGAGCGGGTGGACCGGATCATCTTATTATTTGATGCTCACAAACTCGATATATCAGATGAATTCAGACGCAGTATTGAAGCACTACGGGGCCATGATGATAAGATCCGTATTGTGTTGAATAAGGCAGACATGATTGACCACCAGCAGTTGATGCGTGTGTATGGCGCTCTCATGTGGTCATTAGGTAAAGTTTTGCAAACTCCTGAAGTAGCTAGAGTGTATATTGGATCTTTTTGGGACCAGCCGCTCCGCTATGACGTCAATAGGCGTTTGTTTGAGGATGAAGAGCAAGATCTCTTTAGGGATATGCAGTCGCTACCAAGGAATGCAGCTTTGCGCAAACTAAATGACTTGATTAAAAGGGCCCGCCTAGCTAAGGTTCATGCATATATAGTGAGTGAGCTAAGGAAAGAGATGCCTTCTATGTTTGGTAAAGATGGCAAAAAGAAAGAGTTAATCAAGAACCTCGGCCAAGTGTATGACCGCATCCAACGGGAGCAACAAATATCTCCGGGTGACTTCCCCGATATTAAGAAGATGCAGGAGACACTAGCTAACCACGACTTTACAAAGTTCCATCCTTTGAAACCTAAGCTGCTAGAAGTGGTGGACCACATGCTGGCCACCGACATCGCGCGCCTCATGGATATGATCCCGCAAGAAGACGTCAATGTTGTCTCCGAGCCACTAATAAAGGGTGAGTTTATGCCATAAGTCATTTTCCCTGTACTGTCAAGTACTTGGATAGTCAATTGTACCGATTATTCATATTTCTCTTGAAAATTGAACTGATTCAATTGCAAAGTTTTGCGAATCTTTATCTAAGCATAACCATCTACACAATAATGTAGGAGTGGCACTTATCACGCGGATGACGCTGTCGAGGCTCAGTCGTTGAGGACCGTGGGCACAACTGATAAATAATAAATAGTAATTGTAAAGTTTTGTGCCGAAACAGTGCTCTGCTTGTAAAGCATGCAGCAAGACGTGTCGAAGGTGAAGCCGGTACGGGCGGCGCGCGACGGCCGGGGCGTCGCCGCTCGCTCGCGCGGTGTGCGTCTCTTATCACGAGATATTGACCTGAATATATTGTTATCATTGAGATAACGTAGCGCCGGGATTCGCTAACGGTGCTGCTAACTGCGTTAGACGAGCACTATAATTAGAAGTTATTAAATTATAAAGTCTGACCTCATGAGTACTCATGACAGACGTCGGAAATTGAAAATACATAGTTGATGAAGTAACCTTACATGTTTGGCTTATATTTATAGCTTATATAAATATAAACCATTCCATAATAATAGGAAACACTGTAGTACCGGTTTTCCTTATATGTAAGTTATAAGAAATTGATACATTTTAATAACGCGTCGATTTTACTGGTTCCGTTCTGTAACAAAATGAGGTCGTCGCGAAATAAAAAAATAATTAGGTAAAAATGAAATGAGGTAGGTATATCCTGGGTTAGAGAACAATAATAGGTAGCTATGACGTTGATTATATGACGTAGGTAGGTACTACTTTCTAGTCCTATCAACTTAATTAAATATCTTAGTATTCATGCCATAAAATCATAAAATCTTACTATAATTTTATTTGTTTATTTATAGTTTAGTATAAATAAAAAAATAAAATTGTATAGGTACAATCGTTCTATCCTGAGGTGTCTGAAAATCCTTAGGAGTGAATGAATGCTACGAATATGTTAATAAACACAGGTATCGGAATTATTTATATGATGCAATACATGACAGCAGGTAGGTATATTTTCTTTGAATAATCTGATAGGAATTATTTACTACATAAGATTCTCAGTATTTACTGAGTGAATCAGCCGATGACTCGACCTACTTAAACGGCACCAGCGCGAAAAAATATTTGCTAAAACGTTATTTCGCTTCTGTCGAAATAGCTGTTCTTGTTGATTCATTATTTTTGTTTCGTACACAAAAAAAAATATATGGGTTCCAGTTGCGGGTATCGCTAGGTAACAGCAATATCGCCGCGTGTACACAATAGAAGTCTAGATTATAAAATGAATGCTAAACGAAACGTGGTTAGAGTGACCGAGTTACACGGCAGGCGGTGGCGCAGGCCGGCTGTCTGCGGCGCGCTCAGGTACAGCAGCCGGCAGCGGCGACAGTGTTGCCACGTCCTGCCGCCTGCCGGGGGTGACTCCCTGACGCGACACCCGGCCCCACGTCCTTCTTGACCACTACAATTATAATTGCCAGCAGAATATGCGATCTCGAAGCTATTCCACACACGTCTAGCAAGTTTCTCCTCGTTCAGTATAATCTGAACGCGGTGTTTCGGAATACTACCTAGTAATCACTTAGCATTAGAAACTCTTTATGTAATGCAGTCACAAGACATCATCAATATGCACCAGGTTTTTGTTGCTAAGCAATTATCATTTTATTTGTAACTTATTTTAAAGCTATATCTACGCTCGTGAGTCGTGACTAAAACGGTATATGTACAATAATGTATAAGCGCTATGTATCTGAAATAGAGATGATACACCTTTACATAGATACAGAGGTCACGTCCTTCCGTTTCAAACTTCAACTCGTTATCTAACTTAATGTGTGTGATGACGCAATTAATCCTACTCCATGCACGAGTGCCACATATTTTCATACAATGCATTTGCATATACACACATGACTAAAGATTGATAATGGAACATTTGGTTAACAAGCCCATCATTCTTATCCTTATGAATTGTATAAGTTGTTTAGGTTTAGTTTAGCTGGGTTTTAGAATAAAAAAATGTGTAATTTATTATAATTATGATTATAATTAGAAAACAGGAACCCATATTCCGAGTTCAACAAAAATAGAATTACATTTTTAAACGAGTACAAAATGATATTGAAACTCCAGTATTTTACTAGTATGGTCAATGCTGTCATCGGTGTCGCTTCATTAAGACATGAGTTAAGTTTTAATAACTATTTCCAAGTGTTAAGGCACGCTGGTCCCCGCGCCCGGCCCGGCCCGGCCCGGCCCGCCCGGCCGCGCGCTCGCCGCCATGCCGCTGTTTATGATCACACAAGTGTCTGTCGCACACGTGCGCACACTGCAACACAAAACCTTCGCACACTTGGTTGTTTATAGTGCATATTGTTACTTGTCATCGATTGTTATGCCTTTTGCAAATATGTATAAATAATAGTAGATTTAATAGCCATTGGATTTACTCAGTAGGGAATCAAATACTGATATTTCGTAACAATCTTTATATACAGCCTAAACTAAATAACCTAGTGATTTCGATACCGCCTAAAAGTCAATGATAATTATAATTATACTGCAACGAAAACATTCTGTTACCCCATATATTACTAACTAGAACTATACTTGGGCCAAATTCGATAAAGAATAGAGGTAAACAAGTCGTTGCTAGGCAACGACTTGTTTACTCCTAAAAGGCAGATGTTAACAACCTTTTCTAGATTAATGTTTTCATACAATCTCACAAATTTAGCAGAACGCAAAGAAATTATAACAACTCGCACCTCGACTGACAGGTCAAGATAGAACGAGCATGCAGACGTATAACTCGACCAAATTATATTGCTACGTTTCGTTATTTCCAATTTATTTTTTCTTATTGTAGGTTTATGTCTTTTTTCTTAACATAAATTAATAATAATTTATATGGTTGCCTATTAAACGGTATAAAGTAATATTAAAATAAATGAAACGTGAAAAATAATAAAAATATTTTTGATACGTATTATTATACATAGTCTTCAATGAAACAACTAAACGCGAGCCTTTCATACTTGTAAGTCTTGTATTATAATGCACGTGTTATGCGGTTGATTTGAAAAGTAGTTAAAATGTGCAAAATTGTATATACAAACTTCCCAACTTTATTTGTTGGTATAAACCAAATTCGCAAAAAAGTGTTTTATCCCTGGATTTCATCCAAGTTTCTTTTTTGTTAGGGCTATCGCGAAAAGTTAATGTCGATTTTTTAATGATTTTTCGAAATAACCAGGTAATATGCATGTTATTTGAGTGATTCTAGTGAAATATGCTGCAATAGGATTTCTTAATAAATAGTTAGCGTGAAAAAGGCAATAATCATGTAAATAATAGAAGATTTGTAAAAAGTGAGTTGTGATAACCCTAAATTGGTTTGTTTACCTGTATTCTTTATCGAATTTGGCTCAAGTATAAGTGCCGCTCACGTCGCAAGTGTGCGGGTTCTACTTAAAAATCACTCATGACCACAATAATACAACCACCTGCTACCCCAACGTCCAACCCCTTTGCTCTCGAGTATACATACACTCGTGTATAATACAAGTCATGCTGCACGGTGGACTTCCGCTAATTCTGTGCCTGTTGGCTGTTGCAGCACTTTTTAGAATCAATCTATCATTGGGTGCTCTTCTACAACTCTTCTTCTGACAGTGTTTTGCGTGGTTATTTGCAATTCTAACGTCATGAGTAATAATGATCATATTCTTATTAGAAACGATAAATCAAACTGTTGAATTGGTTGCGTTGCGTACCAATGACTGAATATTTTCACTTAAATGTGTTATAGATTACTTGAATGACTTAGAGGAGGAGTAGGTGTTTTTGTATCAGGGTCTGTGGTACAGTCGCGAGTCGCGCGCCGCATGACCTGCGCGCGTTGCGTCCTCGCCTCTAAACAATCCACTTTATAATATTCGACTGTTAATCATTCAATGTCAAACAATTGACTTATTCAATACACACGTGTTTACTCCCCACTCGTATTGACGTCGAAAACAATTTTATTACAACGACTAGAGTATCTGCATATTGATGATGACTTGATGAGTCTGTGACTCTGCAAAAGAGTGAATACCTGACATAGTATAGTTATTTAATTATCGCGATCGTCTTGTGTCCGAGGGCGGTAAATTAATATTTCTTTAAGAAGGAACTATTTCACGTCATTGGTTACAGGCTACTGATTAACTTACTTCCAAAATTCTACGACTTTTATGTTTTCTAAGCAGATCTACTCGTATTTGTCATCACTAATGAAATTAATAATATTTAACCTAAGTAAGGGAGGTACAAGCACGCACCCTTCACCGCATAACACATGACGACACTTAGCGAGGAGCCACTAACAGGCACGGGCACTGCGCTGCAGGACACACTCGCAAACATACATATCAAATGCGTAGGCGACTAAACAAGACGATTGCCAACAATCAAGAAAACTATTAACGAGTTTAAGCGCAAATTGCATGGTGATATCGTAGTATTTTCTTAGCACAAACAATTTTCTGGTATTTCATCATCATGCCCCTGCCCTTATCCCAATTTTTACTTGGGGTCGGCGCAACATGTCCTCTAGACATGTTGCTTAAAGTTTTGGCTATGGTTTTATAGTCGGCCGCCTGCCTGACACTAACCCTCTTTGGGAATGCGATTGTTGGTTGTTTACCCGCCACCATTCGGGTGACCCAAGGTGGTTGGTACAGGGCACTGGGTCTTAAGGTCCATTAGTCGCCTTTTACGACACCCAGTGGAGGATATGGGGTGGTGCTATTCTTTATATCCGGACACCACACGGATTATTGTAAGAAATTAATCGATTGCTACCGATATGAATATGCATGAGCAGTGAACAATTCTTTCACTCAGATGTACCATACAATTTTTTTATATTGCAATTGCAAGGCTGACTTATATTATAGCATTGAATAGTACGTCATACATCTCATACGCTCACCCTGGCCAATCTCAACAATATTATGGCATGAGCTATTTCCATATAATTAGCTCACGCCGGCAAGCAAACATGTAGGTATATTATGTAATATGTAAAGATTGTCGCATAACAAGTGTACACGATACACACATACTACTGGTGTGTACGGGACAGTGGCAGCGGCCTGTAGTTACAGAGTAGCGCGGGCGCACCTGCCGCGTGTGCCCGCGCCCGCCGCGCATGCGCAGCGACCTTGCCGGCGCCATACCGCCGCGAACACCCTGCCCTTCTGAATAGGTATCTACAGCCGTTCCAATCACTACACCAATCAACTGAGCTATACGTACCACTGCTGTTGAATGCTTAGTACCGGCCTATTTAACTGTTACCAATACGACTTGCAAATCTATAGAAAAATATTTTAACAAAAATTCTGGACCAACTTCAAAAACAGGGGCACTAAAAAGCTTGAAAAAACATTGGACAGTACAACATTATAATTTTGATGCTGATGACACATTGTATAGTCAACATATTGTGATACATACTTGCTTTATTTGTATTAGATATCTGTGATTAAACTTTACATTTTGGCTTGATATTTCTAATTGGCCCTCAGCGTTTCATAACCGAACTAGCTTCTGCCCGCGGCTTCGCCCGCGTGGTAAAGGGACAAAAAAAACCAAGGTCTTTTCTTAATATTTTTTTCCGTAAGAACCTTCTCCTAATAATAACAAATACAACAAAAAAAGAATTAGTGAAATCGGTCCAGCCATTCACGCGTGATGCCGTGACCAAGGAAAACGGGTTTCATTTTTATTTTCATATATGTATTGCATACATTAGCTAATGGACAGTGCACGTTATGAAATTACAATTTGATTGTTATCTACCCCGTGGCGTGTTATCGCGGCGTTCATCTGTGTGGCAATGTTCCGAGGTGATGAAGCTGGTTTGAGTTTGCTTACTAGTGAGTACTCGCTAGCCGCAAGCCGAGCACCGCGAGCCTCGTCTGTACCTGTGCCCGCTAACAGCTTGAGCACACAGACACTAACTTTCTTACCTTGTTTTACTCCGTACACGCGTCATCGCTGAGTTAGTCATCGCTAATGAATCTAAGTAGGTTTTATATTTTTGCGATACCCCGTTACTGAATCAGCGTTGCATTCACGTTGTGCGTGATATGAAATCGTCATTAATGCGGAGTAATATTAATTATTTCATAGTAGTTATTTCGTATCATATCGTTATATGAGATACACTACGTTTGATAATCCTGTGTGATAATTCACAGGTAATTATTTCCTCATAGTTGATGAAATTCACGTTAGCACGTTTGAGCGCTGGTCGCTTATCGCATCACCAAGACTGTGACAGACGACAGTGTGCCCTGTGGTGCGATCAGGTGCTGGAGTGAAGAGTGACTTCTGGAAAATATTGCCCGTATCTATTCTACCGTAATATTTACAATTCTTATGAATAGTTCACCTCTTGCTACGCACTGCGGCTACCACTAGTTTCATTCTGTTTCTGTATAGCCCTGTCCCAGGGTTATGCACATTCAGCGCTTGTTGAATTCCAATACAATGCCGATCATATGGAGAAGACGTTGCAAGGCGGTTTTGGTTTCGTCAGTAAGAGTCTGACATTTCCTATATGCCTCTCTCGAGGAGGTAAGTGTTCTCGAGGATACCCCCGACTTTACAAAAAATAGGTGTTCTACAAACCAATCGCAGACCATCGTCTGCCTTGTTAAAAAAAACATCGTCGTAGCCTTATCGTAAATTTGTTAACTTCGTAAAATACTCGTGTATTTCATGAAATGGTTGTCTGCCTAGTGGTGGATAGCTCTATGTGGTCAATACCACATCATGAATAGTTTGGCAGATAAATGATAGACAATTGTTTCTCGATGTAGGCAACTAAATGCGCAATAGTAGGTAATGTTCAAGTTGTTAGTCAAGATTATTTGATCATATAGTAAAATAGTTACATGAATTACTAACCGTGGAACGCGACTTCGTACGCTCAAACATCGGTTATAGCTGCAAAACCTCCTCTGACCAGTCGGTTATAAAGTCTATCTGTTAATCCAGGGGGTGAGCTAACTCCATACCAAATTTCATCAATATTGGTCCAGACAGCCTGATCGTAAGCGAGTAACAAACAGTTGTTTTTAATATCGTAGTTTAATTAATATTAGATTCGAAACCTCATCTATAAGCAACATTACGTTTGGCTGTTAGTTGCGTTTTGTTTTTCCAAAAAAGAAAGGAAATAAAAAGCGTAGTAAATTATACATATAGTCTACTTCTGGTCCTAGGCTACCCTTTTCAGCCCAATCTTTCCCACCAATATTCAGCCAAATCGGTTCAGTCGTTAATAAGGTAATTTAGTCCAATTATTACAAACAAGTTTATATAATAATCCTAAATAGGTACATAATCCAACAAATATTATAAAATAATGCGAAAGTTTGTGAGGATGGATGGATATTTGTTACCCTTTCACGCTTATAAGGTTTAACCAATTTGGATAAAATTTTGGTATGGATGTAACTGACACTCTAGATTAGGCTACTTTTTAATCAACTGCGAAAACAATAGGTTAAAGTTTTGCAGCTGTAACCGACTTCCATACAGGTTCCATCTTCACGTTTAAACCACTAGATCAATTTGTGTACCTATAATTAAGTAAGGCATAACCTGACATCCTGGATTTAACACAGGTTATTTTTGAACCGACTGCGTAATAGGTGGTTTATATGTTTGCAGCTAGATATAGCCTACTTCTACGCGGGCAAATTCGCAAAAAAAAACTATATCTAGACGGATATACATGTAGTCTGATAAATTAATTGGCAGTAACGTCAAGCAGTTTTGGTTGGTTCCATTCCTTGTGGCCGTCGTGCGCGCCTGTCTGATGATTGTTACGCTAATACGGAAACGTAATTAAGGGCGAACGACGGTCGACAGTTTTAACAAACTAGCAACACAGCACTCGGGCGTACCGCACTCGGCCCGAGATCGCTAACAGTTACCCGTATCTTATCAGAGTATGTGAGTTATCTGAGATAGCGTGTCGCCACGACTTACTATTTATGTTACGTGGGCAATAGCACACTGTTACCGATCCCATTTAGAGCAAAGCGCTGTGTTCAATGCGAATGTCAAGGCCCCCCGAAAAGGGAGTGCGAATTATGAAGTGGCGCAGCCGCGACGGCGACGGAGGGGCAGCCCAGCCGCGGCAATGGGAGCGCGACCGCCGCGGCCGGCACTTTCGCCGGCCGTGCCGCTCGTTAGCTCTAGATTAATCATGATTACAATGGAAAATAAGCTTGCCCACTGGTAACTGGCGCCGGAGGTGGTTGTACTCGCGACCTGCACGCGACGCCCGCCTCTACACATCGATCATTGTAACTATACATTCATTTTGGTTGGTTTAAAGTAACTAATTATAATTGTTGACAATTAAAATTCACGAACCGGAAGTGTCCTAAAATTTTGTTTTTGTAATTGCTTAGTGATACATATTTTGATTTATTTAGTTACGGTTACTAAATTGTTCAAATACCTATATACTTATAACAAAATTATGATGCTTTTGCATATGCTGCAGAAGTAGTTGGAGATTCGAGTAGGATAGGGCCGGGTGTTGTGGTGTGGAGCGTTCGCGTCGCGTGCGGCTCGCACGCACCCGGCGGCTGTCGCAAGCTGCGGACACCACAACACCGCCGCATTCCACAAGATTGCACTTACCATCAATTTTTTTTATCATTTCTTTACATAAAAGCGTTTAAAATATACTTTTAACCAAGCTTCTTAAGCGACTACACTAGCTCTCAAGCTGTCGTGTAGATTATCAGTATGGAGTCGTGGAGACAAGTATGGCATTGCATGGTGGTGAGGCGCGTGGGTGCTCGCTGTACGTCGGATATGCGCGCAGACACGCGACGTTAATTGTAGCGGTCATTGTTCCGGCATCCGCTGTGACATCACCCGCTGTGGCCGCCCATTGAGACACATCTGACCAGCATCCATTGTGCCAGCGCCGACCCACTTGCCGCTCAATGACGACTCATTGTGTTCGCGTCACGACACACTCGACCATCACAACGCTGTCCTCCCTATTTGTTTTTTCTGCCCTTTGTATGGCACTATGACTAGGTTCACATTAACGATTTCGAGTAATTGTTGGTAATACCAGATCTGCTGTATCAACCGAATTTACGATGCGACGGTAAAAGTAGTAGTTAGCACACGTCGTACTTTGTAGCCTGTAGGTCACACAGCAAAACAAATAAAATCGTATTGGGTATTGTATGATAAGGTCGGTTCGGAAGCGGGCAATGTGTGTCGCGCGCGCCCCGAATATCGATCACTTCGCAGGCGCGCACGTCGTTGTCGCTTTCCTCACCTCCACAGCTGTAGCCACCGCCACTGCGGCTCTATATTACACTGATAGATACTGGGGTATAAATATAAAGACAGAAGTATTAATGCTAAATACCTATAAGAAAAATAAAAACAATAAGTCGGCCGTATCTGCGCTCTACTTGTGTGCTGCAGCAGCAGAACATAACGGTGGCGGCGCGCGTCGTGTGTGATCATCGTAATAACGGAGGCGCCGCACGTGACGCTATGCAGCCATTGTCCTTCATCGCGCCCTCCGCCTCCCGATTGTCATAGCTTTGCATTTCTTAACTCGGTGCGCGCACGTCTTGTAGTAACACCTAAATGTCTCCGGAAGTGAAATTGACCCTAACATTAGTCACAATGACATTAACTTAAATTGTAATACAATGAAATCAACAAGGGCGTTGTTACTATCGACAATATCACGGGAGAGAGAAACAAGTTATTTCTTCCGTTTCAATATTAGTGAATTGACTTTCCCTGTCACTTGTTGCTTGTGCCAAAACGAGAGTCGAGTCGAGTCCACAAAAACATCGAATTGTGGAGGCCCGGAGGACCCTCAGAAAATAATTTATGCTCACAAGGATCAACAGAAACATTGCTCATGGTCACGCTAAATATAGCTTAATATAGGTAGATGATGTGTAGGAGTAGGAGGAGTTATAAAGCGAATAAATAGAAACAAACAGTTGTAGCTGTGGGTAAGAAAGAATTACTGGTGTTTATAGATGACAACAATTACAAGCCGTCGTCTCGCCTTCACCTATAGCGTCCCATTGCAATGAACCATTAATAATCCTATTATAAACCTACAGGACAGCAATTACGAGCGCTCTCTAGCTTATTACGTTGACAATGACATTCAGGAAGCTGTTTGATTGAGCTCCCGAGTACCTTAAGTTCTTTATTGTAATGCGTGTAATAATGACATTGAAGGCTTCCGCGCGTCCCCTTGTGAGCCAGGCGTTGGTGATAGATTTCGTGAACATGTGTGAGCTGAGCGGCGCATGCGTGGGCAGTGCCGACGGATGCACATCCTCCTTACCGCGAGGATACAGGTATCCTGCGCTGGACGCGACCTTCACGCTCCGGGACCACTTACCAAATTACTTTAAGATGATCGTGTTACATCCACATCTTCCTCCCCTCCATCGGACTCGCGCCTGCCGCTTGACAACTTGGAAAACATATCAACCCACTTCTACGACCCTTGACAAAGTTGCAATATTCGGTTGTGAAACAATTCAGTGCAAGTATGTAGTACATACTATGTTTTCTGTTTTGAAACAAATTTTCTCCGGCAAAATAGTGATAATATCAAGGTCCTTCCCAATGACCTCCGCGGATGACGACAGAACCTTAAAAGTTGTACATTAAACACGACTTGTTTGCCGAGCGCTGAACAGGCCATAACGCGAGTGCTAACACATGATAACCAAGTTTACATTGACAATACCATGACTAGACCTATATCGACACTTACGTAGCCTAGTTTGTGACTTGTGATGTAGTGATGTCACGTCTTAAAATATTCTAATTAGGATTCATAAAAATTGTGTTAGGATCACTCATTTCGAATAATTTTGATAGTTCAACAACTAATCCAGAGTGTTACAGAGTGTTCATATTCATGACGTTACGCTCGGTTTGATCAGTAATGCTAACATTGACTGCCTCAGTACTGGGCCAGGCACTGCAGTAACGATGCAGGGCTGGACGCAGCCTGTGTGCGCGGCGCGGCGGTGGCGGCGGTATGTGGCCATCGCGATCGATTTGTCCGGCGTCATCAGCGCACGACGTGTGCCGCACTCACACTTCCTACACTTTCACTCGGCGCATGAAACGCGATCTAGATTACTTTGCTATTACATGATTAGCTGCACTCCGCACTCGTCGCCGTTTTCACATCAACACAATATGTTCTTGGTGTCACCTAGTGGCAAGTCTCGGCGCTGTGGGAACCTCCCGCTGCTGCCTGTGTTACACTATGACGCACACATTTGACCTACTAAATAAAATTCTCGCAAATCTCACGAGAAGTATCTATCTCGACACACAAAACGATTAAAGCGACCGTACAAAAAGCGCAAACCCAGACCGCGATGTGGTGCCCGGTGGGTGAAATGTAATTGTGTCAATGCTTTTCATACTTGTCTTATTGACGCACAAATGTCAATACTGCTCCGAATTAATATAGAACATTAGACCACGGTCTAGAATTACTATTTGTTTAAATATTCCAAGTATCACCTACCTATGCATGTGATTTTTTGCCTCCTATAGCTCACGACTATGGGTTGTATTTCTGTTGCAAGCGAAACGTGTTTAAGAGATTTAGTCTTGGTAAAATAACAATATTGTTTGATAAATATCATCTACCCGTTTCCTACCGAAAATTCAATATTTATTTTGGAGTTAGTTTAACTAAAGCAACATATTATTTTGTTTTATACATCGACTACAGTCGTAGCTGTAGGTTAACTATAGACACGCTTTCCCATGTTTTTGTTTTCCTATGGTTGTCGTGTTCAGATTTAAGTTTCCATCTAAAGTCTCTGCTCGTCAATGACCGTTAGTACTTCGTTTACTATTAATACAAAAAAGGAGTAGGTCGGTCGCGCGCGAACCGTTCCGCCGCGGCGCCGCAGTTGGCTGTGGTGTTGCGGCTTATTGTTGTTCACAAATACGAGTAAGTGAAAATAATTGCCGCGCGATCGGTCCTTGAAACAACGATTGAGGTCAAAACTTAACTACTGCACTGTCTATGTTGGAGTGACGAAGACAAAGCGCGATTTTTTTTATCCAATAGGCAAATACTAAAAATATGGAGCACGCTCTGGTGAGCCGGCAATCATTAAGTGTCCTCGCCTTTACTTATTAATCCAGTTATTGCTTTTTATAGAGCTGTATATGTGTAAAAAATTAAAATGCTCATTGTGGTTGTAATAGTGCCTACAAGGCGAAAAAGATAACGCTCGTGAATAAGGTCTTGCAAATCCATCTCAATTATTGTTTGTTAGCGACAACAGCTTGTAAGGAGACACCCAATTACTTCAAGAGTAAATACATAGTATCGTCTAACATGAAAAATAATAAATTAATTAAAAGATAGGTATAACAACACCATTTAAAATAATATAATTTTGTGTGTTTATCAAGAACTAGATTCCGCGCGCGGCTCCGCCCGCGTGGTGCGTTAACTCGCAATAAAAAGTAGCCTATGTCACTCAGTGAAGATGCGGCTTTTTAATGGTGAAAGAATTTTCAAAATCGGTTCAGTAGTTTCAGAGATTACCCATTACATACAAACTTACAAATTTTACCTCTTTATAATATTACTAGATTCCGCGCGCGGCTCCGCCCGCGTGGTGCGTTAACTCGCAATAAAAAGTAGCCTATGTCACTCAGTGAAGATGCGGCTTTTTAATGGTGAAAGAATTTTCAAAATCGGTTCAGTAGTTTCAGAGATTACCCATTACATACAAACTTACAAATTTTACCTCTTTATAATATTAGTATAGATTAGTATAGATTAGACAGATTACGCGATTAATTCGGGAATCAGTTTTATTTTTTCTCTTGTTCAGTAAACAGTACGGATTGTGCACTGTATCAATTGTGAGAGTCGAGGGCAATATGATTCGGTTAGTTTCACTAGCGATGACTAATACAATAAGTACTGTTAGCGGGCCATTGAGCCTGCTGCGAAGTGGACAGGCGACCTTGTCGCGAGCGCGGCCTAGCGCTGCCGATATCGCCGCGCGCCGGTACTCTAGCGCTGGTCTCTTGACCCCCGCAAGTGCAAGGTGAACAGGCTGCCAATCGATGCACAAAGGATAGCAGGCGTATCTCCGCACGTACCTCAAGCGCCTAGAACTCTGTAACAACGGTCATGAACTCCGGTAGTACACACTTGGCCACTGTGCGTGTAGACAGACTAGGGGCAAGCCCGGGTAGTTTCGATATCTTGCGAGTATGTAAACGAAATATACTTATCGGCTTGTTTGTGCCATATTTAAACCGTGAGTCATTATGTGATAAACACAACGCCCCTTAAATAATATTAGTTTGTTGGTTTATATTTTTAATTATGGTTTAAATTGCTAAGGCATAAACCTGACACCCTAATTATATGATTCTTAATAATTAGGAAATTTGAAGAAATCGGAGAGAGGAGAAGTCGGAAGACCCGAGAGTCAAAGAGGCGGTAGGTACTGGTTTGTAGTATTCAATAAATACGAAGCTTTAATTCGAATGGTCAATTAACAAAATATAAGTCTCTTACACTGTCCAATGACAACTTATATTTAACTTGCATTTGTCAAAGTCAGCAATTATACATTTTGGTGCGCTAGGAAAAATAAAATAAGTTTTTGGGGATACCATCCAAATATATTTTTTGCGTAGAAACAATTTTGAGGTATGTACCGCGGCAAAAATGTTATATGTAGTTAATTTAAATTCTCTATTAATCTCTCTTGACATTTTATCGTCATAAAGTCATCGACAAGAATCATATTTAATTTAAGTCCAGATTTATCGGGGAAGAAACGGCGCAACAAACTCTCTAGCCACATGCCGTGTTTCCGTTTACACTTAATCTTCAATTTTAGTCTTTCCTTTTACACTTTATCTATACTTTTAAATAAATTTGGAGTGCCTGTGTGATTTATACTACATGCATAGTATACATATACGGTACTTACACCAAAATAGAACCTTTTTAGGGTTCCGTATTCAAAGAATAAAGCGGAATAATATTACTAAGCCTCCGCTGTCTGTCTGTCTCCAGGCTGTATCTCATAAACCGTGATAGATAGAAATCTGATTTTCACAAATGATACAATACATATTTCCGTATCCGCTATAACAACAAATACTAAAAATAAAATGAAATATTTGGGGGGTCCCCACACATTATACGTAATTTTTTACTCGATCTTAATAAACGGGTAGAAACTTGAATATTTGATTAGTATACTACAACAGACGTGATTTTTCATTATAGACGTTAGTACGGGACCCTGCGTGCGCGTTTCCGACTCGCACTTGGCCGGTTTTTCAATATGTGTCTGTTTGTTCCCGCTAATCTCTAAATTGGCTGGAGTATATTAACGGGACTTTTTTGGCAGGCAGCTGATATAATAGGGAGTAACTAACGTAACTTACTATTATTTTGGAAAAAACTTATATTTCAGAAAATAAACATTTTTATTTAATTCCACGCGGATTAAGTCGCAAGACTAGTAATTAGTAAAAATAATAAATAAAACATAAGTATATAAATTATACTACTACGTTGTAACTTTTATAAATGTTAAAATGTATCATTCCAGGTGGCGCATTTGAGGGTGTCGAAGATCAGGTGTCGCCGTTCGGGTACGGGCGCGGCGAGGGCGTGGACGCCGGCCACGGCGACCCCGAGTGGATCTGCAGCAAGGAGAAGCCGCGCTACGACCAGCTGTTCCAGTCGCTCAACCCCATCGACGGCAAGGTCACCGGCGCCGGTACGCTCCCCCTCCCCCTCCCCCGCACACTCGCGCGCGCGCTACACACACACCCACACCTGCGCGCCCACCTGCTCGTGGACAGGGCCCTCGAAGCCCTGCTCTCCACCACACACAACTGTTCGCTGCTCTCCGAGCTGTGCCTCACCGTGCGGGACCGCGGCGACGAGAGCGACGACTCGCACTTCGCTAAGCTCGTCGACTCTCTAGGTAGTGCCACAGACAACTGTAAGTTGATCGCGCAGTTCATTGCCAGCGCTAGGGACACGCAAGCCGCGCAGGTGGCACAGCTCGGCGGCCCTAGTCCGCGTCTCTCGCCCGCCGTCTCTATCCACAGCCTGAGTGACGCCGCGGCAATGGACGGCACCAGCGACAGGTGCGAGACTCCCCGGTCCGGGCTTCATTCCGACTCGTTTCATACTAAATCACACACCAGTTACAATGATTCCAGAGGGAAGTTAAACTTCGACTCCTGTTCACGCGTTACTTACCCCAACGCCATTGACGATACCGAGTCGGATAGAAGCTCTGAAGCAAGCTCGGAGACTTCGGCCGGCGAGGCGTCGCGGCCGGGACTCACATGCCTGCAATCGCTGTTCCACACAATCAAGTTGATAATTCTGTTCGCTTTGAACATAGTGACGCTAGTGATAACTGCAGAACTTATATTCGTGTGGACAGTGTACTCACTGACAGGCAAGCGATACATCGAATTTTACGTAGAAAGATCTCCGGACGGGTGGCTGGACAAGGCTTCGCTCATGGCTTTCGGTCCTCAGCTGCACGCTGTGAGGATACACTCGGTACTGGAGTTGTTCCACCGCGACAATGTGGTCAGCATACTCAAGTATGTAGTTGGCGAATTATCGAATTCTGTGCCAGTTTAGAGGTTAAGCCAGTTTTTGAGTCCGAATTTAAAATGTGTTAAAAAATGTATCTACACTTTTTAACACATTTTTAGATTTAGGTAATGTCTAGAACCCTTAAAATATCTTTCTAGTCTTCATAGTGATATTCTCTGTAATTGTTAGGTTGTTTGCTGTTCTTGTCGTAAGCGGTCTTTTCCTTTTCGCAATTAACACTTAGATATTATATAATTTTCTAATAACTGTCATCTCACCTGTTTGTTCTCATGCTATATACATTTACCTCATAATCTTGTACAGTGCATGAATTTTTTTCAATCTATTTTGGCAATTTCATTTCCTTTCCAAAATGATTTCTTTACAACAAATGTAGCAAACACAAACGTAAAGTTGACCTATCACACATGCACATGGTACGACATGTGTGTCGCTACATTCGTTGTGGAGCTCTCGCGCTGCCCTTGCTGACCTGCGTGACGTTTGTCGACAGCCGCGAAGACCGAGATGGTGAAGTCGAAGCTACCGAACTCGGTGCTCGGCAAGATCTGGAAGCTGTCTGACATCGACAAGGACGGCTTCCTGGACGAGGAGGAGTTCGCGCTGGCCATGCACCTCATCCACGTGAAGATCGACGGCCACGACCTGCCCTCCGAGCTGCCCGCGCACCTCGTGCCGCCCTCCAAGCGCAACTGAGCCAGTACGTATGTCACGCTAACACTCCTCTCCTTACCCCGCGTCCACGATAACTGCGACATACTCGCACGTCGTGTTCCTACAACATTGTTTGTGCTATTCGATCGATACTCGAACATTGCTTACAAACGCTCTTGAAAACGCCTTTCTGGGACTAGATTTCGTCGTCACACTATATACAAAAGGCACATTTCTACGGTCAGTTGTTCACAGCATTTGTCATCATGATAATTATGTAATAAATGTATTGTTTGGTTTACAGTTTAGGACTTGGGTAATTCGGTAGTACGCATGGGTGATGAGTTGTGTTCTGTCACTAGAGGCTGTCTGTGTTTGTTGATCCTGTGAGCGCGAGACAGGGGAGCGGGTGGGCGCGAGGCGCGGACACTCACACCCTCACTGTGAATGCAATGTCATACAATAGCATACACTTAGAAAGAAATATTATTTTATAAAGTTTATTTACATCCCTCAAATATTATAATACTATTTATTTGCTCGAGTTGAAATTTTAAGTAATAATTTTATTTAGAAATTAATTTAAAATTTATTATTGATGATCAAGTAGCTGCATCCAATGTATTAGCTTTACTACTTATTGAGCTGTCGTCTAGCGTCGTCTTAAATTATTGTTGGCTAATTATAAACTCTTTAGATTAAGTGCATTGTTTTTGATAAATCTTCATAAAAAATATTTAACTTTTGTGATTTTATTTTGATGGATAATTGTAATGTACTGCAGAACAGTAAAGCCCAGTAATCATGTTTACCATAAAATGTGTGTAATGTAGAATATCAAACAAATGCACTACATAGCTGGTGCGAATGTTATAACATCATCTATTATTTCATTCCCATTGCATTGTTTTCTAATATATTTTTTATATTCTGTTGTTCCTATTAGAGAATCCTCGGTTAAAGTAATTAAGCGATAATCCTTATTAATAAATTCACAGTTGTGTGGACTAGCTCCACAGTGCATACTCTGCCTATCACAATGCATGTAGGTATTTTGTAATCACAATAATTGTACCATGTTCTGAATATTATTGTTGAAAGCATTGATGCTACTTTTGATACTACCTGTGCTGCATTTATATGGGAACTGTCAATGACCCGCGGTGCCTTCGCTTTAAATATAATTAGGTGTAAAGCTTTGTACTACAGTCGGGGGGTGGGCAGCACGGCTCTCCGCGTTGGCCACCGCCTACGGGGTTTGTGTAAATACAGAATTTATATCGGTTAGAGTTTTGGAATGTATTTTAGCGCGCCGCAGTGCGCCGCCGCCAGGTGTCGCGGCCGAGCTCGCGGCCCAGCCTGCCTCGCGAGAGTGCGGGCGGGCGGCGGCGCTACTGACGCGCGCTTCGTTTTTACATTTTGCTACTGTATGTACATAAAGATATGTAAATTGATAACAATTATCATAAATTATACATAGTGTGTAATAAATAGTTAAGAAAGCAAATGGCACGTTTTATTTCTGATAAACTGATAGGGTGAAAAGGATAACTATCTTAATTTTAGATTAACTATTTAAGGTGATTTAGGTACTAACAACTTTGTGATACCAAATTGCGGTTTTTATTAAATTCCAGTGGAATTGTGAAGTCAATATGGTAGTTCTAATGAAAATTACTTTACAACTTTAGTTTCTTTTGTATTTTGGTGCCTCTATATAAAAAAGTAACGGTAGCCCTTTCACGATGACTTAACATGTAAAAAAGAAACGCAAGGATTCACGCAAGGTCCTGACTGCTATACCTCGCGGGTTCAATTCCCACCCAGGATAAATATAATTTGTGTAATTAACTCGATATTTTTTTCTGTGTATGGTTGTAGTTTATGCATAAAATGCATGTATTTAAAAGTTTACCAGTTGGGACTTGTCTTTGTGTTATACTCATAGTACAAGTTTCACTTAGTTTGAGACTAGAATGTGTGGAAAGTTGTGGAATCGCATATTATTCTTTTAAATTTACTATCATAACTACATCAGTTGTCTCACCGCCTACTAGACAATACATTTTATTTTTACCTACTCTTGTCTGTGTTGTCAGTCATGCATTGGTGAGGTATGAGGATGTTAAATATGGGCAAATAGCACAACTTACAGCACTAATGCTGAAACTGGCTCATAGGTAAGTGGTTATGGAAATTTCACTGAGACTAACTTAATCATTTCAGAACTGGAAAGTATTTACTGGGAAAACAATGGCCAATACAAATCTAATAAGAAAAGCCCAGGTAGTTTGTTTGTGTGATTGTCACCTTATTATTACCCCACATTTATGCATAACATATTATAATGAATGTGAACAGAGATGCCACTAGAACAAATAGTAGCTAGTAGAGGCCAATATGAGCAGAGCCTGGGTGGTGCCAATCTAAATCATTTTAGAAATTGGGTTGACTGAGGAATATTGCTGGCACATTTTAACTGATTTCAATTTGCCTACACAATGTACACGAAATAATAGTCCCAGCATTAGGAACCACTTTCCAGACTATTGCACTTATTGTGTCAAAACACAAGATGAACTAGTGAAAATATCAATCATTTTAAATAAATTTATTAACAATACCAATCATTGAAACCTTAGCTATGAATAATTTGGGTTAACAAGAGATAAACTTGTACAGAAGTTTCTCTCTCGGTTAACAATATTTAAATATATTTTACATCACATGTGCCATCTGAGCATGACCTTTATAACTCCACACTGGAGTCCACTTTTTACAATTTATGTCTATCTAGTGAATAACAGTACTCAGGTAAAGGTACAAAACATCTGTTAACAAATAAATGCATATAGTGCTACCTAGTACCCCAGAGGTTGGTCAAATTATAAAGGAAGAAAATAAAAGCAAATATCTATACTTCTATGCATAATGGCTGGGGCTCACTTCTTTAGATATATACATTATAGAATAATGACTGGTGTAGGATGTCACAGGTAATTTTACAGATAGGCTTGTTTACCTAAATGATAGACTATGTGGCAAAATAGAACTAGACCTAATAGTAAATATATCTTCTCCATTCCATAGTGGGTAAAGAGGATTGTAAAGAAATCCCACTACCAGTCAGTAAAAACAGTACCTAGGGATAAATAAAATAAAATTATATTACACCTTAAAAGATTAAGCAATCTTTCCAGATATGGCTGTGATACAAGTTCACTGCTGCGGAGGGTTAGGGCCGGGGGGACGCACCTGGCGTCTCAGCTGCTCCACCAGCTCAGGGTTGGCAGACTGCATATGTTGCGCGAGAGCCTGCCCTGCTTCCAGCAGAGCGTTCATACCCCCAGGGCCTGTGCCTGGGACTCCGTTAGCTACGCCACCACCAGTGGTCATAAGTCCAGAGATTAAGTTTTGCATATTAGGGTCAGAAAGCATCTCTGTAGCCATATTAAGTAAGGCGGGGTTTTGCAAGAGACCGCCCAAGTCTAGTTGGGCGCGTTCGCCGCGCTGCGCTAGCTGCTCGTCGGTCAACGCCAGGTTCTGACGGTAGGTCTCGTTGTCGGGCTCCAGCTGCAGGGCGCGCGCGTAGGCAGCGCGAGCCTCACGGTGGCGGTCGAGTGCGGTCAGCGCCAGCCCGAGGCGGCTGTGAGCTTTGGCGTAATCAGGTTGTAAACCCAACGCCGCCGTGCAGTCGGCTACGGCCGCTTCGTGCTCACCTAGCTTGAAATGGACGGCAGCACGGTTACAGAAGTAGACGGGGTTGGAATAGTCTAATTCTATGGCGCGGGTATATTTCTCGAGAGCTTCTTTGTGGCGATCACTTTTCATAAACTCGTTGCCCTCATTCTTAAGCCGCTCTGCTTCAGCTCGAGCCGACTGAGGATTCGTGTTGAGCGACTGACGCACTAATTGCAATAAATCCACACTTTTTGCAGCATCTTCTGGTCCTAGTTCGAAAGCGGTCTCAATACACTGCACGCCGACCTCGACGCTCTCGCGTGAATCCACGCTTAGGGAGTCACCTTCTAATTGCTTTTTTAAGAAGTTTACGATGCTCACTGCGACTATTTTTATATCCGACATGTTTCTTAACTTGTATATTTATCGCTAATATTTTAAAATCGTCAAATCTTGCAGTATTTCGTATTATTTTTAGATTTTTCGTCGGATGATGACAAAATGACAGATGACAAAATGAAATTGACATTTGCATCGGTAAGTTTATCAGGGTTACAAGTTCTAAAAATACTTTTTTACAAGTATCTAGACCATAGATTTAAATAAAAACGGGTTCAGTGTAAAAAATTGTCATTAGCACAGACTTAGTATATCCAAAATTAATGTTTTGCTTTGATTTGTTTTTATCATCATCAAAACAAAAGAAAATGGAGGTGGAAATTAACATTTACTTTGACTAATTTTCACTCTAGACCTAGTTTAGAAATATTTTTTTTTACACAATAACATTGTTTCGCTTTAAACTTAGTCAATGGTTTTTTCGACTCTTTTTTATTTTATTTTTTTGTTCGTTGTCAAATAAAATACTAAATTTAAATCAGTAGACACTATCCAGATGTTCATGCTTTTACCGTTACAGGCCGGAAGTTTATAACAGCCCTCCTCCTCTTTCAGGAGCGGCTCAGCTGACGGCCTCGACGGCCTGAATCTACAGGATTTAAAAAGATCTTGTAAGTTCAGGCGCCCGGTGAGACGCAATTTAAGGAGCTTACAATTCTGATCAACCACATGCTTTCCAGTGAGGTAGTTGAGGTCGTCATCGACGTCTTCGGGGCCAATTTATGTGCCCCGCATAAGAGGGACGGCGGCATTAGTCCAATGGCCGTTTCTACTTGCTACGGTAAATGTACGATATATTTGACTCCAAAGGGGGCTGTGAAGCTGCCGTATACGCGTTGTAGATCTATCTTAATTTTGGCAAACACCTGCTAGTAAAAGTGGCCTCCTAAAAAATAATATGCTTTCGTCTATTTGTACTTCCCTGATTCGTTTTTGCTGTTTCGGCCCTAAATTAACCTATATCCTCCGTGCATCTCACTAATGAAAGCTCCCGAATCTTAGCCGAAAATTGGCCGAATTATTAATCACACTCTCTCTTTGCTTTTAATTATAATGACGGTAAGACGAGCCGCTCTGCAGAGTAGTAGTTCCAGAAAATCAGCCAATTCTGCGGAGCGTGCGTGCCTCCTGGCTATTGGTGAATGGCTTCACGCACTCTTGACGTCGAATACGGGCACCTTGTTCGACGAAACTACTTTCCGCCTCGCTGCTACTCTTCGTCTAGGCGCTTCTTGTTGCTCCCCGACCGCATCATTGTGAAGATGTTGTCAACAGCCTGGGGCACCACGGTTCGTCGATACTTATGCGTCATTTCAACCTCCCGGTTCATCGGGCTGTGTTGACGCTGCTGCTGCGGCTGTTGGAACGTGGGGCCCGAGTCCTAAATCGCTTTAAATCTCGCGATTCGTCTTGTTGACACTGACCTTGACCCAAAGGCTGGCTTAACCGACGATGCAAGCCTACCATGCATATGTCGCATCGTTTTTAAGATATGGCATTCTAGTTTGGGGAAATTCGGCGCATGTTGGCAGTTTATATATCACAAAAGAAGTGCCAATCATTTATGTTGTAGAATAATTATATCACTTTTACACGTCTTAAATACATTTCGAGCTCGCTGGATTCGACATTTCCTAACTGACTAGCCTCAGAAAGAATGTCGAAACCAACCCAGGGGTCCCTATCTCTTTTAAGTCCAAATAATTGTTGTTAATCGAGTGAGTGTATAAAAAAATACAGAGTATTTACTGGACTGGCGTTTTGAGGAAAGTTGCAGATCGCTTTGAATTGTACCGAAGAAATTGTTATCCAATATGCATTAGAGTTTACAATAAGCTGCCATCACACATTAAAGACTTTTCCATGAATAGTTTTAGGAAATCTTAAAAAAAAAAGATTATTGATAAATGTTATTATTCTCTTAAAGAGTACTTCCAAGAAAAATATTTTAGTGTGACGTCTGATAGAAGAGAATGGAAGAAATAAACGTGTTGCGCCGATCCCAAGTAAAATAGTATTAAGGCAGGAAGATGATGATGAATATTTGTGTATTCATCATGATCTTCTTGCCTTTACATGTGTAAATTTGTTTTTTTATAATTTAAAATAAAAAGACGTGTGGCACGCGGGGACTGCCGCGGTAAAGCTATTGCATAGCATTCAATGCTACCTAGAGGCGAGTTACTGAACCAAAGAGACAAGCGTGATATTTCAAAGAGTAATTTAAAGTTCTGCTATTCATCAATAGATGGCAGAAGTAAAAAGTATCCCTTCTATGCCGGTCGGAGGTGGAGGGGTGTTAGGTTATTTTAGTTACGGTATTTCTGGTTTCTGTCTCCACGCTCAAGGCCCGCGATAGAAGCTACGCAATAGCTTAAAAAATCGTAAGTGTGCTGGTTTTCTTTCATTGTATTTAGCAAGAGATGGTTATTTTGTAATCATCATCATGAATACGAAAAGGCACGTACTGCGACTTGAATTTACAACTTTTTACTAGGGAGTCCTACGGCCAAACCATTTGGTTATCACTGTGTTTTGTTTGGCATCGCACAAAAATGCCTTTATTAATCTTCTGCTTTGTTTAGTTATAGCCTTGTTCTAAAGAATAAAATAGAATTTCAAGAAAAATAATATTAAAATATTTTATTACTTAAGAATTATCAAACTTAATAAATTAGTATTTAGTAAATAGTGCTTAAATACATGGTACACTGCTGCATGTAGTAATATGTTTAGATAGTTGGTAGAAGCGTGCAGCGGTGTCTAGATGTCGAGGTAGGCGCGGTGCGGGTGGTGCGGCGGCGTGTTGTCGAGCAGACACACCCAGTCCCGCAGGCGCGGCTCGCGCGCGTACTGCTCGCGCTGCAGCGCCCGCGCCGCGCCCGCGTCACTAGCGCCCAGTACCGCCCCGCCCAGCCAGGCCAGCGCGTTGCCGTGCGCGGGCGGCGCGTGGAAGCGGAACTCCTGCACGTGCAGGCGCTCGGCGTAGGGCGGCTCGCGCAGCAGGCGCGCCAGCTCGGCGGCCAGGCGCGCGCGCAGGCCGGGCAGGCCCGCGCCGCCGCCCGCCAGCAGCACGTTGCCGGCCAGCGCGCGGCGCGCGTCCCGCGGGCAGCGCGCCAGGCTCTGCAGCACGGCGTCCGGCAGCGACGCCAGCTCGCCGTCGCGCACGAACAGCGGCTCCGCGGCCAGCTCGCGCGCGCGCCCCGACACCGTGATGCTGCCGCGCGCCCCGCAGCTGTAGCGCACGCTGCGAGCCGCGCGGGGGGGAGAGCCCGACGCCCACGCGGTCGCGCGCTCCAGGGGGCTCACGAAACAGGTCTTTACTGTAACCCATTACGTTATAAATTATTTAGTCCAGTCATTTGGTAGAAAATAAGGGGGTTACCTGGAAAGTTTTCCGGGAGTTTTGAAAATTGGGTATTTTATAGATTTGGATATGCTCTTTTCGAATTTTGACTTTGCCACCTCGCACGACCGCCGCTCGCGCCGCCATTTTGAAAAAATGGCGCCTAAAAACGGTTTTTTGGGAATATCTCCTTTACGAGGCATTTTACGATAAAAAAGATTTCTACAAAATTAAACTAGAAATAATTTCCTACACTTTGTGTCTTATTCACTTTTTCATAAAATTGATAGTTTTGGATGTACGAGCGCCGCAAAGTATTACTTATTCATCTGCACCACCACGTGTTTTTCGTATATTTTTCTAAAATGTTCTATTACTGCCGCCGGTTTTCAAGTGAATTGTCACAAATTAAACAATTTGCCGTATAAGAAGCCATAGTTCTAAGAACATAAACAACACTGTACGACAGTAAACGTACACTGATGATTCAGTCTAAACTAAATATTTCTCTTAATATAGCTTCTACCGACAAATATTTCGTTGAAGTTTCGTTTAAAGTCGAGAGAAAGGGCCCAATTCAAAGGTGACATATTGCCCTGATACCTACTTCTTGAAAACCGGAGGTAGTAATAGATCAGTTTAGAAAAATATACGAAACACTCGTAGTGGTGCAAATGAATAATACTTTGCGGCGCTCGTACGTCCAAAACTATTGATTTTATGAAAAAGTGAATGAGACATAAAGTGTAGGAATTTTTTTCTAGTTTTATATTGTAGAAAATATGTTTTTCGTAAAATGCCTCAGAAAGGAGTTATTCCCAAAAAACCATTTTTGGGCGCCATTTTTTCAAAATGGCGGCGCGAGCGGCGGTCGTACGAGGTGGCAAAGTTAAAATTCGAAAAGAGCATATCCAAATCTATAAAATACCCAAATTTCAAAACTCCCGGAAAACTTTCCAGGTAAAACTACCAAATGACTGGACTAATTTCCTTTATTAAAATTTTTACATATTTCTTACATTTTTAATGAATAATAATATTTGGGTGCGTCCACATCCGGCAAATGTACCCCGAATTTGAACATTTTAAGAGAGCAACTCTTCTAATAGACACCGTACAGATTCCGCGGTCTGGACAGTCAGAGCTACCGCAAGCGTGGTGGAGATAAGTGAGTGAAGCCGGCCCACCTTTGATGTCCTCGATGACGTCATCGGGCAGGTGCAGCGTGGTGCCGTTGTCCTCGTCCAGCAGGCGCGCCAGCTCGGCATGCACGGCGTGCGCGCCCAGCGGCTGCGACACCAGCGCCTGCAGCACCACGCACGAGTGCACCACTGCACACCAAACGCAACTCGTTATGTATTAACAACACTACACATCACTTTCGTATCAAGGAGGGATTACACCGAGTAGGCGGGTTACCTGCGGCCACTTCGGCCTCCTTGGCGCCGATGTTGATGACGAGCGCGGCCGGCGTGCCCAGCGTGAGCGCGCACAGCCGCGGGCTGTCCGCCCAGATCACGCCTGACACCTGCCCCACACACATACACATACATAAATATGACGCACCAACTTTATAGAATGTAGTTTTATGTAGTTCAACTTTATATAGTAATACTTACAAGAATGATGAAAATGTTATAGTTGTTACAACCAAAGTGATTAATCTAGATATTATGTATACTGTCTAGCTATTATGAATAATATCTACTCAATTTGGATAAAGTGATAATTCACACAAAATTAATCACATTAACTAGCTATTATACATAATATCTTCAAAGAATTGGATAAAGTGATAAAACAAGTAGATATTCGTTTAAGAATAAATTTGTATTTCAATTTTCCTTGAGCATACATATCAGAAAGATTATTTTAACAATTAAAATAACATAAGATAATATTTTCACCTCAATAAACATAGATTTTAACAAATAAAAAAAAAAACCTAACCTCACCTAATTTAGGTTAGGTTGGGTTTTTTTTTAGGCAGGAGTGTGGATATCAAATGAACATTATACCTTTTGATCATTAGCACAAATGTTGATATAGAAAATAAATATTCGACGAACTAAAAATTATGTCAAACGACATTATACAAAGTGATGATTTTCTTAAACGTTGTTCGATTGAGTAATATTATATTAAACGTTGTTCGATCAAACAAGGGTGAACCTAAGATAAAGACCGTATTATTACTTTGGCTAACTTTGACACGATATTATGAATAATAACTAGATAATGTGATTAATTTATTACACTGTCTAGTGAATTTAGCTATTATCCATAATGACTAGTCATTATGTATAATCGGTCATTAATCACTTTGACTGTAACATAGTGAAATGTTGTACTTAAGAGTAGCTAGCGCCGTGCTCACCTCATAGTGTGTGAAGAGCACCTTGGCCAGGGTCTCGCGGAACAGCGTTGGCGTGAGCAGCGACTCCACCACCACCACCTTGCGCTCCTTCGGGTTCACCAGCACGTGTCTGTGGCACCAGCCGACGCAAACACAATTACAAAAATGATTAATACGCTACTGTAATAACAAAAAGAACTTTCAACATTTAGCATTTCGACAAAGAAAAAGAACGTATGTAATGTAAATGGAGTGGTGTTACCTGAAGTAGAGCAGGTGCAGCATGTGCACGAGGTTGTCGTAGAGCTCGTCGGGCGTGGCGTAGTCGTGCACGCGGCGCAAGCGGCGCTCGGCCGCGCTCCAGAACTCCGAGCGCACGATGCAGCGCGGCGCCGCCTCGCCCGTGAACCCGAACCTACGCACATGCGCTGCTGCTACTCTCATGCTAAGGGCCCCGCCCACTACCTAATGTTGCCGTAAGTAAGTCATCCCTGCTTGCAGCATCATTTTGGCTTATTTACAATATACAATTGGAAAGATGTGGTCTCTCCCTGCCCCCAAGGGAAAGAGGCGTGACGTATATGTATGTATGTACATTTTAGTATATGATTTAACAAGACAAAAAGATTAGACAAAGTGTCCCCACCTGCACTTTGCAGGATCTAATCCTAGCCAATGATCGGCTGTGTTAAATACCAGTATTTACACAGTATAGTACAATTTTAATCAACCCAGGTTCATTAAAGCTGTACTATCGACTGGAAAGAAGAAAACAGAAACATCCACATTTTTATATTAGGTTCCATATAGATCATCATCTTCCTGCCCTTATCCCATTTCACTTGGGGTCGGCGCAACACGTCTTCTAGACATGTTGCTTAAAGTTTTGGCTATGGTTTTATAGTCGGCCGCCTGCCTGACACTAACCCTCTTTGGGAATGCGATTGTTGGTTGTTTACCCGCCACCATTCAGGTGACCCAAGGTGCTTGGTACAGTGCACTGGGTCTTAAGGTCCATTAGTCGCCTTTTACGACACCCAGTGGAGGATATGGGGTGGTGCTATTCTTTACATCCGGACACCACACGGAAGCCTAGGTTCCATATAGATATACCATTTTATAGGCAACCATAAGGCTGCAGCGGGTGTCAAAGAAAATGATGTATAGGATAGTAGCAATTTTTTTTTTAACCTAAATAAGATCCCACTACTGGGCAAAGGCCTCCCCTTTCTCCTTCCAAACTTTCCTGTCTTTTGCGAATTCTTGCCATGTGCGACACCTGCATATCAGTATAGTAGCACTTAGTCATATAAAAAAAATTGACAGCGCTCAAGATAAGATCAAGGAACTGCACCAAAATATGAGTGTTGAAGGGTGCTGGAGTATACTTAATTTGAGAGCTAAAGACAATGTCAGCAGGACAACCAGGCCCCACAAAATGCCATTAAATTATGCAATCAATTAATAATTCAAATTTCATCTCAAAAATCCATCTAAACTCCACCACTTCATTTAAGCATTAAGAATCACCGCAAGTATGTGATATCACAGAAGCAGAAAATTTATTTTGGTTAGTTGCCTACTAGCAAAATAAATAATATGCTAAATGAAATGAGTGATGACACCATGTGCAGTGACGTTGCACCACTTGGGTTTTATGTGGATATAATTATGGTACATCATACATGTCAAACTGTCTAAGCTTATGTATGTAAGACATACCACCTGCAAGTTGATCATTAAACAAAAATTACATTTATGTCAAAAACCCAGAAAGACAAATTATTCAGTCAAATTAATGCATTTTACAATTTTATTTATTAATTTAGATGTTTATGGGCCTTCAACAAAGGCTATACACATCAAATGCTTAAAATCAAGTACAGAGGTATGCGTCCTATTGTGTATTCCTTCAAATATAAATACATCATTGAAATAATCAGTTAGGGTATACATCTCTCACAGGTGCACAGTTAGTTTTAACTGTAGATTTAAAGGAACTATGAGGTAAATTTAAAAAACTTGAGATATTAATACTTACTTTGTGTAGTCGGTGCCGAGATCTAATACGACTGCTTGCTTCTCTTGAATAAGAGCAATTCCTTCGTATAGTGCCATGTTATATATTTCTCTTAAACTTTATGCTCATTATATCTCTATAATTTCATAGTTTAAGTCTGTGACTTATGATATGAACACTAATAGTTTATAGCCCACAATGAATTTTTAACCCTATGTCATTATAAACAAATGTATTGGTGACAAACTGTCAATATATCATCTGTCAATGTCTTCCGTCATCTGTGCATAGACAATAGTGCAAGTTCAGAGGCATAGACACACATAGACAGTAATAGTTCAAAAATCAATAAGGTACTTTTATAGGCTATTCTCATTTATATTGTTAAAACTTTTCTGTTGATTCGATAGATAAAAGCAACATTTATCTCAAACTTAAATTTTGTCAAAGTATTATGAAATCAATTCAAAAATGCTCTAGCGAAATTCATGGATGGATCAGAAACGTGTTGCTCGTCACTTTAATATATTTTTCTCTCTTGAGTTTAATAAACTCGAATGTATATAGACGTCATTATCAATGTCGTAATGAGGTCACTTATGACAAAAATTGCAAAGCATTCAGATGAAAAAACTCCAATTTTATTTTCTAAACCATAAATTTAACCGCATAGGTAAAGATAGATTGATAATTGTAATATTCGTCGAAAGAAAGAAAATAAATGACAACTTTCCATATTTTAATTTTGTTATTTATATTAGTTGAAGTTTATAATTTCAAAATAAGTTTTACCATGGCATGACACCTACCCCGATAATAATAATATATGGGGTTCGAGTTTAGTAAAAAAAAACTATATATTTACTTATTAAATGACACTGACATGGTGAAAAATCGATTTTATCAACATTAATTTATTTTATTCTATAATTAATGACTTCTTTAGGTTTTCTATATGAGTATTTACCGAGTTTATAGACATTCATGCGCCTGGCGGTATTTGTATATAATAAAATGCAATAAAATGAACAGTTATCTAGTTTACTGACGCAGCGAGAAATGAATTTGATTATTTTACAGTGAGTTCGGGCACTGCTTCTTACAAAATGTGAGAGTCAAGCACATATTAGAGCAGCGGGCGGCGCTGCCTATGTTGTTGGTGGTGCGGGTGCCGCGCGCAGACGCCGGGCAGAGCCGCCGGGCCGCGGGTGCGCCGTCAGAGCTGCTGCTACCGCGCGCCGCCTCCGCACCCGCGCAGCGCCGCTGCTTTGTTGGCTGTGTCGCTAAGATGCTAGATTCATTTTTTAACCACTATTCGTAGTACTGTTACGTTATGACTAAAATTAAGGGCAACATACATTTTCATATACATATTTTTATTTTATTTAAACCTATGCTTACTATAAAATTTGCTGGAGGCCTAGCCTGTTATTGTATTATAATATAATATTCAGACAACATAATGTTATCCATAATGTAGTAAAAGTATCAACAGTAAACAAAACACTACGAAGTGTATTCTAAATAAGGAGAATATTATAATTTATTAAACATAATCAAAAAGTGCCTGACCCAACACCAACCGTACCACATTTTGGGGTGGTGCAGTTTGGTGGTGGTGTTGTGGGGTCATGCAGTATCATGCAGTGCTACATGTCCCGCAAACAATAACAAACCGATTGTGGAACTGTTGTGTACTCTCCGGACTAGAGATTCTGAGCGCTGTTTCAGCAGCGACGCAAAGTCAGGAACACCTACCACGAACTTACCTGACGCGCTCCAAAATCACGGCGGTAAATCAAAAGGTTTTCATTTCGAGTAGACCTTCTCAGGCACTATTAAAATGTTACTGGCTCTAGTTGTGCGGTTTTAAAATGTCATTCTTATGGAGAAGAACCGGTAAGAAACTCCATAAAATCTCTATCTGGTAGTCCCAACAGCACCCTGAAGACGTTATTACATTGCACCCGCAGACACACCTGACCTCCAATGCCCTGCGCTCCGCTTCCAAAGCCGTATCATCGGACAGGTCGTCCGTGACCCAGTGACCCAGGTACTGGAACTGCGACACACTGTTGTGCGGAGTGACTGACGGAACGGTATTGTTGCACTTGTTACCGGCTTTGAGGACCAACTGTTCACTCTGCGTTGCGTTGTATCTGAGTCTATGGGCCTCCTCATAACCCTTACAGATTTGATGAAGGACTCGGCAATACCATATCATTCCTGTGACTGATGTTGTTGCACTGCCGATTAATGAGCATCCGATATTGGTATTGCTGATTTTACAAATTAACTTATAGGTTTATAAAGTAGGGCGAGCTTAGACCACCCAGTCTCAGCCCTCATTCCAACCTATATGCGTTTGTCAGTGCACCTGCCCACCTGACATGATGGAGCTCATTATTACACCAGTATTTCAATAACTGAATTAGGTTATTAAGCACGCGTAATGTGACAGTTTTATTTCCTCAGGATGTTGTATGATACTAGACCAAATGCTTTCGAGAGATTCAGAAAATGAGCATGCACAGGTGTTTTCCTTGCTGCGTAGTATTGAACGGACAAAGGACAGCACTTTCTGTTGATAAATGCCGAGTGACCGAACTGAGCATCATGTAATTTTAAGTACATACTGCTTTTCTTTCAATCCGACCAATACCTTAGCTATTATCGTGGCCAAAGAAATAGGTCTATCGACTGGTGATAAGAGACAGGAACAACTCCTGTCTCTCGTATCACCCGCCAGTCTTATTCTTAACTAGCTTCCGCCCACGACTCCGTCCACGCGTATGATTTATTTCTCCATATTGAGTAACTCTTATGACGATGACATCTTATAAATATCTATCGGACCCAAATAAGGCTAGGCCTATAATAATTAAGGAGATCCCTCTATTGAGCTACTGCTGTTGAGCTCGCGTTCTGTAGTAAGTATTTTTTGCATTGTAGTTATTCTGAAAAATTAGGATTTTTTTTTTTTCTACCTATTTTTATTTGGGTTTGGTATCGATCCAGTAACACCCCCTGCTATTTATTTTTTCAATATTTTTAATGTACAGAATTGACCCTTCTACAGATTTATTATATGTATTGTAAGTTGTCTCACATTGAACCAGGTCAAAGTCCCATAGTGGGCTGGATTTTCAACTAATGCCTTCAATTTTTTGTGTTTAGTATCTAGCATATCTATTTAGCTTCAATTTTGTAAAACATTAATTTCTCATATTCTTATTAGTTTCTGTGTAAAACAGGTTTATCTGAAAAAATATTTTTGGTTCAATGAGTACTACAGGTGGTACACATTTCACCAGGGTATCGTCCACATTGAGCCACCTTATTAAATATGTCTTCTAGATCAATTTATAAGGCAAATACTTTGTAATAATAATAATAAAAATCATCTTGGAGTCGGCGAGTCACCGCCTGCCAATTTTAATTGCATTTTCATGTGTTGAAAGGCAGGTGCCATAGTTATCCATAGTTTGAGAAATAAACACATCCAATATATCCTATCCATAGCCCAAATTCGTTTTATCCATAATTTACAATAGTTTTGTAGCTACCCTGTTCTTTCATAGAGCAGGGGTGGATGGCCCTTGGTAGTTGCCCCATCACATATTAGATTAAAGTTCTCAACAAGGCCTCTGCATGTTGGACCTGTGTCCCCGTGTAAGCCTTTAAAAAGGACCGGGTTTCTTCCCTTGAAGTTATCCCGTGAATTAAAAGAGATAATAAAAAAATGTAATAATAAAAATCAGCCTCATATTTTTTAAAATCACTTTAAATCTTATGATCCTTTAATTGTCTAATTAGCGAAATCGGGTTCCAAAGGCATCCGGAGTTTCATGGCACCTGATAAAGAACATTGCCAGATCCCTAGGTAAGTTTTTACTCGCATATAGTACCTAAATGTTTCATAGATAAGTTATCATGCCCCGGAGACTTACCCTTTTTTATTAATTTTACATCAGTAGCTAATTCCTTAACCGGGAAATTAATAGGATCAAGTCCTGCTTACTTGTATAAAATTGATTTGTCAAATAAGAGTAGGGAATTAAGAGAGCAAATGGTGATTTATTTCACATGATACGTCCTCCTAGCTTCCTAAAATGAAGCAAAATCTAGTGAGACAGGATGCCGACTTTAATATTCAATTAGAAATTACGAAGTAGTAAAGTAGGTTCTAGAGAACTCAGTTTTATTTCGTAATTTCTGTCAGCAGTAATGAGCTGTTATACCAGCAATATTGGCTGGGAGATAAAGAGGGTGAGGGAGTCATATAGTAAAAGTAAAAGCTAACAATAATTTAACTATTTATTTATTTTATACAAATTCCGCTATAATACATATTTACAAACGTAAGAACGAATCGAGATTGTCGCGGTATAAAAAAAGCTTGAGCAGGAATGGCGGCGGCGCCGGGCAGTCCGCGGGCCGCGCCACGCCGCCGCCCGCGCGCCGCCGCCGCGGCCGTGACGTCACGCGGTCACAGCCACGCCCGGCGCGCGCGCGATACGCGGCGCGGGTCCGGCCCCGCGCCGCGAGCCTCTACACTACTACCTACACTAGGATATTGTTCTACACGCTTGCGCATTAAATGATGGAGGTGATCAGTCGCGCCTTGAAGTTGACTATCCTCTCGGAGGTCTGCGCTATGCGTAGGATCAGGTCTTGAATGAGATTGGCGATGCCGCGGTTGGCGATGATGAACAGCCGCGTGATGGGGCCGGGCACGCCCTCGGTGAGGTTGTCGCCCTTGCCGGCGCTAGCGTCCTCGCCGTCCGCGCCGGCGCCCGCGTCGCCGCTGGACGAGCCGGACGAGGAGCCGGCCACCAGCTGCAACACAACGCCACACGTTAGCCTGACTCAGGCGCCGCCACGGTCGCCACTCGCCATACCCACAGGCTCAGGCCAGTCTCTCTCGCGCTACCATGGCAGCAAGGTGAATGAGAGGAGACTAGGGTCTGGCTTGTACGTAGACTGAGGCGTGACCGAAGTAGCTGTAATTGTGTGTTTACAACATTTACGTGTTCTCGAAGTCCGAAGCGGCAGCAATGTGTAACGACGCCGTAACCTGGTTTCTACTGGTACAACAAGAGGCAACGCTGAGCCGCTCCACAGTACACAAGTAACTACAACAACGACTACGAGACATCGGCGACGCGGCGATGCTGCGCTCTGACTGCTTCGTGTGAGTTGCATACTACCTACTTATGTGCTGAGTTTGTTACTTGCAGTTGTTTGTTAGTAATTAATAAGCTTAAAGTCTACTTAAACAATTAAAACAATTTGTGTTGTTCGCACGTTACAGTTCTGGGTAAATGGGACACACTGCCTCTACACACGTGAACAAAACATAGAACGGATTCCACATTAAATTGTGTGTAGTGAGGAGGGAAAGTATGAATTAGGGGATCAGGGTTGAAGTTGTTATGGAAGTAGGTATATTCACTGCTGTGTATCTACACCTGGATGTCATTTTGGATTTCAGATCAAGCTGCTTACTCTAATTGCACTACTGCGGTCTTAAGGAGACTGATCTACGAGCTACATGTGTCTACGGCGTAGCGTTGTGGCTTCTACTATTGTGTGCGGTCTTGTTCAGTTCAGTGTATACTTGTGGATCGTTAGGGTCCAGGGTGGCGGTGTGCGACGCCGTCAGCCCCACGTTAAGCGAGTCCGTGCCCGCGAACAGACGGAAGGCCGTGCCGGCCGCGCGAGCCATCGCCTCGGGAGCGCGCTGCAAACCAAACCTTCTCACTCGCCACTCTCGCACTGCGCACTTGTACTTATCACAAGTATCAACCATCCTAACATGTGTTGTTTTATGTTTCCTTGAATGTTACTGTGTTGTAAAGACTGGAAATGTTACTTAAACAATGTCATGTGTTACGAAAAGATATTGAAAACAAGGGAAGACGGGGTAGTGTCACATTATTGATATAACGTTCGGTAGTGGCTCAATATAATCCTTACCCTGACGATGTCGAAGAGGAAGTTGCCAGAGCCGCCCCCGGAGCCGCCGGCGCTGCCGCCGAAGCTCAGGAACCTAGAACGTTCACAAGCGTTCGTAACGCGTAATGTAAGTACCGACGTAACTGTTGCATGAGCGCGCGGCGCGCAGCGAAACGAAATCGAAACATGCGAAAGTCATCGCAAAAACATACAATAGCAACACACTAGTTATTAGCGTATTGTTCGGCGGCGAGAGCTCGGCCCGCCATAAGACTGTTGGCGTCACTTAACTGGGCTAAGTCTAAGACGCAGGCGGAAGAAAAAGTCTTCACCCTGGCGATAATACTTTATCATTCGAATCTTGTTTTGCTTATTAAATTAGTTGTTGTAATAATAATTATGAAACTACTTCACTGAAGTTACTTCAAAACACTCCTGGTTTCAGTAAAGAGGTTTAAAACATTATTGATTTTGAATTAATATATTTGTTACATATAGGATTTACGAGCACGACCGCGTGCGTGAAGTGTATAACTGACCTCTTGTTTCTATTTTCTTCGCTGGAGTCGGCGTCGTCGAGCGTGATCTCGTCGATGCTGGCGGCGTTGGTCTGCGCGGCCACCTGCTGGTCGTCGCTGGCGGCCACCTGCTGGTCGGCGGCGGGCTCGCCGAAGGCCACGCGCACCTCCGCCTGCTGCGACTCCGCGCCCGACAGCAGCTGGTTCTCCTCCGCCAGGGCGTTCTGCAAGCAGCGGGAGTGTGAGCGGCGGTCAGGGCGGCGGGCGGGTGAGCGTTAATATGGGCGTGGCGTGTCGTGTGTGAAGTGACGATGACGATGACGATGGCGATGACGATGAAGGCGCGCGGTCTGCGCGCGCCCGCTCTGCCGTCCCCGGGCAGGCTGGGGTTAGTGCGCGATAGTTCCGTGACGTCGGCATACCGGCAGGAGGAACAGCGCGCGCCTGCGCCGGCGCGCGGCGGGCGGGCTGCCGGCGTCGGGGCTGGCGGTGCTGCTGCTGGGGCTGGCGGACGCCGGCTCGTCCTCATCGTCATCATCGTCGTCGTCGTCGTCGAGCTCCACGGTGCCGCCGCCGGTGTTGCCACCGCCGCCGTTCCGGTTGCCGAGGAACAGGCGGAGCACCACGGGCCCGAATGTTTGTAGCACCATGCTCGTTATTTGCTGTACCTTCTGTTCGATTATCTAGAACATACACTACCCTTAGCGTCGACCTTACGGCGACCTTCCAAATTATACAATAGTCCACAACCAGCGGTAACACCTAACTGAGGCAACGGCACCAACTGCCAACTCTTCCACCGGCTTCTGCACAGGGTTCTGAAGGGCTGGGCAAGGTCCTGCATTTATAAAACGTCTAGTCTGGTCTACTTGAGATTACATTAGGTCGTGACGCGTACGTGACCGGCGCGGGCCTACCTGTGTGAGCGAGGGGAACAGCTGCCGCAGGATGCCGATCGTCCTCTTGTTCCGCTCGCTGAGCTCGGAGCCCGGCGCGCCCAGGTTCAGCGTCGCGAGGGTCTCCTGGAATCGCAGCAAACACGACTATAGTCTTCTATATCATCGCCACGTGCCTGTCTTGACAGCCTTAGTAAAATTATTCTCTTATAAAATACGAGTATAATTAATGATGTTAGAAGTATTGTCGTAAACAAAGCTAAGCAATTACGTAATTTTATCATTGATGGATCGGAATGATTAGGGTCACGCGAAGCGCTGACCCCTCCACCTTCAGCGGTCTGCGCTCGCACAAGTAATTGAGTTTTACACTAAGTGTGTATTACAGGCAAATCGTTACTTGGTCGCACGCATCGCCGCGCAATGAGGACACCTGTTTTATGTTCATATTTATATTCATAGGCTTATAATGAACAAGGCTTTCTGCTTAAATTACGTGTCGTTTAAAAATCAAGTGTTGAAGATAGGTGACTAACTGACTATCAGTGTTAGAATAGTTATCTGTAAGAGGCTAAGAGTTCGTGTAATGGCGCACTGGTTGAGGATGGGAGGAGCGGCTGCGTACCTGCGCGCTGGCGGCGGGCGCGATGATCTCGATGATCTCGGGCGTGTTGTCGCCGGCGGGCGCGGGCGCGGGCTCCGGCGCGGGCTCGGGCGCCGGCGCGGCCGACACCAGCGCCGCGCACAGCGCCACCAGGTACAGCGATGTCTTCATGTCGTCCGAGGTGCGAGACTGATGCACACTAACACCACAGTTCCGTTACGTTCTCTCCGTTGCAATCTGAGTGTTGGGACCTGTGGGCAGAGCATAGGCGGTTAGCGCGAGGCTCGGGCAGGGAAGCCCTAACGTAGCAGCAAGCTGAGCGCGGAGAGCTCGGCCGGACCCGCACGGTGCTCGTGTGTTCGTGTGCTCGTTATGTATGCAGGGCGCGCCGCGCGCGCTGCCGGTGAGGCAAGGCATCGCGACCTTTGCTCGTAATCTGACAACTAAGCGGTTACTTATTCAAATAGTACGTACTTATTATAGCAATTAATATGCGAATTATTAGGTATACTGACTATGAGAAAATCAATTAGCAATGATTGTCCCACGATACTGCGATGTGGACATATACGATCAACACAACGAAAACTATAGCTATCATTGTAACAGTTTTAACGAGAGTTACATAGTTGCGACATCTTTACTCGGATCTAGAAATACGAGCGATAAAATGATATTGAATATGATTATAAACCGCCTGAAATGAGTTAAAGGCTCATAAAATATGTGCAATACACGCTAGCAGTATTGGCAGCATGTGTACCTACTTGAATTAAGAAATATGTGTAAGTGTGAAACCTCCCTGCCGACATAATGACGACACGTCACGCCAAAGCCTGCAATTAATTTAACGAGCGCTCTACGTGGCAAGTGCCCGACGAGAGAGTGAATACATCTCGTCACTGTGCGATGCGAGGGGGTGTGACGCTATCCGGGAGTCGCGTGTGTGGAGCGTCCGCTGCACTGTAAGGACGTACGAGTATTAATCTCTTACAAAAATAAACGCTATTTACTTCACATCCGTATTTTAAATGGTGAAAATATTTAATTACTTCTTATTACAGTCTTTTATTATATCATAATTTCGAAACAGGAAATTCCATAAAAACGCGTGCCGGACGCGGCAAGGACGCGTCCTTACGTTGGTAAACTCACGAAGCATTTAATTTACACCCGACAGCAGTTATAAAAGTGTTGCAATCGTACTGCTACAGTTAATTTATACGAGGTTAAGCTAAAATCACAACTTTTCCAAACGATATTGGTGCATGTCAGAAAGCAACAGTTTGTACAGCCAGTGTAGCGCTCAGGCGAGGCCGCGCGGCCGCGACCTAGCGCGCGACACTCGTGTGCGCGGCTCCCAAAGCCCGCTCACTCTTGCCTCAGCTAATAACACCGAACTAGCCTAATGCGGGGTACCATATAACGAGTTTTAAAATAGCTAATTGTAAACGCGCAATTATTTGAAAATAATACTAAATAAGCACAAAACAATCATTACGTGAGAAACTCGGACGAGTAATTACGCCTAACTATACATTTATATAAAATTGCAGATGTTGGCATTGCATGATCACTTTTGACCCCTGTCAATCAACCCCGTGTGACCTCCGGGAACCAAGAATTATGTGAGTGACAGTATGGACAGCGACTGCCCTCGCCGGAGCCGCGCGGCGCGATGTTGCGCAAGCTGTGCGGGACACGGGTATCTGGGAGTGTTGGGCAACCGCCGCGGCGACGAGAGCGCGCCCGCCTGCTGCTCTATCTCTACCAAATATTTAGGCACATTGATGTTTGATAAGTAAAAGCTTCTCTTTATATCGGACTGTTTACGCTTTCTTACCTAAGTCGCTCCCTTCATTTCGATATTTGACACGGAGACGGATACAGACATTTTTTTGGCCATAACGGATGAGATAACACGCGGTAAAATAATCAATAACTCTTATTAGTGTTCTTCTATTATTGCCACTCCAATGGTAAATTAAGCAAGGAAATACAAAGAACGTGAACTTTTATTTAAATGAGATTCATTTTCAGAAAAAACAACTATGATCGACTCGTACTGTTAAAGCTGAGCTAGGTGCGGACAACGTTTATGGTGTTTACGATTTGAATGCAATTATAGATTCAGACACACACACACAGATAAACTCTTTTGGTTTTAAGAACTATTAATAACCTAGTTAAATTTATTAGGTCACGTCTCTAAGGTAACATTTGAATTTTAAATATATAAAATTATATTTCGTAAGAGCGCGGCGGTCAAACTGGCTCAATGTAACACTTAACATTATGCAAATAATGTTGCCGTTTGAGTTGAATGTTCCGCAGTTAACGCCGAGCATTGCTCGACATTAGCATACGCGACGAACTCGAGGTCACAGGCCGCGCCACAGCGCACCGGAACAACTCCACTCTACTCCGCCAGGGTTTCGCAAAGATATAGATTAGTTGATCATTTTACTAATTAACTTATCTTCGCCGTGAAGCAAACAGTTGAGCAAGAGGGCGCGCGCGGCGAGGCGCGGTGCCGGCGATCCGCGACGATAGCGCCGACCGCTGCCGGACTCGCTAATCACACGAACCTGCGATAGGCTAACAGGGGTATTCCTCATTTAGCAAGAGAATGCTAGAAGTCCGTCGCGGCCCGAGCGCGCGTGTGTCGCGTGCCGGTGTACACGCGCACACACGGGCGGCACGTGCACGAGCACTATTTGTTTACGAACAGAGAGCTCTCGCGAGAGCAATTATATCGATCAGTAATTAAAGGCGCACGCGCATCGAGATGTCCGCGTCCCGCCTATTGTGTGTTACACGACATTCGTTTTTTGTAGGTACCTGCTAATAATATGATTGTTACCGCTTATGTCATCAAATTTATTACACTTATTATCAATTAAACTCGTATTTTTTTAAACGGTCACGCGATACTCAGAGCAGAGTAATAAATAGGCCGTAATACAATGCCCAATGTTCGGGTTGTTGATTTGTTCAGGATATCCATCCTGAACGTGTGCTATCATTACTGTGCAGTGCGCAAGGGATACTGTGATGATCGCCCCGACAGGCTTCGTCCGCGGCCGATACACTCAATACTATGGAAAATTAACACGTTTATTTAACGTTATGAAACTCTATAATTTTGAGTCCCTGTGTGTGAAGAAACACCACATAATTAATGATTGACTAATAAACCAGCATAGCATAGATGTGAGGATGAAGGTATTATGCAATCTAATAAGATAATTAACATAATTTACTTGTTGCTCGTGCTGTGGCGTAGAAAGCGACACAGTCTCGTAGCCCGTAGCACAGGGCTACGTGATATGGGTTAAGGATAATGTTTTGGGATGGAGAGTAGTGTCTCGCGACGTACCTGTGTCCTGTTGGGGAGCAGTGACACAGCAGCGGGAGGCGTGGCGCGCGGTGTGTGCGGGGCCGCGCGCCGCCCGCGGTATATAAGCGGCGCCGGGGAGCGCGTTGGGCAAGCCGCGCTCCTCCCGGCGCGCGCGGCCGGCGGTTACACGTAATGTGCGCCAGCATTACGTCCAATCATCTCACAGTTATGCATTCCTAGAGCAGCATTAGTGTTTACGAGCGCGGTTCGACCACTTTACAATGGGTGTCGCAACGAGCCGCCGACGCCGACCTATCCTTGCACTAAAGCGATTGGATCGCAATTAGCGCGCCGCGTGCTAACGCAACTACCAGCTTTATTGGTGCTTATTATTTTATATCCATTTACATTTAAGATACGCGATTAATGTTAATGAATACGTACTTTACTGGTTCAATGATAGCCAAATTACGAGCACGGCAAGTTTCTGTGGTTGCCAAGAAATATGCAGCAATGATCTTTCTGAAATGCTCGTTAAGAAGTGGTTTGTTATAAAAACCTCGGCTTGAGGAGCTCGCTGTCCTATTGCTAGTGGCGAGTTCATATGTCGTCGTATCACACATCAATTTCCATTAAGAAATAAACTTACAGTCTTATTTTAACATAACAGTTTTAACTGAGAGCACTAGCCGAGGCAGGACACCTAGGGGGCAAATCGAGTGATAGTGACGAGCAAAGATACGGACGATGCGCAGGCGCAGCCGCGCTGCCTGATCACTGTAATGACAGGTAATGTAGACAATTATACTTATTGTATATAATGTCGGCATTGTACACAATAACTATCGGCTAGTTCCGTGTGGATCACGTAACATTTTGCGAAAGAAACGACAATTCTACGCGCGCGCTCTTCTGACAAATTGGGCGCATGTGTCATAACTCATGTAGTAGGTCATGTAACACACCGCAGCGCCGTCATCGGCGGAGAACGATAGTGGCGGGTGCGATGGTCGTCAATACCACACCAATGCATATCGTATATAAAATGGAAGCGTTGTGCTCTCGCGCAGCCGCCTAGCAAAGGTCTCTCGGCGCGCCGGCACTCGGTGCTGTCCCTAATTCTAATATAAGAAGGCTCCATTTACCAGCCGACACTGGTTTCGGCCACCTATGTGCTAAGTTAGACCGTAACAAATCAGGTTAAGTCCGAACCACGCTGCGGTTAAATCTCTCCATCGCTCGCGGCGTTACGGCATCAGCGTGTGTCAGCAAAGTTGCGACAATCTGATAGAACGCGCGTTTTTCGCAATATTCTTGTTAAAGTATAACTTGGTTAACAGCGGCTCATTATAGTAAACGTGACACGTGACGCAACGAGAACGCAGCCCGACACAGCTCGCACAGGTGTCGCTGGCCAAGCAGATACTGTGCTGGGAGCTAATGCTCGCTTACACCACTAACAATAACTAATTACTATTTTCTCAAATCTCATAATTGCTGCTCTAACTGTTAACGTATACTTTAACTTGATCCCGAGGAACCTACTGCAGGTATCTGGGACAGCATCGCGCGTCGTGCTACTTGTGTAAAGAGGCGTCTGAGTGACGATGCCATGGCAAGTGGCATGATGACGATGATTAGAGGCTATTGGCAAAGCCGGCTGCCGACATGAGAGCCGTCGCTGTCGCGCTCCTCGCGAGCGGACGCGGGGACGATAGCGCCGCGCCGCGCGCCGGCACTTTACTCAACTGCTATTTAACGTCATTACCTGCCTTACTTTGTGTGTATAATTATCAGCGGATAGTTGCACAAAGCGGACCGGAGCCAAATGTCGATCACTCCGATACAGTAGAACGTAATACCTAATTCATTACTGTTTAATGTAACTGTAATATTATAGTATTTAACTATTATAATACGGAGTAAAAATATACACTGAAAAGGGTACTACAGGGGCAAGGGGTGAGGAGAGGCAGCAGCAGCAGTGGCCAACAGTTTGCAAAAAACCCTTTCACCGCATTCCCCCCGGCGGTGACCGCACCCCCCCCCCCCTCCTCCCGCGTGCACCCGCCAGTGACTCACGTTGGAATAAACCCGGATCTGGAGAATGTCACCGTCCTCGCGCGCCCTTCGACGCCACCCACGCGGGCACAGTGCGCTAGCAGCGACTAAATGCATTCGACAACAAGACAGATGTATTATATTGGACACTTGCAGCTGCTGCTCGTCTTCACTCGTTTTACGTCGGTATACCGACGATCGCTTTTGATCTGGAGCACTCGCCGGGACGCTCGCTGAGACGCGGGGGCGGAGCGGGAGGGGGGGGGGGGGGCGCGAAGTACCAGCTGACGACAGCCACCACGTCATGTGGTTCAGGGACCTGCCCTCAACGCTTGATTACCATAAGTTTATGACTTCTAATGATTTAAATACGCTACAAAATGTTAGTTTTTGTCTTGAGGTATTTAACTTTGTCAATTATGTTGCGCAAATTATAGAATGACAACTAAATAATGTTAGCGCGAGAAGAGCACATCGCAAAAAGTCGGGAGTTCTTTGTGAAATAATTATATTGCATCGCAAAGATAACCTTTAGCGATGTCGGCGATCGACGGTTGCGGCGTGAGGGGTCGTGACGCAACGCTAAGTAGATGCAATTACATACAAATATAAATGTATAGTTTCAGTACTTTCTAAACATAGCTGAGTGCGGTTCATCGGCGAGCGACGCCGCGGCGTTACGCAACCAAGCGCCTGATAACATGCGCGCGCTTATCACAGCCGCGCATGCGCCGCGAGCCAGGCTGCGGCGACTCAATTATCTGTTCTCCAAAAGCTTTACAATCTGTCACGTGTAAACATTGTAAATTATAAACAATATTACTTCATTGCTCTCAGACTCGTTCTTATTTCCGTCTACATAATTATGTGAGGCCACAGAAAAGGTCAAATTTTAAGTCTAAATTATTTATGTAAACTGACGTTGTGAACAAAAATTTGGGAGGAAGTAAGTGTAACAACATGCCGTCGCAGCAAGAGTCCGGAGTCGGCACCGCAGAATAGATTTTGAAACAAAACATATTTTTGTGCACATAGCTAGTGGGCGCAATACGCATGTCATCTTTCACATGACGCGGCTCGTGCAAGCGATATTATTCCAGGATGTGTTCACGTGAGAAGATTTATTTTAGAACGGGAGCTTATTCGCGCGTCGCCTGTCTTCCGCGTTTAGTAACCACGTTCTAAGTTCAAATGTTACATCCTTAAGCTCAAAAGCTGTTCTGTCGTGACTAGCAACATCTAGTATGCATCCTCTCTCCCTTCACTATTACGCGACGAGCTCAGCGAGCGCCGCGTGCTCGGGGCCGCGTGTTGCGGGTCAGGCTCGCGCCGCGTGCTGCGGGTCGGGCTGGCGCCGTCGCCGGGCTTCCCACGCGGCGGCTGCAGCACAAAAACGTGTGCAGCGCATGCGCACCACGCCGACACAAGAACTGCTCCCATTGTGCGCTGCGAGGTTCTCATACTTCACACGTCTGCGCCATGGTATTATAGTGACTTGTTGACAAATTGCATTGCTTTACTTTTTGTCCGTAGGTCACTGACCAATGTGGTACACATTTGATTCATTTTTGCATCCGTCCATGTAACTACTACCGTACAAATTACAATGCTTAATGTTGGAGATTCATTTTAATACTAGATTTACTTCTTTAAGTAAGTAAATACTATATTATCAGTGTATACTTATGGCATTCTGATGAGTGGTTAAAAGATAAATACCGAGTTTACGACCGTAAGCCACTACTTGAGAACATGAATATTTTCTTTCCGCATAATATCACATACATAATGATTTCCAGTTCTAAGTTTTTGTACTAACTAAACAAAAGTCGGCCATAAATCATCGATCTATGCCATACAAAAGACATCAACGCGCGCTGTTTTCGTTGAGCGTAGCATGTACCTGGGCCTCTTGCGCTTTCCTAATTGAGTAGGTACTGAATTCAGGCAGGTGTTAGTGTTGGTGAGGTGACGCGGCGCGGCGGGGTCAGGCGGTAACGAGCGGCGCGTGCTGTGGCCGCGCTCGCCGACGCCGCGGACAATTACCATTGACTATTATGTGGAGACACGCGCAACGCATACCTCATACATATATTGAAGTTTTATGAATGCTGTTACCTTGGATAAGAAGGTAAAATATTTTTTGTCGTTGTTGTCATTGAGAAGCGTGACAAAATTTTATTAAATAATGTTTCAAAAACAAAAGTGTGTCAGACTGTCAGTCAATTAACACGTTGATCATTCTAGCCTGTAGGTACACAATGTATTAATATTATAAAAGGGAAAAATTGCTACGTTTTGTTTCTGTTTTTGCGAACATTGAGGATTTCACGAATTACGAGCATGCCCGAGACGTGCAGCTTGCTTCAGATCGCTCGGTGTAAGAGTCCCGGGAGCACCGCGGGGGTGGGTCCCGGCGCCGCCGCCACGCGCGCTGTCGCCGCGGCCGCCGCGCTGCCGCCGCCGCCGCCGCGCTCTTGCCTCACTCGGCTCTTCATAAAATGATTAAACTTAGTGTTTTGAAATGTTTCGACATTGTTTTGTTATTATTGGAGTGTTGTAGAAAGTAGCGCATGCGCACTCAGCGCAAGTGGAAGGACGAACGAAAGGGAAGTCGACATTGGCGGAGATGATGCAACGAGAGCGGTGTGACGTCACCGTTATCGAGCAATGTGTATCATTTGTGATGTAGGTACATGTGCAGCGGAACTGTTTGGGATCGGGCCGGGCTCTAGGCCGGTGGCACACGCCGTGCGGTTACACAACACACTGGTGGCATGTTTGCGCAACGGACGAACTTATTGCATTCATAAATAACTTTTATGGTTGTGTTATTTTATTGAAATAACAAGTTCTATCACGGTCTCGAGGGACGTACAAGGATTTAGAAAGTTGACAGAGTGCCCTTGCAGCTGGAGGCAGGCAGCAGGCGCGCGCAGGCCGGCGGGCCTCGGCCAGCTGTTACCACAACGCCAGCCTTACAAAATCTAGAACTAACACATGCATGCAGTGCGTCCACTACTCACACATACACGTACCCGGCTCGGTTGCGCGAGTTATGAAATGTATTCGCTAAAGTAAACTTAATACGCCTATTAATACACAAACATAGCCGGGCAGTGCGACCAGTGGGGCTGTGTGTGTGCTGGTGTGCGTCTGTGTGCGTTTCCTTTCGCCGCGGCTGCGCGACCTCCTTCCGCCAGCGAAAGTGGCGCACGCGCACGCCGCGCCGCCCGCGCTCACATACAGTTGCCCAATTACGGAAAATTATAGATTTGTGACGAACTTTAGCAATGAGATGATCCGAGGCCCTAGAGTCCCCGCGAGTGCCCGACCAGTGACCCGAGCCAAACGCGGGCCGGTTACGTAATCTGTAGCGCATGGTACTCAGATATGGATATTATCGTCACCTAGAAGTTACTTAAAGGGATAAGTGAAGCTTCTGTAATGTCATATTTATACATGTGCAAAATATTTTTTTCAGCGTTGGTATTAAAATAAATAAGTGTTTCCTGATCAATCAATCAGTCATTGAGAAACATTATACAAAAACGTAATAAATGACTTACATTAAGTATTTCCGCAATCGAATCTTGATTTAATGAAAAGTTTAAGTAGGTTGTATGAGTGTTTAAACTATTGAATAACAGGGAGCAAAACAACAGCACAGCGACCGCCGCGAAGGGGCAGAGGGGCGAGGCGCGGGGCAGACGGGGGCGCAGGGGGGGGGGGTGCAGGGGCCGTGATATAACTGGCGCTGCGATTCATTATGTTATTGCGTCGGTTCTTCGGCGAGTCCGTCTGGGAGGAGAACTCTGACCATAACAATAGCGATCGATTGAATCGATACTTGTGCGCAGTTCCGGTCGCTGTATCCGCAGGCCTGACCTGCCCGGGGGGGGGGGGGGGGGGCGTTATGGTTTACTGAACGGCTGACCAGCTCAATGTCACACTCAAGATGCGGATAACGAATTAAAAATCGCAACTCTGACATAGCAATCTTGACCCGACATAAATATCTTCGACAGTAGTCCGGGAAACTGAGGCGACAAAAATGTCTAACTTTAACAGCAATGTTTCATAATAATCATTCAGAGCTAGATTGCGACTACATGAAAAACGATATACTGGAAACTAAAATATACTCGTAGTATAAATGTTTGTGGACGGTCTCACTTTTAATTGTGTTTTATAATGACACAAAATATTGTCAAATAAAAAGATTATACATCTTTCCATCCTATGTTGAATTACTATATAAAAGGTTTCATAAACGTAACAAAGGCTAAAATTCTGGCTTTGGTTAGTCGTTGACATTAGAATATCGTACGAATGTTAGTTTCCCCAAAATAAACGATAAAACTTTTCTAAACTTGGGATTACGTCGTCAGACAGTGAATACAATCTAACAAACCGTGACAACAACAATCAACGAGTGATATTTAATTAAAACTAAAACTATTTTCGATTGAAAAATATACTAGGAAAAGGTCGTAAAATGAATCGGTAACGTAAATATAGCCTGGCTGTCTGTAACTTTTTGGTTAATTTGACAACCTTTCAAAGGGATCTAGTTAGAACGGGCAGGGCTAGGGGCAGCGTATAAGTTTGTTGTGTTGTTGCGCATTAGAATTTTAAGAGATAATGTGACAAATATGACCTTTGACGCTGTCGATTAATGAATGTTAATTCCCTTCGCGGTATGCATGGACGACAGCTTATTGAAATGAAACAAATATTTAATAAGTTTCCGTAACTATAAGGATTCTGAATTTTCTATGTTTTGGCACATGACATGACGTTTTTCTTTAAAATTGTCCGAATGTGAACGTTGTACCCTTAATTATGTTTTTTTTTTTTACGTAATAATAAGTCGTGTCTTTGCCAAATAAAAAGAAGTAAACTGTCATTTCCGAAAAATGTATCTATTAGTCTAGTGTTTTATTGGATTTTTGTAAATCTGTGAGCCAGTCAGCACAGGCCTCCTTCTCGACTGACGTCTTTCCTGACGCACTCTGTTCCATGTGACACCGGCCACTTGTCTAGTTTTGTCACCTTACCGTTTTTGTGGACGTACTTTTTCCCTCTTATTGTCTCTTAGATACCATTGTGTCGTAATTTTGCTCTATTTATCTCTCTCTCTCTCCCTTGTCAGATGTCCTGCGCATCGTTATCGCTATGTTCTGTCCATAACATTTGTTTTACTTTTATTACTTCGTTTTAGCAAGGATTCACTTCACTCTTAATCTAAACTAATGTTAGTGAGTCAACAAGTGCGAGTGTTGTGTGGCGAGCTGCAGAATTACGTGTTAGGTATTATCATAGTCACACTGGCTGCGCATGTCACTGCGCATGCGTCCGTCCTTAGTCCATGTTTACCTTTACATATCTTAATATGTAAATGACAACATATTATATAGTTATAGTAACCCCTTACCGTTACTATGACAGTAAGTGTTATCATTACACATTTAAGCCCCGTGCTTGTTGGTGAAGGAACAGCCGCCGTACAGTAGGTATATAGGTATAGGAGCAGCCCGCCTGACCGCGCTCGGTGCACTCACTGATGAGCGAACACGCGCTCTCCGTGACGTCTCGCTGCTGAGCTCTACTTTACTAATACATTGTCACATTGTTGTTGCTCGATGGGTTTGTGCTGATTTCTTCCTCATACTAAACAATGGACGCTCTACATATCTACAAGAAATTATTTCTCAATCTACGTTATTATATTTGGCACAGGTTATATCATTGCTAGTCATTTCAAGTTATGAAACCATGTTTGTTCTGGGTATAGTACCTACACTGAAATATTTGTTTGAGTAAATGTTGTTTATAAGGAGTTTTCAAACAAATTGTTTTGATATCATGTGGCTCTGATGCTTAAGTAGGTAGACGTTGGTTTGTGGTGACTCACACTCACTACTCCGAACGGGTGAAGCAAATGATAATTAATGGTGACACACGCAGGTGTTCCATAGCGAGGAAGAAGTACTTTCTAGAACACGATGGCTCAGACCGGGGCGCGAGGCCACGCGCCGGAACGTGAAGTGTATTGGTGACTTAATCTATCACGAGTGATTACTTCACGCCATTTTGATAGGTAGCGACAACAAGCGGATAATGTCCCTCTCAGCGAGCGCTGCGCACGCGTACCTCCGTGTGCTCAGCGTGTTATCACCTCTCGGTAGGTTTACATTACAGTGTGTGCACGGTGTGACGCACGCGCTGTGAGTGCGCGCCTCCCGACCTCTCCCAATTCGTTCAACGGTGCGTGCGCCTGGGTTCGCGTTGTAATGCAAGAACAGTTAACAAGTCAAGAGCAGCAAAGCTCGGCTACATCCGCGCGCTGCTCACACTGTTATTGCACGTGCGCTTGATGTGTATAGTGCTTCGCAAGCGGTGCTATGATATTAATGCAGCGTGATTACGAAGGGCGCTATTGTTGGGACATAAGTGTGCAACCAATAGGTTGCACCGGATTTGATCAAAACCCAATATATTTGCTAATTATGTTCATTGGCTGAGTGTGTGTAGCAGGTTCCCACGCGCATGCGTTGCGCAACACCGCCGGAGCCGCGTGTTGCGTCACCCGCTGCAGATGGGAGCGCGACACTTGCGGCGATTGATCGATTTGTTCTCGTTGACCAACTCGGCTCGCCGCTTGCGACAACGTGCCGCGATTCGTTTGGCTTAAACACGAAGTCTATTTGAGTGCTTGCAAATCCGGTATCTTTGTTGTGGCTAAATTGTAATCAAAGTACTACTAGTAGGTGCGGGCGCGGGCGTGTGGTTCGGCGCGGTGCGACGCGGAGCGACAACAATAGTGAGAGATGCGCCAAGTTCAAGGTCGGCGCGGGTCGCCGCGCGCATGCGCTCTCTCACTCGCGCGAAACTTATGTAACTTTACGCGGAGCTGTCAGTACACTGCGACGTGCAGAAGGTTTACTGTTTAATGACAAATTTGATAAATGCGCCTCCAGTAAAACGTTAAAGTGTTAAAAATACATTTCTTAAGCAGTTGAACAGTAGTATTTATAACGCTCTCTTTAAGATAGACTTGTGCCAACATGATATTCCACAGGAAGCATTATCATAAAGTAGGACTTCTGTGTGTATCTTGCGCGTAGCCTCCCAGCATCACAGCCCACATCAAGGTCACGACGTCTCGTAATTGTGCATATGTGTGCGTAAGTGTAATTTCTAAGCCAAAACGATCACACGTGTGTGCTCATGAATGATTACTGTGCGATTTGCAATGTTCAAGAATGATGTTTATTTATAAAAGTGCAGTCAGCTTATTATAGTTATTGTAGCGCGAATTCGACTCTATATATGAGTACAATTTTTCGTATTAGTAAACGTTTCAGTGTGGCGTTGCTCTTTCATTGGTTTTAAACGCTCATCAAATGCACATACTGCACAAGAGTCTCGAAAGCATGTAACTAATGGGTATACATCTTTTGTAGCGTGTGTTGACATTTAGTTAATAATATATTAACGCAATCACATTTCCAACCATATTCACCATAGGGTGAGTGTAGCTAAACGAAACATTTTTGTCATGCTGATGGTGTATGGTGATGGTGTCATTCATCTGTAAACATCCGGGGCCGCGCGGGTCTCGCTGCGAGCTTGACATTGGCTGGTGGCATAACGTCACGCGTGTGCAGCGTTAAGCGTTTGGGGCAATATCGCCAGATGTGGAGCTATCAAGTGAATGTCAGCCGTATCTGCGCAACCTTCATCAAAACCAAATGTCACGAGATCGAGATATATATCCTTGTTCTCGTTTACAGTTCAGCGTTGATTGTTCAAGCATAATGAGTGGCAATGACAAGTGAGTCAGAGAGAAATGCGAGCGCCTAGTGTTGACCCCAAAGTGAACTAGTCCAGGGATGCGCCGCGTCTGGCAGGCGCGGGGCGGGAGTGGCTGCGGACGGCACCGTATCCTGCTTTGAGTAACAATATCGTTGACCGCCGCGATGTACCGCGACATAACCGCACTCCGCGCGGAGACACTCAAACACCTCAGTGTACTGCACGCCGAGTGGTGCCACACGTAGCTCCACCTCGGCGCGCGCGTTGCTCGAGTATACACCAAGCGCCTTGTGCGCCACTCGGTTAGTGGTGGACAAGGCGCCTGCTGTATGGCTTATTGAAATAGGACATGATTATGAAAAACAACCATATAGATGATTATATCTGATAAAATCTATCATGATGTTCATTTTGTTAAGTATTTAAAAAAAGTAAATATTTAAAAACCATGAAAAGGTTAAGGTCGTATAAAGCGCAATCGCAAAAGTTGTACGACCTTTGTTACGACGGAGACTTTTAACAGTCGACACGGAAACCCACATTATTAAAGTTTTTAGGGTGACACTGTCAAATACAGTTTCGATCCAGTCATGTAAACACAAGACCCACCCGACCCATGTGATCCATGTGTCCCATGATCACAGACTACGAGTCTATCTTTTCCGTAGACATTTTGTTTGTACTTTTATAAAACATGCACAGAAAGGATTTCCAGTTAAAATGAAAAATAAAAACTATTGCTACGTTAACGTTATTCATTGCACTGAAGTACGAGTTCAATAGTTTTTCAAATCGTTATTTAAAAAAATATATGATAAAGTTTGTGTTGATATTGTAAGTAAACAAATAAAGACAACCCCGAATAGTTAATTTAGATTTCCGTAAAACAGGTAGCTTGAATGGCATTGCCTAAATGTATGTAAATAATATAATAATATTGTTGTTTGAATACCGCTTTTAATAAATTAAATTATAATTCGCCTTGAAGTTGTACGAAGTGTGCGTTGATGTCTTTAGTGAGGCGCGCGGACCACTCGTTTCATAATCTTATTACGGCGGTCGTCAGTCTAATTAAAACATTCCGATCTAGCAGTTTGCTTTGTTACAAGATTTTTGTTCACATGCGTTAAGGTAGCAAATTGTCGCAAACGTAAGACGAACTTTGACCGCGACCCTGAGGCTAATAAGTAATTGTAGAGTTTTAAAGTTAATTACAAGGATGGCAGTGCGCGGAGCCGCGCCGGTCAGGGGTCACCTCATGAATATTCATGGCGCGTCGAGTACAACAATGCTCACCCCCCCCCCCCCCTCCCCGTCTCCCGTCACCCTATTGCCTGGCCTCTCATGACATGCTGCACGAATGTAAGCCCTAGGCAAAGTATGTAGAGTCAGGTGTTACAGAACACATCAAGCTGTGGTGATAACCTAATGAAAGAGAAATTAATCGTAGTTGTCTGTAATTTGCGAGATTAATATGCGCGACGCGCACTGCAGTACTGAGAGCTTACGAGAGTGCGACCGAGCCTTATATCATTTATAAAACGTACTGAAAGTTGGGAACATTATACTAATGGAAACAAATAATTGTATCGGGAAGTCTGCAGGGAAGCAGAGTACTACAAGTGTATGATTGTATTTGATGACAGAGAGCAGATGGAAGGTCGTTGAGTGATTCACAATGTAGACACCAGTCTATGTTATGGTACTGTTGATGGATAGTACATGTTTACCGAATGTGCGGAGAGGGACAGGGAGACGTAGGCAGGTTGTAAACACAGTGACTAAAGCGTGGCACTCGCCACGCGCGCGCTAATTTATTACGATTGCAACTGGAACGGTTATAAGTAGATTTTACGGTCAATACGCGAATTATGGTCGATTAGCTAGACAACATTTTACGCTATTTTACCAACCGTCGAAGGTCGTTGAGGCTGGCAAATAGGGTGGGGCGGGGTCGTGACCTTGACCGCAGTCACTTTCCTCTGCACTCCGTAACATGCATAAGTTTATCCAAAGCAAAATACATAATGTTAGATAAGTTGACACCAAATCGTTGGTTGTCGGACCGCTCGTTACATAATGAAGACAACGCGACCCACTTGAGTACGAGGAAACGTAATGCCGCGTCCGCGACGTGCTGCGCATGCGTCGCGTCGCTCTCACTGCGCAGCCCGCGGTACGCGTGTGACGTCACTACACGCTCGCGGTTTGTTTACATGCGTCGAGTGCCGCCTTAAGGATCTGCCAGCCACCAAGCGCAGCCATAAGTCATTAAGTAGCAGAACAGATTGAGAGCGACTGCGGAAGGTTCAATGTTATCGAAATCGGTTCAATCGTGCGACAGATCAATGCTGTGTCGAAACCTGCTCAATGTCGGTGGCTGTGATGTTGCGGCGGCGCGCGGTACGCGGTGAGGCAATGCACCCGGTAAAGGTGCTGGCGCAGCCTCGTGCCCGTGTTGCCGCAGCCTGCACTGACCGGGGCGGCACCCGCGTACTGCCGCGAGGGTGGCCCCCACTGATACACTTTCAATAACATAACGGGTGGAGATGCGGAAACTGCGCGTTTGCAAGCGTAAGTGCTGAGAGTGTGTATGTGTTTGTGCGGGTACGTTACCGAGCTGCCGTGGTTGGAGTTACTGGACACTGACGGGAGCGGCACTGCTGGCGTGGGAAGTCCGTGGACACGAGTGAGCGGAGCGGGCGCGCGCGACCGAGTGCCGCAGCAGCCGGCGCCGGCGCCGCACCCGCCGCGCGCCCCCTCCACCGCGCCCCCGCCCCCCGCGCCCGCGCCCCGCGCCCGCCCGCGCAGCCTCTCACCGGACGCGGCTGATAGTTTTCCGCAACCCCACGTGTTTTCCCGGACTGCACTCTGGGAGAACATGCGGCAATTCTTGCATGTCGTATTACCTCTTCCTTTCGTAATCCGTTTTGTAGTCACCAATTAATTTAAATATTTATTGAAATATAATGCAAAATATTTTAAATGACTTGCATTTAGTGTAACATAGCAAGCTTAAATAAAATAATTAGGCTCGGTTCCAGGCTGTTAGTATTGTTTTACATATAGAGATTTAAACATAGTGTGGAGCAAGGGCCATAAGAGGAGATCTGGACAGCTGCCGTCAGTGGGGGAGGGGGAGGGGAGATGGAAGGGGAGGCTGTTGGGGTGATGATGATACAAACAAACATTGCTTAGATATGGAGCTTCCGATGCATGCGTGCTTAGTGAATGTAGACGTGTATGGGGTACGCACACAAACAAAGCGTTGTGTTGTAACACCAATAAGTAGGTCTGTTTAGATTGGAGCCTTTTTGTGCTTTAGAGTGGAATACGGAACTAGGTGTATTAGTTTAATACGAGTTGAGTGAACTCACGCTACATAACAGCAGGCTGACACTGTGACGTCACCGCCGCAGCCTCCCAGTATACTTAGTAGTAGTTGTTACTCTGTACGGTAAGTATATTGAGATTATCACGAGTGGCCGCTGCACAGGTACAAGTCAACACTTTAAATTATTTTTCACTTGAAAACATAGTACTCTACAAATTTTAAATCCCCTTGTTAGTGGAGTTTTGTAAACTCCATTGCAGATGTCTAAGCTCTATGTAAAACGACCGGCAAAATGAAATTTTCGTAAGTCATCAATGACTGACGTGTATCTTAAAAAAAAATGTTTTTATGTATTTCACGACCACTTATCCCTTAAGTATGAGTGTTATAAAACAGGATTAGTGGCATTTGTTTGTTTTACAAAATCGGATGTATTCTGTGCTATACCGGTAACATTCATAATTATATTAGTAGCATTACAATTTTATTGAAGTCAGTGAACTATCTATTAATAACCACACTCATGTTGATTTATTTAATTCGCTCTGATGTTTCAACTTTTACTTATCTGCGTCATAACAAACCAGCACCGTTTGGACTGAAACCCATATCCGCAGGCATTGCGACAGCGCGGCGATCGCTCAGACGTCCGTGTGTTAGTTACACAATGGCGAGCCGCGCCGGGAGCGCGAGTTATACAACGCGCGGCTATCGACGCGGCTCTCGCTGCGGCCCTCGACGTCTTCCTCGCGACACCCGTCGCAGAGGTCACCGGCTAAGGGCTAGCACATGCACTGCGGGGACCACGAATGCTTACAACATTGACATTTTGGACCGTTTTGTGCGTACGACCCTGCCACCTGAGGCGCTTAATGATATCTCATTGTAAATAATTTAGTAACAGTACGAATAATTAGCGAAGTGAATGTCACTTGTAATGTACCCGTCAGCCGACGAAGCGGTCGGCGGCGCGGGTCGCAGGTCGCAGGTCGCGCGCTCACGCAACGCCTCCGTCTCCGCGCGCCGTCGCCCTGAGGCCCTCTGCATGGTGTGTGGAGTGGATATCCTGCGAGCTACAGAGACTGCGCAGATACCTATGCAACAACCTCGCAGTTGCCTCTCAAGGCTCTCTTAGAGCCTGACCTGTGTAAGTCAAACAATACTAATGTAAAACCATTTTTTTTTCGTGAAAAATCATCAAATGACTCCGCCTACTGTGGGCGCAGCGGGAGCCAGGGTCGCGGTAACTCTTACGAGCATCAAGCAATCCCGGCAAAGTAAAACCCTAACGTATTGATGTACAATCTGAGTTTCACATAATTATTCACTCAGCAATTTATTTGTTAAGATAAGTCTCTTGAAATAAAAATCTATTTATAGAAGAGTCCATGATTTCAAAATTCTAAAATACCATTCATGCAAGTATTTATCGATATGCCGTTGTTGGAGCTATGTGCAGTTAAAACCTACAGCAGCTCGCGCGCCGTGGCTCTCGGTGTGGTGACCCATATCGCTCGGCTGTTGGTGCGAGTTAGATGGCTACAAGCTACTATTGCTCAGGCAGGGATCGGCGATGCGCGCACGTGGTCGCAGCCAGTGCACACTGTTCGACACACCAGCGCGGACTAGTGGCTCGCCGCGGCCGGCCTCACTTCATCTGTGATTAATTGATTACTCTAACTAGCTTATAATATTTCACAACTCGTTGCAAGTATTTTCTAACTGACAAGTGAGAAAAAACTACGAAATAATCTCAGAGGTCAAGGCACCACTTAAGTTCAGATTATTTTACGATACGATATTACTTATTAGCTGACGAAGGTTATTTTAGTGCACAGCACTATCAGCTCCACGGTGTAAACCTTTGACGTTGCGTATGTGTTTGTCACAGAGTGACCCAGAGGTGAGCTGCTGCCTATTTCACCAGCCAGTAATATTCCGCTGTAAACTATAACCTGTCGAACAGTTTGTCGACTGCTTCCACGTAAGCTACTGCGATTAAGTAAGACACACTTGTAATATTAAAAAGCCACTTTTACTTGAACTACAACTCGCGACCTTATGCATATGATCCAGGCCGCGCACCTCTGGGCCGCGGCCTCCGCGCGGCTCGGACCGGAATCGGAAGATGGAACATTCACAAACATATCATATCATATACTCGTACATGGATAAGCCTAGTCAACGTAAATATATTCAAAAGGATCATAAATTATAACGATGGCTGGTCAGCGTGTAGTAACCGCAGTCGCGTCATCAAGAGACACCGCGAGCCCGTGCTTGCAGCGCAGGGCTAGGCAGCTGAGTGCATGTTATTGAAGTGTCGGAGATTGTGTCCGGGCGACCTCTAGCGGGCGCCACCGGCGACGCGCGACCGTCGGTGCTCTATTAATACGAGTGCAAGCTGCCGCAGCTGCGACCACCGAGCTGTAGGATACGGCGCGTTTAAAGCGTAACAGGGTACTTAACCATTTCGTGACCACAAACCGCACAAGGAATACCCATACTACGTGCAGTCATTAGGGCCGCCCGTCGCTTGCCGAGTCCGCAGCTCGCGGCTGCGGCTAGTTGACCCGGTGACCTGTTCCATTCTCTAACCGTGCGCGCTAAGACTCGTTTGATTTTAATGTTTCCTTGGAACCCTAAATACATGTAATTTTGTTGAATGATTGCTATAACATATAATTACATAGCAGTGGGCTCGCATGTGGTAGCGTGCTGTGCATGCGCATGCGCGCTCATGACTTCAATGCATATCTTAGCACAAGATGACGCTGCGCGAGCGCACGCGACCTGCTAGCTGCCGGCGGTCACAACAAATGTTATTAAATTAACACATCAAATAAATACTTAGCAAGTAAATATAGCACATAGTCTTTACATCGTTACATCGGAAATATTTATTTTTCTTACCATATCCCCCTCCTCCCGTCGTATGTGACCTTGGAGGGCGCCCAGCCCCGGTACATGATACACAGTGGTTTTCCCGGATTCGACTGGTAGTCCACCTAGATCCGCGTGTCTGCAGTCCGCGCCGGCGCACTGTGAAGTAACTCTCCAATAATTATGTAAACTTGCGCAATTACAATATCAGTGGGATGTGTTATGTGCTGATCGCACTTCACTGTCCGACCAGTCTGCGCCGAACTGCTCTTATGTCATATGTTAGCGAAATAGTCGATCTGACTTCCGATATCGCTGTACCTATTTATCTTTTTCCTTCTTTTTAACCGACTTTTATGTATTCGGGTATGATTTTGTGCTTTATGAAACGTTTCTGATATATTTCTTGTGTTTATAGACGAGACATTTGAAAGTATCTATGATTAGTTTGTTACTTCTGCATGAACTATGGATTATACAAGCACTACTACGTACTAATCATTGAAGGTCTGATGATGAATGGTGATGGAGCCGAAACTCAGGCCAGAGAAAAATACCAAAAACTAAACTTTTTTAATGAAAAAGAACCCGACGCAAAAACAAAGAGCCGTAAAAGCCAGTGCCAATCCAGCAAGATAATTATAAATTGTTCCGTACGTATGTATGTACGTAAGTAGGTACTGTGTGTTTGTTCTTTTAAAGCTCGCCACCGACTTCAGTCAGTACTTTGCCGATACCTATGATAATATGTTTTGTCGTTATTTCTCATTTTTTACTACAACTTTTACACAATATCATTTAGTCTCAAACTGAGCAAAGTTCATATAACTGAAATACTTATTTATTAAAGAAAAACCGGCCAAGTGCGAGTCGAACTCAAGTACAAGGGGTTCCGTACTATCATCTATAATGGAAAATCACGTTTGTTGTAGGTATACTAATCAAATATTCAAGTTTCTGTTTGTTAGTTATGATTGAGTAAAAAATACGTTTATTGTATGGGGGACCCTACTTAATATTTATTTATTTTTATTTTTAGTATTTGTTGTTATAGCGGTACCGTGCAGTTTCCGGTGCGAATAGGACTGACCCATATCGACCAATGGGTGTCGTAAGAGGCGACTAAGGGAAACTACGACCCGGTGCATACCACCTAGCACCTCGGGTCAACCTCCTGGTGGGGAGTAAACCACCAGCAACAGCATTCCCAAGGAGGTATGGCGTCAGGCAGGCGGGCCGGCCGTAAAATACAGCCAAAACTTAAGCAGCATGAGTAAAGACATGCTGCGCCGACCCCAAATAATAATTGGGCGAAGGGCAAGGGAACGATGATGATTTGTTATTATAGCGGCAACGGAAATACATTATTTGTAAAAAAATCAGCGTTCTAGCTATCACGGTTTATGAGATACAGCCTGGAGGCAGACAGACCGACCGACAGAGAGGCAGCGGAGGCTTAGTAATAGGGTTCCGTTTTATTCTTTGAGTACGGAACCCTAAAAATGATCGTGTTTATCACATAATACTTTTGTTCTGGGTGGGAATCGAACCTACGACCTCCGGTGGATATCCGGAAGTCGTAGGTTCGATTCTCACCTTCATTCAGGGCATATAACCACTTGACCATCAGGTCAGTCTTGATGTCGGTTTTCTTTTTAATACTAAGGATATTTTTCGTACACAATGGAACTCTTGAATATCCAATCTGTCACTTTGGATGTATCCAGTTGGTTTCTAGTGAACAAAAGTGTGCTTACTAGAACTCCCCAAATGTAAGTAACTATAATCCCAATTTTAACTTGGGGTCGGCGCAGCATGTAAGTTAAGTATAATAAACATATCTGATTTACGTTAAAGAATTAAACTCGTATTATCATGAATATTTCGGCTACATTTTGTGGTTCCTTATCAAGCTTGTTCTCTCCTCTGTGGATCCGCTTGGCTTCGGCTTGACTGCGTCCGAGCGCTGAGGACTCTGAGCGTCGAGCGCTGAGCTAGCGAGTGCAGCGCAGCTGTGACTCAGTGGAGGCAGATAAAATAAAGCCAATTAAGTTCCTTGTGTACAGAGTGGCGAATTCATTATTATCCTCTTACTCCCCTCTTAATGCCGTTAGATCAATGTAGCATATTTACACTTACTCTCAGGGCCACTCACTCGCTCTCACTCTCGGGCAGTCTCGGGTGTTCTCGGGCCATCCGACATATATATTTAATGGTAGTTACTACGGCGCCTCACATTACGGCCTTGCTACCCGCCGCACTAGCCCGACATGCTGTATTGTTTAATTACCGCTAACTACTAGTTAACTGTGTTCTTTCATAATCACAAGTACTTTGTTAGTTTTGTTACAGTTTACGGCATGCGTAATCGGATACACCTTCTATTAGTTTTGCTTTGTATTTAATTAGAAATGATTATTGTGAGGGCGGAACTAGTTTTTTACAGGATATGTTTCATACAATGTTTGAGTTTGAGGCAGATGACGTTTGGTACAACGTGGGTCTGCACGAGGCGGCGCGGTGACTGCCGCCGGACACTCGGACTGCTCGGACACGCGCCTGTCACGCTGCCACTTGAATGTGGAGCAATATTATACTTCACGCATAAAATGCAAATCGTATATTTATTTTCAAGTCTTTAATTATTTTTCCAATGCAGAGGCTCGGTAAATGTAGCACGAGTTACACACGACGTGTAGTCTCCAGCAGAAGGCGTCCAATAAGTCGTCGCCCTTATCTTGTGCTCTTGCTGGTACTCTGCTACACGGAGAGTAGTTAGTGGCTTCATCATCCGCTCAGTAGCGTGAGGGGATCACACCGGACGCTACATGAGTATAACGCACGGCGTGGTGAGGCCGCACACGCCGCTCGCCCTGAGCTAAGGGCGCTACAAAATGGACCAACAATCTACGTCCGGTCTAATTATAATTATTTTGGAATCATTAAACTAATTTATCTTTGACCTCCACTTTTAAGACTTTCCACGTACTGATGTACATCATTAATCGCACCACATGTTGCGTAATTGGGGAATTATACATCGCGGATTATATTACGATTTTGTTTTGACATAGTAAGCGCTGCAATTGCGCATTGTAAGTTTTTGTATCGCCATATTAACGGCATCGCTATCGACACTCAACCAGCGGTACACCGCCCTCGATTCCGGGCTCCGAGATGACTTCTATATAATTCAATCACATTTGTATGATGTAACTGTTGCGTTGCAACACCTGTCTCTGAGTGAGGCTCTATAGAAAAGCAGCGGCGTGATATCCCAGACGAGCGCAGAGTGGGATTTAGGACCCCCAGAGCGACGCCGCGACGCCGCCGCCGCGCCCTACGCCTAAACCAGGCCGACGCCGTGCCGGTACCGCGACACAAGAGCCAAATTATGTATAATAATCAGTTTCTACACCATCATAAACATGTATGAATAATCAAATATGTAATTGTATATTCACTGTCAAAAAATTTATGAAAAGTTACTAAAATGTGCGCTAAAGTAAATTAAGTTTATATACTACGTATACGAGTACAGGAGTGCGCCGGCGCTGCACCGCGGCATTCATGATAGTATGTGCGAATGTCACGTTGTGGGCTCGCGCCACGCGCTGCCTTATGTAACGCCGCGCTGCCTCCCGGAGAAGTGCACCGCGCGGACGTCGAACCGACACCCGACTCACTCACCATAGCGATTGGGCAATAACTTGTAACCTAGTGCTTACACTTTATTATTTAATTTCGAGTGATTATGTAATGAGCTCAAATCACTACCGAGAAGTAAACTGATGACATGATTATCTCGCAACTTCGTTAACATATACCTTATTCTATTAGCTAATGAAGCGCCCTCGTCTGGACATTATGAAGTTGTTTCGAAACCGTTATTTATAATATTATGAATAAGCGGCAAGTGGTACGCAGCCGCGAACCGCGAACAGCGTTATTTGAGCTGAGGGCCTACCATCTGAAAGTAAGATTTTTGCAGTTGTGTTAGAAATATACCGCTCCCCGCTACAGTACAACAGCAACAGGTCCGCTGGCCGGAGACGTGCCGGCGCTCTGTTGTCGCCACGTAAGGCGTGCCACGGCGGCGTGGGGAACACCTCCAAACTAAATCTGAGTGACAGTTGTTAAGTTAGTTGACCAGCACGTCATGTCATACGCATAGTTCGTTACCGTATCATTGGCTCTCTTTTTGAAGGTTTATCTATATACCTTACATAGTCGTAAAAGCGAAATACCACTCACTGATTGATCAAAAATCTAGGAAAATATAACACCAACATAGTAGGTGTTTGGCTGGTAGGTTCTTATTAAGGTGTAGACTTTTGCTTAGAATTTTACGAAACTTCGTCCCTAAGCATGTACTCGTATAATAAGGATTTTAAGTTTGTATGAATGTCCATCGAGTATGTCGTTAAAATTAAAGTAATTATGGCAAAAGCTAGTCTAAAAGATCTGTTCTATGACATAGAGAATGAAGATGCGGGGACCGGCGGGCAGCGGCGCAGGCGCAGGTGTGCACCGCAATTAACTCGAGATGTGAGCAATAAAGCTCGATGATCCGATTGTCTGCTTGTTACCTACAAACTATTCTCCACTTTCACAACAAACAATGCGCCGTCACACTGTGAATGCTCCAGCACTTGCCTCAACAAATCACACTCCGCCTCATGTTACGGGTGTTTCCCGGAGGCTCGCTCGGCCCCCGGCGCCACTCGCGCTCCCGGTCTGCCCGCTGACGAGGAGAGGAGGGGGGGGGGGGGGGTATTAGAATGGAAGTTTCCTTGCGCTTTAGCTCAGCGGAATGGTGTGACCTTGTGCTGTCATTAATTTGCACTTCTCTCATTTAATGTACATGTGTAATATAAAAATACATTAGATATCTTTCTAATGCTTAGTTAGTAGTTGAAGGAAGGACACCTGGCTTGCGACACTGTCTCGCGCATAGCATGTATCGTAAGAGCTTCCTCAGCCCCTGTGCTGAGGAAGTGATAGGGCTCTAGGATAACGTCTGTTAAAGAGCCTTATAAGATTTATTAGTCAAAGTTGGAGGGCTTGCGAACCGGAGAACGAAGAACCGGTGTATGAGTTGTTTTGGGGCCTAACAAAAGACATCAACGCGCTTGTGAGATTACAATTATTCCTCAAAATATTGACACTACGCAGTGCACGGATAGGTGATAGTGAAAATGAAATATTGGTATTGATATATATGTAACCACCGAATAAGTTTGGAGATGTTTGATGTTGGATTTCTAAGCATTAGCAATTTTTGTAATAACGGTAAATTACGAATGGATGAAAATACGTCTGAATAAAAGTTACATATTTGTCACTATCTAAGTCCCCCAACAGACCTCGATTGAAAGTAATTAGTTGAATAAGAATTCTTGCTAGATAATCATCTTTTCATTACATTGGAAATATTTGGAGTTAATTTATGACCGGAGCCCACAACTTGTTACACGGTGCTGTGCTCGGCCTGACCTTGCGGTGTGTGAGCGCTAGGAGCGGAGCAGGCGGCCTGGAGTGTGTGTCCGCAACACACGCGCCCCCCCCCGGCGGCGGCGCGCGTGGGGCGCGTGGGGGCGCGCGGCTCGCGCTGGCGGCGGCCGGCGGCAGTCTCTCCTCGCGCACGATGGTCTCCGCACGCTCGCTCGCGCTCCTGGCCCTGGTCGCCGTCGCCGCCGCTGCGCCGCCGCCGCGCGCGCTCGTGCGCCGCACGCGCCAGCTCGCCACCGATGACGCCTTGCAGCCGCTCGAGGTACCGCTACCGTTTGACCCCGCACCGAGCCTGTTCTAGTACACTGTACACCCGTACTCATGGTTGATTGTTACACTGATTGAGAACTATCATTTGGCTAGTAAATATTTCATTGTTTGTGTTTGACTGCACCACCCTAACCCGTGCCAGACTTACACACACAAGTTTTGGTTTATTACCGTGTACTAGAATATCGGCGCTATATTTTAATAGCAAGGGTTAACAATTATTATTGACCACAGCAATATATGTTATGCTACGATATTGACTGCTTGATGTGTAAATATTACATGCGCATGGGAGTCATTTCCCATAGCTTGTGAGTGCGGCGCCGCGCGGTGCCAGCCGCGGTGTCGCGGTGGGTGCGCGTGCGTATCGTAATATTTGGCGACAGCTGAGGTTCGCGCATGCGCGTGCCGTATGTCGGTGACCGGGTTAGCGGGCAGCCGCACGCCGCACCGCAGTCGGCTTGCCGCGCGGCTGCGGCGTGACGTAACGCGCGCCCTTATGTAACGCTGCGAGCGGGACGCGCCGCCGCCGCCGACATTGCCCCGGTTCGCACGCGCGGCGTGTCGCGTGTCGCATGTCGCGTGCCGTCGTGCTGCGTCGCATCGCCGTCGCATCGCTTCTTGGTTGTACTTTGTTCCGCAGCGCCGCAGTCTCATCGCCTCACTCGGCTCGCTTCACACACATAACGCTTACGTTTATCACACTTAACATTTTCACATTTTCCCTGCGTTGTCCGGTGCTTAGTGTCACGTACTGTCAGTACCTACTTATAATTAATCAGTTTATGTTTAAAAACTGTAATTGAGTAACGCGATACACTCCATATACTAGTCTCATATACGCGGCACCTTCACGCAAGACGTACGCCCTCTGGCATTCGCCAGCATCTTCTAGCATTGGCTAGTATCGGACAGTGACGGGCACACTCGCTTGTGCAAATATTTGGTAAACTCATTAAACTGTTATTAGCAGTCCAGCCGAGGTGACTCGGCAAGGTCTGCTTGCAGCTAGGCACTTACCTGCGGTATATATTTACTATTTATATCATCCAGTAACAAGTAAAGTGAGCCGCCATGATCCTTTCGTTTTTGTAAGCTTGACCTGGACTGACCGTTGTCATGCCCATCCAGAGTCCCGCGGGTTGGTGCTGCCGCGCGCTGCGCTCGCGTTAATGGCGGAGATATCGTTTATCTGAATTTCTGACTCAAAGTTTAGTACGGTGTCACACTGTACAAGTACAGCACGTAGCTCGATATATATATAGTTGCTTGACAGATAGATATTTGAGGACATGACGTTAGAAGACGATCATTTAATTCGGTTCGCGTGCACGTCTGTAGAATTACCTACATATATTATTGTAATTGGAAATTAAATCCAAACCGCTACTGTGTGTAGCGTGCATGTAGAGGCTATGTTTGGCAAGCTTATATCATTGAAGTTCAACGGTGTTTGTGTGTGCGGGTAGCTCACATACTATAACTCCGTGTGTGCTTGCTCGGCTCCCATTGTTTCTTCCTGATTGTTACTTAAGTTAGTGATGAAATATTAAACTCACAGTTTTAGAGCTTGTGGGAAAGACAATTAACTGGAGCGAAGCAGGCGTTTTGGTTCTTATAAGTTTGCAAATCTTAGCATATGTTATACAATTGTTGTGAACCAATGCATTGATGGCGGGTGCGCCGGTTCTCACGGGCACCCCGCGCCCCTCGTGCTCTCCTTGCGCTTACACCACTCGCTTCCGCCTGTGATTGCTGTCCGCTGTGGCAATCTGCATATTGTTTGGTTCATAACTCTTTTGCGCTAAAATCTGACAAATTAGAAAGGTGCAGCCAACGCGAGTGCAGCGTCATGCGAGCGTTCGCGCATGCACCGTAACATTAAATGTAACGTGCAGTGCAGACTGCAGTGTTAAGCAGGGAGCTCACGCGTCAAACGAAATCAGTTGTGGCACGCGTCTCCTAAGCCCCGTACAGACGTCGCAAGGCATGCGTCGCGAATAGCTCGTCTCGCATGCCTCGGGCTGTGTGGACGTGTGTGCTCGTAGTGAGCATTCGCGTCATACGATCGTTACAAACGCTGCCTCACTACGAGCCGTCGGCTCCGTGTGGACGGCCAGGTGTCGTTTGCGATGCGCGCTTTATGAAAATGTCTTGCCGGAGCGAACACCGTGCTCAGCTTGAGCATGTGTCGTTCGGGACGCAAGCATAAATGTACCTCAGGTTGAGGCTGTACGCGGCTCTACATAGCACACTGGGCATCGAGGGTGAGCCGTCCGTGCGGAGGCCGCGGCCTGCGCGAGAGGCGGGCGGCCTCGACCTGCCCCACGCCCCCCACCTCCCCGCCCCGCACCCACACCCTCGCACAACCCGCGGGATTGTTGACATCTTTGACGTCTCTTGTACTTTGTCGTTTGAACCTATAAGAGTTTATGCTAATAAACGTTACGAGGAATATACCTCTACTACACTACAATTTTTTTGAGGTTGAGGTGCATCGGTACTAAAAAAAAACGTTCATAAAAGAAAAAGTAAGTTAGTTTAGAATCAGAATAAACCGACGCGTCCTAAACTCGCCGCGAACCTCGCTCAAACTCCGCTCACTGGTAGTGACTAAATGTATTAATTACATCCGAACTTGTTAGCTTCAATACTCAATTATTTGTTGCATTCCATGTACCGAGCGCATGGAAATATTTTCTGGTCGTCTTATATATATTATAATTTATTTTCGAACATGATCATTATCATTTTGAGCGAATAAGATCTCAAGTTATATCTTTATAGACTTACTAGCTGTTGACCGCGACATCGCTGCAAAAAAAAATTGCTATGAAAAATAGATATTGGCCGATTCTCAGACCTACTGAATGCATATACAAAATTACAAGAGAATCGGTCCAGCCTTTTCGGAGAAGTATGACAACGAAAACTGTGACACGAGAATTTTATACATTAAATTAGTTAATTTGTATCATTTGCTGTCTTTATAACAATAACACTACCTGATGTACGTATGTACTCGTGCTTCTTAGACCGGTGCAGCAGTCAAAACGTGCTCAGGTTTACTACTTACGTAAAAATCTCGCGTCATCTACTTAAATTCGTTAGTTCTCGAGAACATAGTGCGGCGGTACTGCAGAATGAAGCACCGTTCCCATGACAATCACTGATGACTACTGACTCACTGCGGGATGACTGACTGCTACACTCCTGTGACAGCGAGCAGCGACACGCGCTCTGACACGACAGCGATCGTGGACATTTAGCGGCGAGTGTTGCCACAGCGGCCAGCTCAGCAGCGGGACACGCGGTGAGAGGCACCGCAACACACGCCGCACACTTTGATCCTGACGCAACGCTACACGTCATCACAGTGAAGAAACCAATTACATTCCAATAACATATGTCCGACATTACTGACAAAATTTAAAGGTGGTTTTGTGTGGCGCACTACAGCTTTAGTTACTAGTCAGCATAATATTAAGTTTAACATAACATAGTGAAGCTAGCGGTGAAGGCCTGGTGTCGGAGTGCTTGCTGGTGTGAGCGGTGTGGGATGCGGGTGCGTGCCAGTAGCGTAGTGACACGGGGCGTGTGTGTGTGCAGGACGCGGTCGGCGACGAGCAGACCAGGGAGAAGCGTAAGCTGGAGGGTGTCACGCAGGCCAAGTTCGGCATCAAGAACGCCGTGCTCGGCTTCGTGTTCGGGGTGAGTACGGCCCGAGAGCCGCCTGATAGCGTCCGCGTCGCCTCCAGGCCGGCCCGTCACTAGCTTGCTCTCTGTTGTAGAAAATCAACTCGCTGATCGACGCCAAGACGCGGTTGGTAGACACACTGGACCGGCAGAACATCGAGCTGAACAAGCAGTACGGCATCGAGGCGCCGCAGAACGGGCTCGCATCGTTGAGCGGCATCGTGGGCCAGGTCATCGGACCCAAGCTGCAGCTGCTGGGACCTAAGATCCAGGCGGTGACCGGGCTACTGGGCGGAGCCTCCGGCGGCAGCAGCGGTAGCGGCAGCGGCGGACAAGGTGGGAGCGGGCTCGGCTCCATTCTGTCGCTGGTGACGTCGCTGTCGGGCTCGTCGTCGGGCGGCGCGGCCGCCGGCGGCACCGTCGAGACCGTGGACTCCTCCGAGGAGGACGACTCGTGAGCGCCGCGCGCACCTTCCCCCTTCCCCCCATCTCTGCTGCGTCTATAGCGAGCATGCTCGGCTCCAACTGCACATGTGTTGACGCGTCCTCCGGTTCGCTTGTACAGTCCGCGAACCTCCTCCCCGTCCCGTCTTGCCCTCCTATATCCAGTGCTAGCGGCGCACGCGCCGTCACTACTTCGAATTGTATTTATATTGTAAATAGGTTTTAGGTGAGCGTTGGTGATATTAAATGTTTGCTCGGAACTTGTTGTTTTACTGCACGTAGCACCGCATGGCTCACTCGTGTCCGTAATGCAGGGTCGCAGTAGTTAGTCTCCGCAGCCCGCGTCGCCACCGCCTGTGCTCCCGGCTCGCGCGGGGCTCGACGTCGGCTTGCTCCGGTGTGGTCGCACATCGTACTGCATGCTGTAGCTGTAGGTCGCGCCGCGCTCCGTGCCACCTGCGCAGGAGGCACACGAGTCGGCCGCGACATTGTATAAATGTAACATGTAGCTTTATGTTGCCCAAGTCTTGCCCGTAAATTATTTGTTTTATTATAAAACCCATCTCCCGCCGTTCTCCTCTCTAGTCAGTGCTGTTCTCTGTCCGTATCTAGTCGCCTCTTGTCCCTAGCTTTATTTTCTAAGTTATTTATGTTTTTAAAGAGCAATACGACAGCAATACCTCTAAAATGTGTGCATGTGTTGAGTGGTGTTGCTTCACCGGCACAAGGCCGCACGCACGCGCGCCTCGCCGCGACCTCTGCCGCGCTGCGGTTAAGCAACATTACATATTGACATTTGTATTTCTTTGTAACTAAATGCACAATCAGAACAAGCACATTGTGTAAAAATATTATAACTTTTTTATGTAGATGTAAGTTAATGTTGGTCATTGCATGTGTTTAGCATGTTGAAACGTAGTAGCTACGTGTCTATGAGCCGCAGCTGCTCTCCTCAGAGCGGTGGCTAGACAAGCGTTGCAGTCGTGCGCCCGAGTGCGGCTCTGAGGATGCTGCGGACGTGCGCCGACCGCCCGTCACCTGCATTCTCTACTGCGAGCTTCATTATTTGTGGACTCGTCTTTGTGGATTGTTAACAGTGCCTGCGCAGGAAAGAAGGATAGAAAACATCAGGTCTATGATAGGAAACGTCATTTCTATTTTGAATCTGCTTAGTATGTTCCAAACCCGAAGTAAGAGTATGGAGTCCAGACAACCCGCGCGGGCTCGTGTCTATAAGATCCCGCAGAGCGCTAGGATAGTATCGCTTACTGCTTCTACTTTATAACTGACTTTCTCCAAAAAAATAATGTTAACTTTGCTTTAGACATATAATTTTTGTTACTTCGAATTTGGAACGATTAGACGATAAGTTATATTGATAAGGCAGACAGATCCAGGTGTTTCCTGAATCTTGTCGGGTGACGCTTGACGAAGCTCGTTGGGCGGCACTTTGGAACGTGACAAACTGTAAACTGTAAATAAATTGTACAGATTGAAGATATTCTCGGTGACGGAGAGTCGGCAGTACGCAGCGCTTAGTAAGTTTTATGCATCATCGAATACTCTGCGTTGGGTTCTGCCTCCGCGTAGTATAGTCCGCGCACTGGTCGTAGCCCGTAGCCTTCCGTAGCCTCACGTAGCCTCACGTAGCGCAGCGCCGTAGCGTGCTCGCACACAAGCACTCACATATACCCACCATTGTCACCTGACATCACCACACTGAGATGTGACGCATGCATCGACGAACTCGGTTTTAGCTCTAGACGTGATATATTTATGTAAACATGTAATAATTGTCTTTCAAATAAATTTAATTTATCGAAGTAATATTTGTATATCTGTCAACCTTTCTCTTCTTAGTTTTCCTATCGTTATTTAGTATATTAAAGCACTAACCGTGATTTGGCGGTAATAAACTACGAGATGCGTATCAAACTTTAAGAAACGTTATCAAAAGAAGACGATGTAGGTTCGCTTAAAACGTTCGTGATTTTATGTTTTGTCAGTACGTTTAATGATGACACGGCCCGGACACATCTGAACTATCAGATACAGGACACGATTTGCATATCACAACACAAAACGCTAACAACAACACGAGAAGAAGCGAGGTGAGTGTAGGCTCGGCTCGGCGCGGCGGCCGTGACGCTCACAGCCGCTTGCTCGCAGAGTGGCTCTACGTGGAGGCGCCGGGCGGGGGAGGCGCGGGCGGCGCGGGGGGCGCGGGAGGCGAGGGGGAGCCCATCGTGGTGGCGCCGCTCGGAGCGTACGCGCTCGAGCCGGCGCCGGCGCCAGGCCGCCACCGACATCCCGGTGTTCGACCGGAACAAGGTCAGCCTGGACCTGCCGGGCAACTTGTTTGGCCCCTCGGTGTCCCTTCTCATCCGTACCACTAAGATCATCGGAGACGTCATCCAGGTGAGCGCTGTTCTCTCTTATCTCACTCTACTGCTGCGCATTGTATACTCCGTGACATAACTCGGTCATGGGAACTTTCCTGTCTGAACTCTACCAGTCCTATTATTACAAACTAAATTTTAATAACAATTTAATTTTAGGAAGCATTAATTTTAATGTTATCTCCGTGGTGCCTAGCAAATGGGCTTAATTCAGTGTTTATGTTTTTTTCTCGCTACAACTACTTTCTCTTTATTGTCTCCTGCTTGCCTTAGAGGGAAGTGGAATATATTGTATATATCTCCATTTTATTTTTTGTTGTCTGTACCAAAACATTTAATCATTTCCCTGGGACACACCGATATTAAGTGCTAGGTGATATTCGATGGTTTCATTGTAGATCCTGACTTACAGGAGTTGCAATGTTGGGCATGTGTAGCGGGCTTGCCTATTGAAAAAAACTTCCCTGCCGCCTTTGAACTTACCTAGTAATAATATTTAAACTGCCTTATTTTCAGAACTCTGCGGTGCGCTATCAGACGTTCTTGCGATTGTTCCGGCCGTTGTTCCGAGGCCCTTTCGAGATCAAGGGCTTGGACCCCCCCACCACCACCACCACCACCACCACCACGACGACCGCTCGGCCGCCCGCCGACAACGAGGTGCGCCGGCGCTGACTGCCTGGCGCCCCACTCACATCAGACGCCTCATAGTCCTTATTTAATATAGTGTTAAAGCACGGAGCGCACCGATATATACTAAGTGCTAATGCTAAAGCCATCGCATCTCGATAAGACTGCCGTAGTTTATACCTGTCCGTAATGCGGGCCGTTGAAATCGGTATATTAGTTTGGCTCGGAACTCCTCCCGCCGAGTGCATTACTGTTCCATTCCTAGTGCTCTCCGTCACGCCCACACATCCGCGGGCGGAGAGTCGCGGGGTCCATAAGATCTGCTCGTAGTGGTTTCTCTTCATGTGGAATATACGATTACATTACAATCATTTGTTGTTTCATTTGTCGAGATGAGCAGCGTGTATACTGCGCGTTGCTTTGTGGAAGCAGTAAGTATTGCCGATCTATCTCGATTGGGAGATATCATACATACATATTAAAGCATCTGCTTTTAAGGTAGTATTAGTAAAGTAGGAAGTGGAAGTGGTGTTGGGAAGCCTTTGCCCAGCAGTGGGAGCGTTTAAGCTAGAAATAATAATTATTATTTACTACTTTTCTAATAAAGATGTAATCAATACACGATATCCGGCTGCGAAAACTCGAGCCCCGCAGGCGACGGGTGTGCCTGCCTCGTAGAGGGCTTAAGGTATGGCCATAAATTAATGCTAGGACTGCCTTTATTTTCAAATATCAACAACATTTGTGGTATGCAGTTATCGTAATATAAGTTTAAAAGATGAAACACTATTGTGACTGGATGACTTACAATAGCTTTTAATTTAAATTATAATAACTTGTTGTTTTTTCTCACTCGGAGACCTGCCCCAGCTTACACGTAAAGTTCTTCGTAAAGTGTTACGGAGACGCAATCACCGAGATACTACTTTTCGAAATCAGCTAAAATAAACCATATAATGACTTGAAAAAAATAAATAAACACCTGTTAAAGTACCTACTTACTACTTACTCGTAGTAACTATAACAGTAAGTTACTTTTTGCCGTACTTTTATAAATGATATAGTTTAAGTGGTATCAGTTTTGTCCAGCAATAGTTCCGTAGGTAGGCTAAACAGGAATCGAATCGAGACAAATTGGGGTCGGGTATGTTTGTTTCAAACGGAACCTAATGCATGTACTTACTTATGTAGCTCGAGATTTTCTTTTCCCTACGCACTGTGCGACTCTCACAGCCGAATCCCCACGATACATCGACGCAATAGTGAGAAATTGTAATAAGAGGAACTGCAAAAGTAGTTATATTCATTAAAATGACTAACATCAACAACAATATTAGACCGTCATCAAAAAATAAGATTATAACAAAAAAAACAAGATTAGTTGCAGAAACTTGTACAACTTTTACCAGTTTATCTTACATAGAGACCTCCTTTTAAGTATAAGATATACTTGTGCTAGGAGGGCCCCGCTCTTCAATTACATTGTTATAATGGTAAAAGTTGTGTACAAAAATAAAATACAAAGAAATAAAAAATAAAAGTAGAAAAACAAAATTTAAAGAATAAAAACACAACAAGAGATACACAACCTACCTTCTATATAGTGCATATGTGTAGTGTGTGTATGTGAGTGTGAGTGTATGTGTGCGTGTGTGTTTACGTGTGTGTGTACGTGTGTGTGTCTATATTTCAATTTTATATTGCAGATACTTGTAGCAGCAATGTTTATGTATTCTTAATTATAGCAAAGGAGCGGTACAGCGGTTTTTGGTCAAGCACCAAAATTAGCTTTTCTGTTTGTCTAATTTCTTACCCACAATCTTCTAGGTTTATTTATTTTCGTATATAATTCATAATTAATTCGTCCATTTTCTCACTGATAATAAATCTAAGCACAGAATTGATCTCATTGCTTTATTGGCCGTCTATCATGAGTGGAATAACCTAAAGAGCTTAATTACTAATAAATACGTTTGGACACAAATCATTTGGTCACTTAATCTTCAGTTAAAATTTATTTACTGCTTGAGAACTAAATAAGTATAATCCAGGCATAGCGCGCGGTCATTGCCTTGTAAAATGAAACCGAAAGGAGGTTGACTATCTATCATACGTATGAACCTTGGATCTGACGCTGCCCAGAATGTCGCCGCAGTGCATGTTGTTCCTGACCTCGATACTTACCAATAAATCAAAGCGCATCAAATTCCATCCTGCAGTTAAGAGTAAAATGCGTTTTAGTTGGGATTTTTTTTACCAACACTGAACAGGCAACAACAACATTCTAGGCAGCAATTGGTTAGTGTTGAATGTGACTATCTTTGTGTGCTATTTGCTGACGATAACTAAATAAAAAAATAAATATTTTTCAACATTCACACAACAGCTTCTAGTCTCAAGTAAAGCATACTAAGTAGCTTGTATTATGAGTGCTGTAGTAGACAACCGATAAAAATACTAATATATTTCTAAATACATACATATTATAGATAAATTACACCCAAACATAGAACAAATGAACGTGCTCATCACACAAACATTTGTCCTGATGGGAATCGAACTCACGACCCTCGGTATAGCAGCCAGGGCGACTAACCACTAGATGACTAGACCAACAGATCCGCCCTATCGATGATATCTCCATCCTCTTTAAAAGCCTTTCAAACAACCAAAAATATATTATCACCCAAATTATAAGGAATAAAACATGTGGAGAAAACAAAGACATAACTATCACTTTCATAATATGGGCTTAGCATTTTAAAGACAAACACGAATGCTGAGTGTGCCCTCACTGCATTCTATGCTGCATAGTCTATGCATATGGCTACGCTATGGGATCATTATGTGTGTGCGCCAAAGATTATTTTTTTTTAGCTCGAAAGTCTTAGGCTAATATTTCATATAAAACCGACAGATAGCAGGCTGTAAACCCCAGTTCATGAATAAAAAAATGCTAACGGTACCTTTATATAATACATATACATATATTAGAAAATATACATATTTGTAAAGAAAAAGAAAAAATAAACATTTTTCATTAACAAAAATGGCTTCGAAAAGAAAGACAGGCGAAAAAATAAGATAACTCTATCAACGCTAGAATACAAAATATGTTTAAAAATAGCCCAAAGCCTGTAATACCGAAGCACCTAAATTTGTAATAGATTACCCAAAGTTATCCGAAATACTAAAACTTTGTTGTATATTTAGAGCTAGACTTAAGTTACTTCTGTCGGAAAAATGTTACTATACCTAATAATTAAAATAATATTTTATAGTCGCCGGTAGTGTGAAGCGACAACAGCGCCGCCACCGACGACCGCCCCCGACTAACATCAAAGCGATTAGCTTAGCCTCTGTTACCGCCTACAGCTTATCGTGATTGTATTCCGTTATTCGATTGATTTTTTCGCGCGTAATGGCATTTCAGTAAACTGATATACAGTACGAATAAAATTACTAGTTTACTTAAATGAGCTTTAAATAATGTTTTTGAACTTTCGCGACCTTTACACATATTTAAGACAACAAGCAATGGCAAAATTAATGACCAACACAGCAAAACGTAGGGTCGAGGTAGATGGGCAGGAAATACAATACGTCGATGAGTACATCTACTTGGTCCAGTTAATATCTTTCGCAAACAGGCAAGAAAGAGAAATCGATCGACGGATCGAAAATGCCTGGAAAAGCTACTGGTCCATGAAGACGTTAATAAAGGGTGATTTGCCAATTTCACTGAAATGAAAGCTCATCGACCTGTGTATCCTGCCCGTGTTAACCTACGGTACTCAGACCTGCTCGCTCACCGATTCCCAGAAGTCCCACCTTGGAGTTTGCCAAAGAGCTATGGAATACAGTATTCTTGGTGTTAAGCTACAAGACCGAATCCGGAACACCAAGCTGCGTTCCAAAACACGAGTCATCGACGTTGGCAAAAAGGCTGTCAAACTAAAATGGGATTGGGCGGGTCATGTCAGCCACATGAATAGTGACCGTTGGGCGAAGGTCGCCACACTATGACAGCCAGCAGATGGACGGCGCCGCCGAGACCGGCCCAGAAAACGGTGGTGGGATGAACTAAACGTACACCGCCAGAACTAGTTCGAAGCGGCGCAATTGTGAAAGGACTTGGGCGAGGTCTTTGCCCAGCAGTACTATAAGTTAGCAAAAAAAAAAGCGATGACACCCGCAACGGGCAACCGTTTCTCAATTCTCCGCGTTTGGACACGCCTGCAGGCTCCGTAGGAACGCGACGGGCCCCGACGCGAGACCTGTGACCCGGCCAAACAACAACTAGTAAAAAAAACGATAGCCAGTAAGCCCGTTTATTAAATCGCGTCATCACAAAAATGTTTCGTCGTCCCGTGCCCCGCGACTGGCCCATTGCATAGGTGTGGGGCCAGCCTCCCCGTAACGGCCAGACGAAAAGTAGGTGCCCGCGAGGGACTATTTTTGTATGAAACCGTTTCAGGCCTCAGACCCAAATCACTGGATCGAGCTACACGAACCTCACGCTATCGACTGATCGCCACTATTACTTCAGGATATTGCGTGAAACGAGTTGAAATCAAGAAGTAGGTATTAAAATTTAACCGCGATGATGGATACTGCTTATCTACATCGTGGAATCCTGACATCAGTAATCGTCGCGAAAACGATACACCAAGCCGGCAAAAAATCATTGTCAGTGTAGTGTGTAGGGTAGATGACAGTACGATCTCAAAAAAAACAAACCACAACCAAGTAAGGGTAGTTAGGAAAACCTGCACTTCACAGAGACGCCACTAGCTGTCATCAGTCCACCCGTGACCACGGTCGGCGCAACTCACCCTGAACGTCCGCGTCGGGAGAAAATAAATGTCGAATTACATCGCAAAAAAGACCCGTTTATTGTCTAAAATATGAGCTATAAGTGTTGATAATGTCAAAAACAAAATTGAACCAGCTTTTATTTTGTTATGAAGTGATGGAGAAGTTATTTATAAACTAAAATAACTTAAAAAACAGTGTGGCTAAGTGTATTGGACAATGTGGAGAACATTTCGAAGTCCTTCAGTACTTCAGTTCGGTAAGTCCAATTTGATTTCTATGATCTATTGTGAATAGTAAGACTCCTTCAAATACGCCGATTTTTTTTTTTAATATCCATGAACGAACGGCCGCTCGAGTCGTGCCAGCGCTACGTTGATATCTCAGCCGATTGAAAACTAGTCATTGATTTTAACATTTCTGTTAATAATTCTTGTTGTAACGTAAGCGTGCGAGTGCGTTTTCGTAATACGATTGAATATATTGATAAAATTTTAAAATCAACTATACTAATCAAACCTACAACGCCAGTTTGATAAAAGTCCAATATTTTACAAGTTACCCAACTAGTTCAGTATAATCCGAAACAAATAAATTATTTGCGTATAGGTAGGAACGTCATTAGATCATTCAACTAATGCCTAAATATCTGACTGTCGACAGCGAGCGCGCGAAGCTCTGTGTGTCAAATCAAAATCAAAATCAAAATGTTATTTCGAGTTCAAAAGCAAAACACTTCTCAAGCACTTTCAAAACGTTACTGACTCTAGTTGCGCGGTTCCAAAATGTCATTCTTATGGAGAAGAACCGGCAAGAAACTCCATAAGTTACTCTTTTAAAAAAAGAAAAATACAAGTTTTACAATAATAATTATGCAACAACAACACGCAAATTAGTAAAATGTACAGATTACAGACAAATATAGGATAAAGTATTCTTGGAATAAAGAAAATAGAAATGATTACCAAAAAAGAGGAACCCGACAATTTTGCCAAGTTTACGATGTTGATACATGTACGAAGCTTAGCTTACAAGGAAATAAAATAATAATAGTTTACATACAAAAAATATGTAGTCCTAATCAAATCCTTACAGGAATGTCAAGGCATGTCAAAGCACCTCAAGTAGACGCTAAGGGAAAGCTAAGGAAATAATAAACTATAATAAAAGGCTAGCCGACTGCCAGGGAGACCACATGTGCAGAGATACTACATCCACGGCTTGTTAGTTATTAATCATATGTCATGATAGGTCTTAATAATTCAAACTGATGTTTAAAAATTACAAACTTATACTATAATACAGGGTGTTTGGTACATCGTTTACCAAATTAAATCAGCTGAAAGGCAGTGTCCTTTGTTAAAGTTTTAGCATATTTAATTGTAATAAATTTTTGTAATATTTTTGTAATAAAAAACAATACAAAAGAAAAAACGATACTTAGTTTTTTTTTAATCCTAAATAACAACCAATGTTCATGTTACATCCTTGAAATTTTGTTCCAGTTTTAAAGTTTACTGTTGTGTACTTCAATAAAACTTAGAATTACTTGAAAACAGTACCTACTTTCCTTTATTTTTTTTTTTATTTTTTTTTATTTACCGATAAAGTTTTGAAAACGGTAAAATTTAAATAAAAAGGCAAAAGATCGCGATAAAAAAAAAAGTAACAGCGATCGCTATC